>JALMQS010000061.1:4178463-4197827 GCA_024734495.1 Forficula auricularia | reverse complement strand
TTGGTTTTATAGAAGATTTTACTTAGGGAAAGTGGTGTAGGTTTTAGGTGAAACATGATATTAATTAATAAAGTAAGGGTGTGTATTTCACAGTGAATGAAAGAAAATCAAAGAGATTTATACAAATCAATATATTTCGATATTATTATCATCAGAAGTTTACAGGTTAAAACTAGAACGAAGGATCAAAATTTTTAGCATCTAAATCAAAAGTACCAATATAATAAAAATATAACATCATGCATACCAATAATAACACAAGAAACATCAATAAAATTTAAATTTAAACAATTTTACAAACATTTTTCTTTTTTAATATAAAAATACATAAATATAAATATAAAATCTAGGTAAATATGAATATTAATATAAATAAAAACCTTTATTACAAGTATAAATATAATTTTCTAGAAATAAATTAGAAAATAAATATTATTTGTACATTGATATTTATAATTAATTTTGTAAGCTATAATTTAAAATTTGTAATTTTATTTTCTAATTTAATTCTAGAAAATTTATATTTGTACTTGTAATTAAAGGTTTTTTATTTATATTAATATTCATATTTACCTAGATTTTTGGTATTTTTATATTTATGTATTTTTATATTAAAAAAGAAAATTTTTTTGTAAAAATTGTTTAAATTTTAATTTTATTGATGTTTTTCTTGTGTTATATTGGTATGCATGATTTGAATGTTATATTTTGTTATATTGGTACTTATGATTTAGATGTTAAAAAATTGTGATCGCTCGTTCAATTATTATTATTAGTTTTAACCTGTAAACTCCTGATGATGGACTAATAATCCGAAATATATTGAGTTTGTATAAACCTCTTTGAGTTTTATTTCATTCACTGTGAAACTACACCCTTTACTTTATTAATTTATCGAAGATTGTCGGAATGAATTTTTAATTATAAAACAAGTAAAAAATTGAGGTTTATTTGAAAAATAAAAAAAAATTTTAATGATAAATATACATTATATAATCGATCTGTATAGTATAAAAACACAGATCGAATTAAATACTTATTTATAATTTAACAATATTCTACAATTTTAGAAAACTTTTTTTAATAACCATTAACTCATCTAAATTGAATGATCCGGAACATAAGAATGAATAAAAAGGAACTATTTAAATATTCAGCGCAAAAGTTTGTCTACACTGTCTACTCTGTTATTATTTTTTTGTTTTTTATGTTTACTTGTTTATTGTCGTTGTTTTAACAACTCAATTAAACGAGTGCATTAATTAAACATCTAAACATCCGGCCGTACTGCCATGATTAAATTCCTGGCGACTATTGAATCACGCCTTCATTAATGGCCTAGAAAGCATGCCTGGATGGTTAGGTATGTGTATATAATAAGTATAGGGCTCGGATTTATAGGGTCTAAAAATCTTTAAATTAAGCAGGCAACTAAGCACTAAAAATAACTAAAATAGACACTTAAAAATGGATTTTAAGTAAAAATAGGTAAGTTAATGGAGACTCGTGGAAAGGTCCACAGTGATCTTGTAGCCAAAGTTTCCGATTGTATGTATTATTGTTGTTGTAGAATGTTGAGGTATTTCGGAAAAAATATGATACGGATGGTAGGTATGTAGTAAAAACTTTTATGTAGTTTTTGTGTAGTTTATGGTGTGTTATTTGCTTGCAAAAGCTTGGATCAGATCAACCTTCATTCATTGCACACTAAAATGTAATGAATTTTAATCAATAGGTGCTGATGAAGGATTGATCTGATCCGAAACTTTTGCAAGCAAATGTACACCATAAAACACACAAAAATCCACATAAAAAGTTTTTTTTCTACATACCTACCATCCGTATCATATTTTTTCCGAAATATCTCAACATTCTACAATAACAATAATAAAAATAGGTACTTAATTTCAAATAAGCCATTTCGGATGGTGTTAAATTTTCCTCTTCTATTAAAATATCCTCCTAAATTCCTTCCTATTCTTTCCATTATTGTCCAACCATGATTCTGCTTCAGTTTTTGTCCATTTTTTGATTGAGATTGACGTCAATAGGACCAGGTGTTTTTTGATATTTTTTTGAAATCTCTGGAATATTTTTATGGACTCTATCAAAAGAGAGATTTCTTGCTTCTAATGCTGTAATGGTTACAGGTAGATTGTTAAAAGAACACTTTATATAGGTATGGCCCGGGGATCTTAAAAATTGTGCTGTTACATAAGTAAAATTAAAAAATTTTCAAATATGTTTTTGAGAATTCATGTTATTATTATTCCAACTGAAAACGTTGGTAAAATAAATCTAGATAAAAAATCCCTTTATTTGATTTTAATTTATTATAAAAATTCTACAATTAATAAATAATAGGGTATAAAAGTGTTTTTACTTAGAGAAAGTGGTGTAGGTCTTAGGTGAAACATGATATTAATTAATAAAGTAAAGGGTGTGTAGTTTCACAGTGAATGAAATAAAACTCAAAGAGGGTTATAACTCTATATGTTTGGGATTATTAGTCCATCATCAGGAGTTTACAGGTTAAAACAGTTTTAACCTATAAACTCCTGATGATGGACTAATAATCCGAAATATATTGAGTTTGTATAAACCTCTTTGAGTTTTATTTCATTCACTGTGAAACTACACACCCTTTACTTTATTAATTATAAAAGTGATAGTATGTTATGACGTCACAATACAAGGGGGACTCAATGAAAATGTGACAGAATGTGACACATTCGAAAGGGGGACTAAAAATCTTGAAATTGAAGTTTGACGTAATACATGGACGGCCCCTAAATTCTACTCTATAACTAAAAAATCATTTTAATATTGTAATAACCCTACACATATCTATCTGGGAGTTCTTAGGGAGCAGCTAGGAATGTCACCGCCCACACCCTTTGAGAACCACTGCTATATACATATAAATGCAAATCCACCAAAACCGAAAATAAAATATATTTGCTTTAAATTAATTCCAATATTTTTATGAAAACAATGGTCTTTCTCCCCTAAAATTTCTGACTTTTAATTGTATAATTTTACATATTTAATTAGAGAAAATGTGTATATTATGGAATTGAAGAACATTGGTTATGTGAACTTTTTCCAAGACTCAGTATTTTTTGTACGAGCTATGGTGTTTTGGGATTTTATAACTTATAAAAGTTTGAGGTAGAAAACAAATCTATTTAATACAAGCTTGATTTAATATAAAAGTTAGTAAATATATCCTTATATTGATTAATACAAATAAAATACACGCTCATTAGCTACACACTTGAAGAAACATTCCATGTATTTAAAAATTATTTTTCTTCAGCTGTCAGATATGTATTAATAATAATTATAAAATGAAATTCTTTTGATGTTAATGTTAAAAAATAACAATGAACAAGCGCTGTTATCGGAGACAAGAACAAAAACTTCATTCATTGACCCTTTTAAATCATAAAGAAGGAGAGAAGATCCTCCAAAACGTGTTGAAAAGATTAAGCATGATGTCGGTTCTAGGTGAAACATTTTGAATAATAGTGATTTAAGCTTAAAATACTAGGTGGTGTTCCAAATATAAGTATATAGGTATGTATATTATGAATATCAAATGGATGAATAGAATTATAAATGAAGAAGTACTTGAAAGAATCGGAGAAAAAAGAACTCTGTGGTAGAGTCTGAGGAAGAGGAGAGGTCAAATGATGGGGCACACACTGAGACACGGGGGATTGCTTTGGGATATGGGAGGTGGGACAAAAAGGGGAAGGGGAAGGGCCTAGATTAGAATAATTCGAACAAATAATTATGGATATGGGATGGAAGACATTTAGAGAGGTCAAACAGAGACAGAGCAGAGTGGAGACGAGTGGTTGTGTCAAACCAGTCTTAGAACTGTGTACTCAATGATGATAATGTATATTTATCAAGCAGATGACAACCTCAGCATTCTTTATGAATCAACAACGCTGCTAGTCTCGACAAAATAAAATATTTTCTATTATATTGTATGGACTTTAATTTAAGTAAAGCTTATGTTCATGATGATGATAGTGATAATATTTATGACTTAACATTTGTGAAAATATTCCATGGTATTTTACAAGCCACTCCAAATGAATGATTAGAGATTTTGACTTTTTCCATTTGTAGTTTCATTTCGAAATACTTCTAGTTAGTGAATGGCGCTAAAAGGATAGAAGAAAGGAAGTCTCTTTAACGAGTTGTCACCCCCTTTAGGCATCTGTTTTGGATGGAGACGGGAGGGGTTGCGGTGGCTTGAAGGGTGGTTTCCCTTTGCTGGGACGCTTCTATTGATTCCCGGCTGACGGCTCGAGAGCGATCGGTCCTCTTTAACTCAGCTGATGGGACGTAGGAATACGAACCACCCTTTAACCATCAACCGTTCAGCCCTTTAGCCCTGACCCACCCGGCTTGCAGGGCGACCGGTGCACGTGGACGCAAATGCACGCTCCCCAAAATCAGTAGTTTTTTTTATTTTACTTGTTCTTAGATACAATAGCTATAGGCTACCTGTGAGGGATAGGCTTCGCTCAAGATATTATGTTGCTGTACCCAAGCCAAATCTTAAGGCCGGTTCACACGGAGCTTTTTCTCTTACTTGTTCCTTGCATGTTCGACAAACGTAAATTTAGAGGTATGGAGGGGGTCGAAATGTCGTCACTCCGGACTGCCTTACTAGCACGCATGTTTCAAAAGATAGGGCATGTTCTAAAAAAAAGTTTAGCTACTTGAAGGTGGCAGTGGCCAGCTAATCGGAAAGCATTATTTTATCACGTGGGCATTGGCCAAATACATCAGCTGATATCACAGAACAGCTGATATTTTGTTTCTCACTATCCAACTCTTTACTTCAATGAATAAAGAGAATATGCCTTCCAAATTCGTCTGCGATTGATAATTTATGCAATAATATTATTGTTAACCATTTTTGTTTGCATCTGAGCTGAAACTGAAAGATGACAGACCAGCTGTTTGGCTCAAAGCATGTCCGCGCAACCTAGATGGCTAACTTGAAAATTGTTTGAAAAAGTTCCGTGTGAACCCAACAAGCGAAAAATCAGCCTGACTGAACTAGCTTCAAATTGCAAATATGGCGAACAAGTTAGGAGCAAGTATCAGAAAAAGCCTCCTGTGCACCAGCCTTAAGGGTCAGTTCTATATCGGCTTGTAGTCTTTGTTAAGTTGACAGACGGTCAAACTCGAGGGGTGAACTTCGACCTAATATGCTGTACACCTACTTCCACTCGTACTTCCAAACATTTCCAAGTATTTCCAAATACTTCCAAATATTTCCAAGTACTTCCAAATATTTCCAAGTACTTCCAAAATACTTCCAAAGAGGTGTACACCTACTTCCAATCGGTCCTCGGTCAAACCTTAGTATTCACCAAGTGCCGGGCCGGGTGGCCAATCAGATGACACCCACTTTCATCTGATTGGCATCCGGCTGGGCACATGGTGAATTCTAAAGGTTTGACCGTCTGTCAACTTAACAAAGACTTTACAAACCGACATACAACTGGTCCTAAGAGTTAGAAATAAACTATAAGTTTCTATCGGCAATTCTGCAATTTGAACTTTTATTTTCATTTTGAGAAAAGTCATTCTATTGTCAATGGAATTATGAAAAAATTTAAATTCGAATATTTAAACTAATGGCACATAATACATTTTTCAAATTAAGATCTAAATCTTTGAGTGAAATATTTAAGGGCATTGAATATGATCAGGCATTTATCTCAGAGGATAGCCATTTGACCCGAAACGCTAATTTTAACACTCGGGTTCGATTGCTGAAGAGGTAAAAACAACCCTTCTGACAAATTATTATTATAAATTATCCATTCTATCTCGGATCTAATAGATGGCAAGCTCTTGTAAACCAAAGTATTCGCATCAAGAGATTCTTCCCGTTCTCTGAACCCAGTATTTTAATCATTTGCATATATATTTAAAGGACTTCATGAGTAAAATTTTTGCAAATTATCAAGAGTGGGAAGAAGTTTGAAGAAACGAAAGGACTATTTTTATTATATGATTTACTATTTTGTTTAATTTTAGTTAATTTGTACTACTGTTTTATAAATTAGAATTTATTTATTTTTTCTTGACATAGAAGTCCGTTTTGTCAACAATGGTAAGGACCCGTCACAAATTTTTTATCTTTTGGGGTACCTCCTTGCTTCTATAAATGTAATTATATATATTTTTTATCTGAGAAGTAATACATTTTTTATTAACTTACCAATTTATTTTAAATTAATTATCTCAAATGAGGCTTTATTAAAAACACTCGGAAACTGATGATCGTTTCCTTATGATCAGGAGAAGGTTAATTATTGAACAACTATCTTCTTTTTCATAATTTTTTATTGTTGTTTCACATGGAGACAGTTTCGGCGGATATTCTCTGCCATCTTCAGTCTAAAATACACAGCATATCAATTTGCAATACAAGAACCATTACAGCAGTATTTTCATCAGAGAGAGAGTAACTTTATTTATTTACCAATTTATATATTATTATATACCGGTTTCTCGAAAACGGCTCTATGAATTTCGATCAAAATCACGCACTAGGATTTTTTTTTGGTTAACAAATCGTATCTTCGAGTAAATTTAATCTGATCAGTTTTTTTGCAATCAAAGTAATATTATTCACAGGCAAAGGGATCCTAAATTTGGAGTTTTAAAAATGTCAATTTCTGACAAGTAAGGAAAATTACTTATTGCATTTGAATAAGATTTAACAAAACTTATTTCATCAAGAAAAGCAGTAGATAAATAAATAATGAAATTGTTTGTCTGGTAGTGTAACTCTCTAAATCTCAGCAAACACCCAAGTTTTCATAGGAGAAGCAGGGGCGTGATGTTACGTTTCTCGGAAAGACTTAAGTTAAATCATTTATGTCAATAAAATACTTTTCAGTCTATTTCTTTTATTGATTTCCTAATCCGATAAGACTGTCGTATTCCTCACAAGACTCAATTCTTCTTTCTAGAGAACGTCAGGTGAGAATATCGAAGAAATCTGCCTCAAGAGCTGAGTATGGTTTATGTTCACAACAGGTTCAGCTGCTCTGCCATAATTCTTTCTCATTCTTTCGAAAAAATAAGAGCAGACAAATTAATTATTTAATAGTAATTTTCTTTCTACCTTCAACTTCGACCCACATTCTTCTTCGTCTTCTTTTACGATGTGAGGGTCAATCCTGCCTAACTAAAAAATGATTGCAATAAAGTAGAGGTAAAGGTGGTATTATGGGCTAGGGCTGAAATATGGGCCATCTTAATATCTGACAAACAAGTCTGCGCATTCTTGCGGAAAACACTTTAACTATTAGTAATAGTTTGTCTAAGGACCAGTTGTATGACGGTTGGCAAAGTCTTTGTAAAAGGTGACAAAGGGTAAAAACTTAGAATTCACCTTGTGCCCGGCGGGATGGCCAATCAGATGAAAGTGCGTGTCATCTGATTCGCTATCCGGTCGGGGACAAGGTGAATTCTAAGGTTTTACCCTTTATCAACTTTTACAAAGGCTTTACCAACCGTCATACAACTAGACCTAAGAGTAGCAAGGATGCACTAGCGCAGTCAGTTATGGAGAACGTTAGTGGTGAACCAGTTTGTGTTTTTGACTGTTTTAAGAGTTTGGAAGGTAAGGATTTATAGTTATATTAGAATTACTACTTATGCTTAATTAGTTGTTTATTTGATAACTACGTATTGTATAAATATCGGGCATTTGATGCTCCACAAATTAAATAATTAAAAGTGGTTTTTAACGGATGGTGATTATTCACTTTCCAAGATGGCCAAGGTGGCAAATGGGCAATCGCTTTGCTGGTTATATGGGCTATCCAACTGGACTAGCCCATATTACAATCTCTACAAAACTTGTGTGGTCTTCTGTTTTAGATGCCTCGCAAAGTACTGAATAGACTGAAAGGACTAGAAAAAATAATTATTTTTTTAGACATAATTTTTACTGCTCCGTATTGTCTTTTATTGGATATAATTTTATTAGCCCATATTACCACCACAATTTTATTTTTTCAAAATATGTAACTTTTGTAAAAAAATATTATTAGTTTTTTTGCAACGAAATTTTCTCTGGAGAGAAACCCTGAAGAAGGAGGGAAAATCCTCCGAAACGTCGGTTTGAAAGGAAAGGAGGAAGGATTCCAATAAATTACACCTTATTTTATATGTGTTAATTTTTTCTTTCCTCACTACCTCTGGGCTGCCTTCCATTACATTCAAGTAATATTATTAGTATAGTGTGAAAATAATTTAAAGTAAAAATTGTATGTTTTATTTATTTAAAAATCATATAATTTTATTATTTAAGTTTTCAGGAAATTTCATTTCAATCATAATAAAGGTATTTATAGTGAAAAAATAAAGTGGTAGCCCATAATATCAGCTTTGCCTCTACCTGTACTAAAAATATGGTATCCAACAAGGTTCAACTTTTTTATTACAAACTATGTAGGTATACTAGTATCAATTAATAAAGCAAAGGGAGTGTAGTTTCACAGTGAATATACTTTATTAATCAATATCATGTTTCACCTAAAACCTACACCACTTTCCCTAAATAAAAAAGTATAATAGTATCTTAATAAATTTCTTTATTTTAGATGGGGAAGATGGAAGTAAATTAACTATTTTTTTATTATATTGATAAATCTGAGTCAATTGACTCGATCCGAAATTTTACTTTTATTTTTGGTTCGTTTTCAGTTTTTTTTTATTCCATTCTCTTTTTTTGCCTTGTTTCTTTCTCTTTTCTACTTTTCTTAAAAAGTTATGAGACTCATATAAAACGAAGAGGGATTTCAATATTAAAGGATCAGGTTGATAGAGACCCATGAAATCGAAATCATATATATTATATAAATTTCCTCCATTGGATGATTCGATCAAAAAATAAATAAATAAAATAGAAATATCTTGGTATATTTAGTACACTTCACATGACTTTCACTTAGAAAGTGAACATAACGCTCTGGGTTACCTTTAGCTGTTAGTTTGTCAAATATCAAGTATTCAAAATCAATAACTGTCAGTCTTTTGATGAAGGGTTCATAGCCCGAAATATGTATAGAGATAAATAAAAAATTTCCAAAATATAATTAAAATTTTTTTTTTTTAAATTTTATTTCCTCTTTGTGAAACACCACTATAATCCGTCAAATAATTCCTGTATTCAAAACCAGCTGCGAACTCTGCCTTCGGAGATCATTTTTCTGGCTACGGGACTACGCACTCTGGACTCCGTAGTGGGTATTAAAATAATAATTTTAATTTCCTAATTTTTGGAGTCTGTTGTCGTGCAAGCTGATTAGGTATAATAATAAGTATAATAGTGTAATTTTTTTAGTAGGGCCTCCACATCTCCCCTTATATCCGATTTTCCTACACCGAATGAGTGGCTCAGGGTGTGGCCACAGCAGAACGGTAAAAACACCTTTGAATGTTATAAAGTGATAAGATTATAGCAAGTAAATAATAATCACCTAAAGATAAAAAGGCACGTCACAAAAGATGATGAAAAAATTATATTATTATTAGTCATAAAAACTCTTCTTAAATATCAATAATCCGATTTCATAAATATTCTTCTAAAATAATCCCTTATGATATCCCCGCTTCTAAATCTATATCAATTTTAATAAAAACGAATTCACTTTTATTTCTTCTCCTTTCTATAATAGTATATTAAAACTTTTATATAAGCCATATTTTGATCATTTTCAAGACATTTTTTTTTATAACTTAATCAAAATTCATTGATTTTCTTTTTTGCTTTTTTACTTGGGTTTTCTTTTTTTTCTTTTCCAGAGCGATTTAAGCAAAATTAAATGGAAAAATATTTAACTTAATAAAAGAAAATGAAAAAAAAAATGGTAATATGTCAAATTGAAAACAGATGTTAAATGATTATGTTTTAAAACTTCATGAATGCTTTTATAACAATTTTATAAATTCTTATTTCATTTGTTGTGTCTCTACATAGCCAGTCCATTCTCAAACAAAGAATATCTATACCAGGAACGTAAGAATATGGCAGAGGGGCCCGGGAGTCACCTTAGAGCAGTGATTCTCAACATGGGTTCCGCGGAACCCCAGGGTACCACAAAGGGAGGTTTGGGGTTCCCTGCGCTTAGAGGTCAATAAAAGAAAAAATAGAAAAACAAAAATAGTAGTTATTAGTATCACCCCTCAAAAAATTTGTCATGTAAAGAAAAAAATACTAAATTTAGTCTAAGTATTACCTTAAGTATAGTCAAATAAAACCATTGATATTTAAGAATGCGGTGAACATCACTATTATTGTCTCAGTGATATCCTTTTTGTTGCTCTAAATTTTCTTAACTTTATTATAATTTATAATACAACGATTACATTTTAGCATTTCTAGCCTTCTGGGGGACCACAAAATTTAGTTGAGTTTGGTCAAAAGGGCTAGAATTTTCATTTTAGGTGGTTAGTTTTTGCATTTCTAGCCTTTTTGTGGCCCACAGAATATGTATACAAAATTTAGTTGAGTTTGATCAAAAGGGCTAGAATTTTCATTTTTGAGGGCCCCCCCCCCCCTTGTTATTTGTCTGTTAATGTTTAAAACACATTAAAAAAAATATTTTATCTTCTTTTCAAAAATATATTCAGTTTTTTCTAGTTAATTTTTTTCATTTTTTTATAGCTTTTCAAAATGTGGTAGATCTTTATGGCCAACCCTGTATATTTCGAGCCCATCTTCAGGAGTTCACATAGAAGATGGGCTGATAATCCAAAATATATATATATATATAAAGTCTTGCTCATAAGCAATTTGTCTTTTATTTGTGAAAACTACCTAGTGATTTATATTTATTAAATATGTTTCACCTAGAACTTACACTATTCTATCTGAACAAAATAAGTTAAAATAAAACTTTGCATTCCAGGAAAGAAAAGAATATTCAGAAGAAAAATTCACGAAATTGTCCGAGATGTTATGGTTTTATTACATACATGTCATAAGGGTTGTTATTTAATCCCCTCGGGAATTGAACCCGAGTTCTAAAAAGCAATCCAGGTCGATGGTCAATTCTGACATGTAAGTGATAATAATTATTCATAACATCTCGGATTCAAAAGAGAACATTCATAAGATTTTTCCAATAAAATATAACTCTGCTAGAGTCGGCAAATGAATTTTTTAAAAAGTATTCTAGGACCGAATAGAATATAAGCGTTCTTGAAGAAGATAGTAAAATAGTCCATTCAATTTTTTAAGATTCATCAAATAACTCTCTAAAATTGCCACATTAAGTGTAAAAAGAAGTATATTTACACTGTAAAGAAGAAAGTCAGTGAACTTTTTCATCATTAATTTTTAGTGGAGAAGGCGCTGGCTGTTTATGAGCATCTGGCGTCTGGCGCAAGTGTCCCGTTCCAATTACCCAAGCAACAATCCTGTTTACTATCCATACAATAGATGAGTTGAAAAGTGAAATGAAAATTGAAACGAAAATTAATTCCCAATTATTTTTTTTTTCATTTATGATTCCCATAGAGAGTTCAGTTAAGAAAAATTTAAAAAATGGAAATTTTAAGAAGATACTTATTAAAATTTTGAATGAAACAAAAATTTAATAATATTTGAAAATAAGTTGATTTATGAAATAATAAAAAAGAACTTCTTTTTCAAGCACACACTCGATTCCGAACGACGGAGATTACTGTGGATAGTAATCTTAATTGTAATTTTCCCTGGCGAAAGTTTTCAGAGGGGTGGTTTCCCATTGCCTTCCCCTTAAGGGATCAGATTATATTTGCAGCGAGTCGGGCTTGAACCCGCGGTAGCTTGATTAGAAAAGGCATGCTCTAAAACCACTCGTCCAACCTAACTCCAATTAAGAACTATAAACCCGAGGGGTGATCCGCGATTGGAAGTAGGTGTACACCTCTTTGGAAGTATTTTGGAAGTAATTGGAAATATTTGGAAGAGCTTGGAAATATTTGGAAGTGCTTGGAAATATTTCAAAGTGCTTGGGAATATTTGGAAGTGCTTGGGAATATTTAGAAATACTTTGGAATATTTGGAATTACTTGGGAATATTTGGAAGTACTTGGAAATATTTGGAATTACTTGGAAATATTTGAATTACTTGGAAATATTTGAAAGTACTTGGAAATATTTGGAAGTACAAGTGGAAGTAGATGCACAGCATATTAGGTCGCGGTTCACCCCTCGTATAAACATATAAATATTTTGAAAAATAGACAACACTACAGATTTTCATGGAGATGAATAAAAATAAAAAATAAAAATTTACATAAAATAATTTTTCTCTAAAAATTTCTGAAAAATCTTATGAACAAAGTCAATATCTTCTATAGGGACCGTACGTTAAACATAGAGGCAGCACTACTGCCGAAGGTAGCACTCTCTTGTGTTTATTTATTTAAATAATTTTGGGATATTAAGCAAATCATCGCTGATCTTACAAAACCTCGTAAGTCCTAAATTCATTGTTTTCCAGAAAACAAGAAAAACCATTTTAAACACGAATACATACAAATACAATGCAATATTGATTATTTGTCCGAAATTGAATTGGAATAGAATAATAAGGTTTCAATAAACCGAGGTGTCGTGAAAAGTTGGTTCGTATAAACGTGTAATACGTATTTGACCAAAAATCGGACTTACGGGGTTTTGTAAGATCAGCGACGAGATATTGTATTTTAGTATATATCTTAGACCATGAAATATATAGACACGCCCTGGTGTCGATTTGGTGAGGCCAACATCATCTAGAGAACGTGACGTCATCTGTAGATAGGAACACCCAGAAATAGCATGGCCACTATAGAAATTATTATACATTGCGATAAATTTATCGTAGTTTAGATTATTTATTTTTGGATTCCAATAATCGCAAATTAATATTAAATTAATATACCAAAATATTTATGGGAGAACGTGACGTCATCTGTAGGCGATGTTGGCCTCACTTCACTCTGTGTGGAGAGTAGCAGAGGGCGTGTCTATATATTTCATGGTCTAAGGTATATATCATAGATAAAAGAGTGCACGGAGCCTATGGGGCCATGAGTCAGTCTCTCTGTCTTTGGACGTTTAATAAATCATCGCCCAAAGCTTACATTTTCGTCGACAGTTGGCGCTAAAGTCGTGACGCACGGTTCCTATAGCTTTTTATATTTTTTTCTTAGATTATTTTAACTTCTTCCTTGTAATTCCATCATGCATATTCTTAGACTTTTTTATAATATAAATTGTTCATGACACATAGAAGACGTTCAGCCTTGGTGTGTGTCATGTCAAAAAAAAGTGAAAATAATTTTATTTGAAAAGGTGAAGAGAGTAGAGTGGAGTTTGATTGCTAATCTCTTTAGTGACGTTTGCACAAGACACAAAAAGAAAAGGATAAAGGGTCAAAGGAAGCGAGACTTGGATTTTATTTGAAAAAGGTAGGTCAATAGTACAAGAGAGAAGTTGCTTCATAAAGGAGACATATCTCCGAGAGAGAGAGAGAGTCGAACCATTAAAAAAATAAAACGAAGATTTTTTTAAATAAAAAGAAAATGTAAAAAAAAAACTTGCCAAGGGCATCTTCAGAAAATGATTCAACTTAAGATTAAGAGAAATAAAAGAGACATTGGGGATAATAGAGTCGTTGGTGGAATGAAGTGGTGATTCTTTAGAAATGAATCCACCCAATTCAATCACAACTGAGAGCCTCGTTTTGCAACACACGCCGTTTGACACACAGTCTTAAGTTTAAACTTGAGTTAACGAGCTTTAATTTTAGAGAGAAAAATTTGGTCCCTAACATAAGGGACGAATTTCCATTACAGAAGACATACATCTTAGCCCAATCTTGGGGTAAGATGACCGATACATTTGTGAGTAAGATGCCGTAGTTTTCGCGTTGGTGTAAGATGCTGGTTTGTATTACTATATATTTAAAATTAATTTTTGAAAACTAATCCGATGGTTTCATTCCAGAAATGCCTCTGACATACATAAAACATAGTCTAATCGAGGATCATGGAACGAAAATGATCTCCAATAAGCTTTCAAACGCGGAAATATTACTTGAAAGGAAAAAGAAACAATAAAAAAAAAATAAAAAGTAATGTTATTTGGATATGTAATGGTACATGTAATATGGTAATTGAGTATTTCATTTTTTTTTTTTTTTTTTTTTGAACTGATTTAAAAACACTGTGCATTGATTTCCCATACGGTATCTTACCCCAAAGGTATCGGTCATCCAAGATTGGGGTAAGATGCCGAAATCTAAACGTTTACAAATTATTATTTTTTTTTTAGGTAAAAAATAGTTTTTCAAAGCGAAACTTATTTTTTTATTAATTACAAAAGTACATATATTTTTAATAAAATTGTTGGTTAAAAATAAAACCAATGTGCTATTTTATATAAAATAAAGCTAAAAACTACGGTGTCTTCCCCCAGTCTACTATAATTGAAATTTTGATACATAAGCTCCAAAACTGCAAACTTTACAGTATGTCCAAAAAACTGATTTACCATTCAACCTATAAATAAATAAACCCGAATAAGAATAATATTTGTTGTTATTGCATAATTAATTGATAACGACATCTTCAAATTAAAGAAAAATGAAATGATATCGTACATATACTGACAGGTGGCAGAAGCCCTCAGTTATCATCAGAGCAAAAAACATGAAAATCAGGAAATTTGTAGTTACGAGGTTTTGGAGTTTAGGTATCGATTTGTCCCTTGTGTTAAATAACACATAATACATATATTTAGATACAAATTCGAAGTAGTTTTTTACTTTTGGAGAAAGAGAGAATCGGTGGAATTACACTCCAAAGATAAGGCAAAGTAAGAATTTCAAATTATTATTTTTTATCGGAACATCATTTTTATGCTTTTAAAAACCGACGTACCGGGGGATCTGGCTGGTGCTAATGACTCTCGGGCCAATCGTAGAAATTTTTCTTTTTATAGAAACTACCATGCCGTTTGTTCTGACGAGATAATATCAATAATCTTTCCTAAAACCCCATTTGAGCGAAATCCACGTTTTTCAAACTCCTTCCCCTTGAAATTAGATAGTAACCGAACAAATGCATTTGCCAATTCGTTTAACCCTATGACTTTTAGGGCCGGTTGTATGTCGCAAAATAAATGCTTTTTACCACTAACCAAGGGTAGATGGTAAATGGAGGGGCTGGGATGGCCAATCAGATGACGCACTGAAAGTTCCTGTCATCTGATTGGCCATCCAAGCCCCTCCATTTACCAGCTACCCTTGGTTAGTGGTAAAAAGCATTTACTTTGCGAGATACAACCGGCCCTTAGAGACTGGAACTCGCTTCCTCGTCCGTCTTTTTGGCTACATATAACCTTCAATCTTCCTAAATCCGCATCCACAAATACCTTCAACTCCGACCAATGACTAAAATTTCTTCTTCTTTTCACGATGCAAGGGTCCCGGACTACATAGAATGTATTTTTTTGGTGTAACTTCTTCTAATATCATAATTTACAAAAAAAATCCACTTAAAAACGGATATTTCGGAGGATCTTCCCTAAATATTCAGGGTTTAAAAGGGTAAAAAAAACCCGTCTCCTTATCTCATTTGACATGACATCGACAGAAACCCTAAAGTGGTAATTTTTATGCAATTTTGAACCTGCCGGCGCTTAGAAATGGCATAACTTAAGACTATGAAAAACCCACAAATGCATACATTCTATTCAACGATAAATAAGGATGAATTTGATATCACAAGTAATTATAAGTTGCAGAATTTTCGGTGTGAGATCTGAGATCCGACTGGCAATGGCCCAGCTTATTTTAACTTTGTGAGTACATATCGTCGCCTTAGAGAAAAAAATGCAGAATTTTCGGTGTGAGATCTGAGATCCGACTCGCAATGGGCCAGCTTATTTCACCTTTCTGAGTACATATCGTCGGCTTAGAGAAAAAATGCAGAATTTTTGGTGTGAGATCTGAGATCCGACTCGCAATGGGCCAGCTTATTTTACCTTTGTGAGTACATAACGTCGCTAGAAAAAATGCAGAATTTTCGGTGTGAGATCTGAGATCCCACTCGCAATGGGCCAGCTTATTTTACCTTTGTGAGTACATATCGTCGCCTTAGAGAAAAAACCTGCTAACTTACAACATGGAAATTTTATAGGGCAGAGAAAGAACAAACAAAATTTAATATTGTTGTTATGGAAAAAACTATTTTTCACATTTTTTTTCTACGACTTACGTTCGTAATTTTAAGTAGCAGTTTTACTTGAACGATGCTGCATCTCTTTGTCTTTCGAACCGTTTTAATATGTCATTTATGATAAAAAATGGAGTTAGCAGGTTTACACCCTAAGCCGACGATATGTAACAGTAAATTTAATAAATCAAACACATAAATTGAATAAATAAAATGTTTAAATGAAATAAAATTGTAAAATTCCATGATATACTTTAATATAAATACAAGCAACATTACTGAAATTGTATTTAGATTACATTAAATATTATTTATTCATCCATTCTCTCTTTCCTGTTGCGGGGTTAAAGGCTTACATAAACATTAATACAGAATGATCCTATACTTAGTATTTATCATAACATAAAGTAGATTTATGTGGATTTATTTAATCTTTGTTTTAATTTATTTTAATTTGTTCTAATGTCAAGACAAATATTGAGTTTTATCAAAATATGTGAAATCACACAAAATTGAAAATAAATTTGAATTTACGAGAATAAATATTAAATTTATTTTAAAAGAACCCTTAATTTGATCATTTACAATTTAATTTTAAAAATACACCCAATACACGTAATATATTTTTATTTAGCTTCCTGTTGACGTTTTGAATCCTGGTCTATTTCAATAGCAAGATGGTCACTTCACAAACAAATTTTCCTACTTCAAATCGGGAATTTGAACCCATGAAAAATACCACATATAGAATATTTCTAATTACCATAAAAAGACAATATCTCGGTGTAATATATTTTTATTTAGCCTCTTTTTGACGTTTTGAATCCTGGTCTATTTTAATAGTAAGTAAGATGGTCACTCCACAAACAAATTTTCCTACTCCCAATCGGGGTATTTGAACCCATGAGAAATACCACATAGAATATTTCTAATTAAAAAGACTGATGATGAAGAACAAAACTTCGAAACTATAGTCCCTAATAAATAAATTATAATTCAAAAGTTTTTATTTGCCGAGAGTAGCAGAGTTGTTGATTCATAAAGAGAAACAAAGAGGTTGTCCTCTGTTTGATGCAAATAAACATACATACCTATATATATTTGATATATATAGGTGTCTATGTTAATTTGCATCAAGCAGAGGACAACATCTTTGTTTTTCTTTAAGAAATAAATTATAAATAAATGTATATTCATTATACATAGGTAGATATATGTATTTGCATCAAGAAGATGAGAGCCTTATTGATTTCTCCTTATCAACAAGTATTTACTAATATTTCTTCGTTTGGAACATTTTAGTAATTAAATTTTAATTAACTGATTTAACAATTATCAGATTTTTAAAAAATCCACCAGGAATTCACTCATTGAATTAAAATTTTCAAAGCGAATCATCGATATTTCTAACGAATGTATTAATTATTTATTAATTAAAACATACATTTTATAAAGTCACGAGAGTTTGAACAATTTTTACAATTTTGAATATGATTATATAAGAAAGACAAAAAATATTACACATATGTAAAAACATCTATTCTTCCAAGGTGAATTAAAATCCGTAGAATCCGTTGAATCTTTGATGGTCACACTGATGATTCCGGGTAAGCCATTCACGGTGAAATAGAAAAGTTTATTAGAAAATTGATTAAAATTTTCTAATTTCACCATGGATGGTCCAACTCGAAAGATTCTTGCAGATCCAAACTTCTAGAATCGCAGAATTGAGCATGCAGCTGTTCTTCTCTGGTTGCATAACATCCAGGAGCCGCTTGAAAAAATTTTAAGACCTCACACTGCGTAGTTTAAATCTGATATGGTTAAATCGATAATAATAATTTAGAGTAGAGAGCTGAAAAGGATCTTCTTTAAATAAATAATAATATTTATATGATGTAATTCCGAAATTTTCTAAAGAAAACTAGCTTCAACTCCATTTCAAATAGCCTATCGAAGAAGATACTACCAATAAAATCAATAAACTTATGCAAAATTGAAACAACTTTTTGCAAGGAAACCACCTAAAATATTTTTTACTCAACAACTTTATCAAAGTTTTTTTTAAATCAAAATTTAAAAAATATATTTTTATGATACCTGGAGCGTTTTCTATTAATTAAAATATATAGTACTTATAGATTTATACATAGGTAGGTTAATCTAAATTATTTCGGAGATAAGATGGGTACTCCACTCCCATATCAATGAAAATGATAGCTAGATTTAATGGTTTGCCAGTTGGTTTGAGTATCAAAACCTCCATCGAGATTAGACAATTTTGATGGCATATTCTCATCCGGATGCACAATGTTTAGTTACCTAATTATTAGTTAGTAATTCCAAGGGATAGATTGTAATTAGGTCACAATTCCTTAAACATGACCAACTCTTAGCCAAATTCAAGGCTCAAATTTGTCCTTGTCTCGAATATGGTTCGCATTTCTGGAGGGGGCCTCTAAGCTTTTTTTTTACACTGGAGGCAATTTGGAAGCAAGCTATCAGACTAAAAAGAGACTCAGACTTAACTAGTTCTTGGATCACCGTAGAACCGACTCTATGAACTGCTACTTCTTTTGACGAGTTAATGTAAATAATCTATTCATAAGAATTTTGCTGGCCTGATGTGTTCTGGATATATTAATTTTTTATTTTTAAAGGATAAATAAATTAAATTGCTTCTTTCCAGTAATTTATTTTATTATTCAAATGGTAAATCCAAATATTTCGAAAGCGCTTGCGGCATCTCTTCCTCAGTGGAAACTGTCGGACCATACAAGATGCAAGTCAGTGAGTTATTATTAATTGACATTTGTAATTAATAATAGCTCACTGACTTGCCTCTTATATGGTCCCACAGTTTCCACTGAGGAAGAGTTGCCGCAAGCGCTCTCGAAATATTTGGATTAACCATTTGAATAATAAAATAAATTACTGGAAAGAAACAATTCAATTTATTTATCCTTTAACAATAAAAAATAAATAATCTATCCTAAAAAGTCTTAAATTGAAAGTTTTTGTGGCGAGAGTAGCAGAATTTTTATATATTAAAAGACATCGTTATAAATAAATAAAATTTATAATTCCAGCAGAAG
>JALMQS010000061.1:4127634-4178247 GCA_024734495.1 Forficula auricularia | reverse complement strand
TCACTGACTTGCCTCTTGTATGGTCCCACAGTTTCCACTGAGGAAGAGATGGCCAAGCGCTCTCAGGGGCATTGGATTAACCATTTGAATAATAAAATAAATTACTGAAAGAAGCAATTCAATTTATTTATCCTTTAACAACAAAAAATAAATAATCTATCCTAAAAAGTCTTAAATTGAAAGTTTTTGTGGCGAGAGTAGCAGAATTTTTATATATTAAAGGAGGCAATAAAAGAGTGTGTCTTCTGCTGGAATTATAAATTTTATAACGATATAAATAAATAAATAATATTTATAATTCCAGCAGAAGACACACTCTTTTATTGTCTCCTTCACTAAAAAGTCTTATTTGTAGGACAGTCGTAATTTTCGAAAGCTCAACATCTTTAATGTCAAATTGGATAAAAATCGAACCAAGATATTCGCCAAGGCAATTCGTATATCTCTATGACATTTAGAGACCCGCTTTCTGAGACTGTCTTTCTCGTAAACCTTCAGTTGTTCAAGATCTGCATCCACAGAAACCGTCTACTCCGAAAACCAAGCCAATAAATCTCCTCCTCTTTTTTATTTTTTAAGATTTAGAGGACAATTCAGTTCTATACGAGTTGCATCTTGTTAACTATGTATATTAATTTAAAAAATCATGTGTCGAAAATTGTGCATTCTGATGAGAATATCTCATCAAAATGTCTGTTCTAGGTGTATTCAAAAGAAACTTAATTTTTGATATATACTACGATTCAGCAAATCCACCCAACTCACTCATCACTTTTTTTTGTATTAAAAGTATTTCCATCTTTTTCGTATCTCATTACCTTCAATTCCTCAAGAACCCACTTCAAACGATTCTGATTCAACCCTTGAAAAGTTTTATCATCCTGTCTTATCTATCTAAAATTTAAAATTCAATCTTGACCTAAATAATACAAGAATTGCAAATTTTGCATCGAAACAAATATAAATGTACACTGAATGTTTGAAATCAATCTGATCTCTAATAAAGGTCACCAATTCACCGAGTGATGGTTCCTTAATTTTTTAATTTTAATCTAAACTAATTATTTTATTACGTATATTGAGTAAAGTAATTTTAATTTAGAACATTATATGCTACATTTATGAATTTTTAGATTTTTATTTCAAGGGGTTGCAAAATTCAAGCAGGTGGATTATAGCGCGTGACTGAGAATTAAAAATTTACAAGATATCAATATATAGCTTGTAGGTCAATATGATTTTATAAAATCAGTTCAATACTAGGTATGTATCTTGTTCCATGGGGTGAGCTAAAGTTTATTTTTCATTAGCAATTTTCTACGCTTAAAACTTCAAAAGTTTTCAAGCAGTTTATTAATAAAATAAACTTCAACGGATCGTTGCTAAACTTTATCCAAATTCATTTGAAATATTAATATGTCTATTCCTTTATTATTAATCAGATATCACTTGCTATTTGCAGTTCATGTTGAATATAATTCAAAAATGCTGATCGATTCTAATTTAATAGTCCAGGAATAACAATTCTACATTGTATTTTGAACGTTTCGGTTATTATTAGTAACCATTGCTGAAGACATGGAGGAATCGAGTTAAAATAAAAATACCCAGCGATTCTCATCTAATACTTGAGGAATAACAATTTTACATTAGATTTTTGACGTTTCGATTATTATTGGTAACCATTGCTGAAGACATGGAGGAATCGACTTTAAATCAAAAATTTCGATCTATTCTTATCTATTACTAGAGGATTAACCATTCCATTTTTGATGTTTTAGCTATTAATGGCAACCTCTACCGAAAACGTGGAGGAATCGACTTAAAATCAAAAATACTAAATTATTTTATTGCAAACAACTCAATCTAGAGTAAAGTACTTTAAAATATAATTTTACTAAAAACTTTATTTAACCTTTTTTGTGGTCCCCAAGGTACTTAATTAGGATATTAAATTTCATCAAAATTGGTTAAGTCATTTTCAATATATTTAGAAAAAACTAAAAAAAGTACTGAAATAAAGTAGTAATGTTTGTGAGCCGATATGTACCAAAAAGTAATCAGCGCTTCATTCTGTTAAAATAATGGTAAGTTTTCATTTTCATTTCAATCGGTGTAACGGTGTTAAGAAAATCGTGGACCGAAAAAACGATAACATCCATCCATCCATCCGCACGCACTAAAAATCGCACTTTTTGGCCTCTCGACGAGACCCCATGTAATTTTTGGCAAAACCATCACGTACTAAAATTCAACCTAATTGAATACTACAATTTGTGACTTTAATTGAGACCATGGGTTCCCTAGTCTTTACCTGAGGACCCTTTGAAGACACGCTTGCCGCGAGACCGATTACAATACTTTACCCATTCTTCGCATTGGATAAAGTAAAAATTCCAAATTAACGAAATTTTTGGAAAGCCTACTGATTCCTGCGAAAATCTTCCAAATCAATAATTTAACAGAACTATCTAAGTTCGTGGCAGTTCTCTAATTTAATCGTCAAGTGGTTTTGGAAGTCGGCGAATCCCGTACTACGCCCAAAGCAGCCCTTGGAGGAAATTATTAATTTCAATTTATCGAAACACTTATCTTGAGAGTTTATATACAAAATAGAGAAAGAGTGGAAACGATCTTCGATGAGCCAGTGAGTTGAATCAGGTCATCTATTAGTCTATTATTTGTTTCCGAATTACATTCAAGGTGGTTTGACAAAAGTGACAATTTTGAATATTACTCGTGGAATTTCGACTCTCTTGTAAAATCAATAAATTAATCTATGTATTTGAGTAAAAACATAGAATCAAAATACTAGAAAATTCTAATTTCAACATTGATGGTCCAACTTAAAATCTATATATATATACCAATATATATAAAATTAAGGTTTTGTCTGTACATTGCTCAAAATCAAGCCAAATTTTGGTTGCACACGTTTCAAGCAAAGTTATGAACGAATACACCCTCAACAAAATTCCTGTCTGTATGTTTCCGGCGTTTCCGAAAAGTTGCTCACAATTCACGTAAAAACTGCTAAAGGGATTGTTATGAAATTTCATATTTACATCAGGTGTCTTCTAACTTACGTTTTTAGCTATATAACGTTTTGATATTTAGACCCCAAAAGGGGGTTTGAGGGGGCGCACAAATGAAAATTATCAAATAACTCCTAAACTATTAACTCTACGGTAAATTTCATTATGTGCAAAGTTGTAGGGGATGTGATTTCTGACAACTTTTGTTTAAAAAATTCCCCCAAAAAAACACCCAAGGGGGGGGGGGGGTCAAAATATGAAAATTCTTGCTTTTTGACCAAACTCAACCAAATTTTGTATACATAATTTGTTGGTCACTAGAAGGCTAGAAATGCAAAAACTCACCAGCCAAAATGGGAGAGGGATCAAAAAATGAAAATTCTTACCCTTAGAGCCAACCTAACCAAATTTTGAATACATAATCTGTGGGTCAGTAGAAGGCTAGAAATGAAAAAAAAACTAGGTGCGGGGGTGGAGTGATGGTTCGGGGGTGGAGGGCACGGGGTGTGGTCGGGGGGGTGCAGGGTGGAGTGGAGGGTTTAGGTGAGGGTCCAGAGGTGTAGTGGGGTGGTGCGGGGGATGGGGGGGCGGTGGTTGGGCACGGGAGCATGGTGCGGGGGCTGGGAGGTGCTGGATGGGGTTCGTGGGTTGGGGCCCAGGGCTAGCTGGCTAGCAAGAGGGGCACCGAAGGCGGGCCTTGCAGCTAGTAATCTATAAATCAAGTCTAAAATTGTATGTATATGGCTGCTGCAAATGTAAGCTATAAGGATTTCTATTGCAGATTTGATGCTTTGGTGGCTTAGTTGTTTTTCGAAAGATAAGTTTCGGCTAAAACTACCTAGATTGCACATTTTGAATGAAAAAAATTCATCAAAATTTACGAGGTTTTGACATCTAGTCCTGTTATATTCAGGTGCTGAAGGGATGTTTATTAATCGATTGAGGGCTTTTACAGGTTACTTAATACGTAAGTTGTTATCATATCAGCCAAGCTGGCCAAACAACTTGACAGAACAGAATGTTCAAAAAAAGCAAATTATATTTTACCACGAGATTACAAAGACGGGGGTAATTAATATAGTATCTGTCAAGCTATCGAATCAAGTATTATGTTTCTGGTAAGTATATTAACTATAAAATCCGAAAATCTTTCTTGTGTTTTTCTTAGTATTAACTGCAATTTTCTCTAGACGTTATTTCTACTTTTTTTTAAGGATCCTAGCGAGTTGGACAAGAATTTAAATCAAATGCAAAGTTTCTTAATTAAATGGGCAAAACGTTTCGTCACTGATTAGCGACTTCCTCAGTGGCTCATTTGATAAACTTATTTGTCAGGAGTTCTAATTATAAGAAAAAACATTTTTAAAGGGTTTTTATATTTTTTATATGTTTTATCTTTGTTTTAAAGACAAATTATTGATGTTTCGGAAAAGAGATACCCTTTAAATAAGTTTTTTCTTACCATATAGTTAGAACTCCTGACAAATGAGTTTGTCAAATGAGCCATTGAGGAAGTCGCTAATCAGTGCCGAAACATTTGGCCTATTTAATTAAGTAACTTTGCGTATGGTTTGAATTCTTGTCCAACTCCCTACAATCTTTTTAAAGATTTGATTATGGATGCGAACAATGAAATCTGAAATATTATTTCTACCATTTGGGAGACCAAACTCTCGACAACCCGTTCTGATTTTTAGAATAATATTTATTTTAAAGTATTTATTTTATGAACTCCAAATTAATTATGACCCTTTCTCTCGATTTCTGCTTGTAAAGTGTTGTTTGTCTCTTGATTTAGAAAAGACATTAACGCTCCGAACGCAAACGATAATTCAGTTGAACTGAACGAGAGAACAGAACGTCGCAAATAGAAACGCTAACCCAGTTTACTTATTCGTTTGCAATAGAGTTTGTTAGTTTATAATTTGTTGAAATTCAAATATTTAAGCACAAGAGTCCTTCGAAACTTAATTAAAATTTCAGAGTTGATATCAAAAGTCATGATCGTTAAGTTACAAATTATACAAAGGCAATAAATGCCAAGTGGCCGACTAGACGAGACGATCAATGCTTAGTTAAAGTTAAGTCAATAGCAGATTATTAATACATGGACGAGGCATCTTGATATATTTACTGTGGCCAGTAGTATTTGTTCTTTGAATAAAGATTCTTCAACCGTGTTGACATTTCTTCATGATGAGCTGATATCAGAATTCCTTTAAATAGATCTAAGTACGCTATTATCAATATTTGGAATAGAGATAAAACTTTCTTTTTTTTAACGACGTCAGAAAATTTTCAAAAAATAGGGGGAGGAGAACTTGGAAACAAGATCATAGCTAGGAATTCTTTCGGGCGGAGTATGGATAAGCTCCTAAGGATAGGAGACATGATCTCTCAGAAGCCAGGAATTTTCTTTTTATCAGAGTACATTTTTTAATTAAATTTTAATTTTTATTCGCCTATTATTTATTTCCTGTAAAACTTGGATTTTTAACATTTCGAGAGGGGGGATCCTAGTCCCCCAACCCCCTCCCTTTGCGCTGGATACGGTCTTGCTTGGAGATAAGAATGTAACTACTTTACGGTCACACTCTGTTATGAATAATTTTTATTATATGTCAGAAAGATTGTATTCTCTCCCCCCCCCCCCCCACCTTAGGAATAGAATCCAAGTGCTAAAAAGCAATTCAGGTCAAAGGCTGCCGTTCGTGATGAACCACAGTCTGACATATATCACGCCTAAAAAATTATTATTAATACAGTAGAATCCCGATATATCGACATTGAAGGAGACAATAAAAGAGTGTGTCTTCTGCTGGAATTATAAATTTTATTTATTATGAATTCATAAATTAATTCCTGTGAATACATTGTAATAGACTGATGAAGAGGGCAAAGCCCTCGAAACTATAGTCTCGTTATAAATAAATAAAATTTATAATTCCAGCAGAAGACACAATCTTTTATTGTCTCCTTCAATATATAAAAATTCTGCTACTCTCGGCAAAAACTTTCAATTTAATATATCGACATGTTTGCTATATCGAGATTATTATATACCTATCGAGGGTAAAAATTAAAAATACGATTTATCGAAAGTCCTAATTTATTTTTAATCTATAATACCAACCATATTAATATTTCTTTTATAATGTTTTATAATACTTAAAATTGAGATATAAATCGATTTCTTTATTTTAGGTGAGTCGAATATTTGTATAAAATCATATGTAAATAATTTTAACTAATGTTAGGTATTAATAAAAATGAATAGCTTTATTTTAGCAAATCGGTTTCTCATTTATTTAACCGACAAGAATCATTACAAATCAAAGAAATCGATTTATATCTCAATTTTAAGCATTATAAAACTTTATAAAAGAAATATTAATATGGTTCACATATATCTCTAATCTCATTATTGATATAGATAAAAACTTAAAAATAATTACAATATGCCAAGCGGCTTATAAAGTTCTGCAAAGATTCAAAAGGGGCGTGGACACAATGCAAGAGATTCGTTACACATACATAATACGTATGTATACATAAAAAATACTATATTTAAATACAGTAGTATTAATTTCACATTATTTTTGATTATACACTAAAATTAAAACTACTTCAATATGTACATATTTTTTATAAACATTACATAACGTTATACCGTGGGGATTGGTTTTAATTAACGAGATTTTCTAAAAACACGACTCTAATTCAACTAAAAAATACGAATTATGAGACGTTTTCTCGATCGTGGACATCAAAAAATACATTATTCTGAGGGGACTAAAATGCATTGTTTTATATGAATTAACGAGATTTTCCAAGGGACCAGCACTTTCATATAATTTATCGGGATATACGATATATCGGGATTCTACTGTATTTACATTTTTAATTGAAATTTTTTTAAGCTTTTATATGTCAGGCTGGTTCCACCTAGAAGAGCTGTCATTTGTACTAATTACTTTTTGGCCCCTGTGATAATTTCCATGTGGGGGACAATCCTTTCGACAAGTTATAAAAAGTATCCATAACTATTTACAGTCTCACTAATCCGGCACTTCACTAGACCGGCACGTCTAATAATCCGGCACCCTCCGCCCGCGATTTGGTATCCGTTTGTTAACCATATCGGGTGAAATTTATTTTATTTGATTTTATTTATTATGAATTTTTCTATATAATCGAGTAATCCGAACATTCCAACAATCCGGCGTACCCTAGTTTTTAATAGTGCCGGATTAGTGAAACTCTACTGTACTTAGATTCAGAATGAAATACCCTTGTGGGACAGAGCTGAGTGGAGACGGGTGGTTTTGTCAAACCAGTCTTAGGACTGTGTACTCAAAGTTGATAATGATAATTTGTTAGTGGTGGGGGGTGGTGCGTGCTATTATGGATGAGAAAGGGGTTGGTTGTTGGAAGGTAAGGGGAATGCCCCTTAACCCCAACTGTTGGTCCAACCACGAGGGAAAGTAGGTATTGGAAGTGTGTGTGACAAAAAGTATGTGAGCGAACCATTATTCGGTGGTAGCTGATTACTTCGATTCGGGTTGGCGCATATATAACATTCAACGAATATTGTCGCTTACGGGATTACACGCGCCAACTCGTCTCTCAATAATTCATTGATTTATTATTTCATTATAAACAGATTGATTTATGTAGTGTACAGTGTGTTTGACAATTTAACTGTTGTTTACTTAAAGTATTATTACTAATATTAAAGTATTGTTTATTTGAACAAACTACTATGTATGAGGTCGCAGTGCCATCTAGCGGTGAGCGCTAGGACTGGACCGGACACCACACCCCTTCACCCTTTTTTTATTTTCGGGTGGTGAGTGTAATGTTATAATGTAAATAAGGTGTTTAATTTGGCTATTTAGCCGCCCGACGTGATTGCAAAGCAAGCCGCCTCTTGACCCGCCAGCTAGGTGGATAGAGCCTTGCCCGGCTGACAGTCGGTAATCGGCAATCACGTCGGGGTCACCAGTGTTAGTGGTGGGGGGGGGGTGCGTGCTATTATGGATGAGAAAGGGGTTGGTTGTTGGAAGGTAAGGGGAATGCCCCTTAACCCCAACTGTTGGTCCAACCACGAGGGAAAGTAGGTATTGGAAGTGTGTGTGACAAAAAGTATGTGAGCGAACCATTATTCGGTGGTAGCTGATTACTTCGATTCGGGTTGGCGCATATATAACATTCAAAGAATATTGTCGCTTACGGGATTACACGCGCCAACTCGTCTCTCAATAATTCATTGATTTATTATTTCATTATAAACAGATTGATTTATGTAGTGTACAGTGTGTTTGACAATTTAACTGTTGTTTACTTAAAGTATTATTACTAATATTAAAGTATTGTTTATTTGAACAAACTACTATGTATGAGGTCGCAGTGCCATCTAGCGGTGAGCGCTAGGACTGGACCGGACAAATTCATAAGAATTTTGGTTGCTTGGTGTGTACTGGATATATTAATTTTTTATTGTTAAAGGATAAATAAATTGAATTGCTTCTTTCCAGTAATTTATTTTATTATTCAAATGGTTAATCCAAATATTTTGAGAGCGCTTTCGGCATCTCTTCCTCAGTGGAAACCACTCCCCCACCAATGTGCCGACCCCATCAGTTTGTACAGAACATTGATAAAAGCTTGATTAAACAACACACACATATATAATAAATTCAAAATGAGATAACATACGAGTATATGGTATACAATTATTTACATCTCTTTACAATGAAGTCCGAATTAATTTTTTTTTTTAATTTTTTTAGCAAAAAATAATTTAATTCGGACTTCATTGTAAAGAGATGTAAATAATTGTATATACTTGTATGTTATCTCATTTTGAATTTGTATATATATGTATGTGTGTGTTGTTTAATCAAGCTTTTATCAATGTTCTGTACAAACTGATGGGGTCGACACATTGGAGGGGATTGGTTTCCACTGAGGAAGAGATGCCGAAAGCGCTCTCGAAATATTTGGATTAACCATTTGAATAATAAAATAAATTACTGGAAAGAAGCAAATCAATTCATTCATCCTTTAACAATAATGATAATTCTTTGTTTAGCAGCTGGCTTATGACATGTTTTTGTAGAACTTCTTTGGAGGGTCTCGACCCTCAAATTAAAAATCTAGACTTTCAAGATCAACACATGGTTTTATTTTTTATTCTCTATTTACTTAGTCTGTAACGTAAAGTACGCTTATCACAAATTAATTAAATTAGTGGTTTTTAATATCAGATAATGAAAATAAATGATATTAAGAAATATGCTTATATTAAATTTAACCCGCTTTTAAACGGTATATCGTTTTTTAAGGTATTTTTAATAAAATATTATGGTTTGTGGGGGTTGAAGAGGTATTCAGAGAAGGAGTGGCTTCTTTTGTTATCTCTAATATTGTTTTTAATAAATATTTGAAATATGCGAGCCGTGTTCAAAATATGAAAACTTTTATTAAAATCATTCCACTATTCCATTTGCAATTTAAATAAAAAAACTTCTCATGGAAAATCATAGATAATTATTAAAATAGTATTAACAATAGTAATTTTTTTATCAGGTGTGTTTCACACTTTGATTTTACGATGGGTTTTTTTTATTTTTGCAAGAAACTCCTACACTATTTCTTTTGTTTTATGAAGGTCTTAACGATTCATTTATGAGGCAATAAATGTAATTAACTCGCGTTCTATTCTTATTATGTCCACCCTATTGCACTATACATAGGAAAGATTAAGTTCTAATTATACCGAGTAGACGGCTGACCTGGAATTCATCTCGTGATTTTTTAAATTAACTTTTTTTTTATTATTCCACTAGTATTGGTAGATTAAGTATTTGCTTGGGTGGACTTTTAACACCTGCTGGGGATTATCTGACCTTTAACAAAATTCTACTATAAAGTTAATTGTAGGATCTTACCTTGCAGAAGTACGCTCGTATCCAGAAGAATTCTGTACAGCCACATTAATAAGGTTTTACGGCAGTATTTCGGAAAAGATGGTTCTGTAAAAAAGAAAATAAAAATGTATTAATATTTTTATTGTTAAATATTTAATTACTAGCTGTAACGGGCGTGTATTTAGCTGGGGTTTTTAGGTGTCCAAAATTGATTATCTCCCCCCCCCCCCCCCAAAAAAAAAAAACTCTGGGCATAAAAATGTATATAAAATGCTTTTATTTTTTTACTAATTAATAAAATTAATCAAGAAAAGATGAAAACAAATTTTCCCGAATAATTTGGCATAATTTTTTGACTCACACTCATTATTGTGCAATAAAGGGGCTAGATGCCCATACAGCTACAATGTTTTAATAAATAAATTATTCTTCAAGTGCCATACTCGATTACTATGGAGTGTATCCTCTCTAGTGTAATTTTCCTCGGGAAATTTTTTACAAGGGTGGTTTCCCATTTCCTTCTCCTGAAGCCGGTCAACTATTTTGCAGCGAGTCGGGCTTGTATCCGCGCTAGCTTGATTAGAAGGCATGCTCTATAACAACTCGGACTGCCTGACTCCTTAATAAATAAATAAATAAATTATGTCTAGATAGGAGGCGAATTCCAAAAAAATCCTTTAATTACGTTTTAAGGATTTCTAGGTAGAATTTTATTAAGCAACAAAAAAAAAAAAAAAAAAATCAGTCGAATTGAGAACTTCCTCCTTTTTTTTAAATAGGTTAAAAAGTAAGCATATATCTTATCCTTTTCATTAGATATTGCCTCATCAAATATAAATACATTTTGCACATTTCTAACCTCCTTAGATAAAGGTTCAGGGCTCAAATTCCAAAAAAATCCTTAAATTAGGTGGATATCGATGAGGCAGTCCAAAAAAAGAAGATAATTTACACTATCTTTTTATTCATAAAACCGACGTTTCGGAGGCTATTTATTCCCTCCTTCAGGGTTTTGGAAAGTCAGTGAAGGGAATAGCCTCCGAAACGTCGGTTTTATGAATAAAAAGATAGTGTAAATTATCTTCTTCTTTTTTTGGACTGCCTCATCGATATCCACTTAATTCACTTATCAGTACGTCTCCAAAAATTAGTCCAATCTCCTTAAATTAGTTTTTAGATAAATTTGTATGTAGAATTATTTGAAACAAAAAAACAAAAAAACAAATCGATATAATATTCCTCTTAGTAGATATTATATTACCAAATTAATTATTAATATATTTTGCCCTTTCCTCCCCCCCCCCTTCCCCTCCCTAAGAATATTTGATTTATGTAGGTATTTATATATATATTTATTTGTTTATTTGCTACAAACAAATAGTTATGGTCCTCAAATTTAAAATTATAATTTACTGAGAGACGCCTATTGAAATAAGTAGATAATTATTGAAATATTTCTTATATTGAAAGTAGAGAATATGTGTTGATAAAAAATAATTTAAAAATTGTAAATATCAAATTCAATGAAAAAATCAATTATGAATCTAGTAGAAATTACAGAGAGAACAACCTCATTGATTTCTCTTTAATCAAAAACTCGGTTTCTTTTTCGGAGAAACTATTTTTTTTATAATGTCAATATGATCACTTGAAAAATGTTTCAGATAGTAAAAACGTTATGAATTTGAATTTTTTTTCAAAATTCTCCAAGTGTGAGATCTAGCTTTGAGATCAATTTTTGATTTTCGAATAATCCGTTAGTATTTTGAATTGTTTGCAAACTTCCAGGTGCTATAAATTAACAATTCCTTCCATAAGTGTGAGCATATATGAGATGCGAGAAGGAGATGGAGCAAAGCAAATTGAATTTTGAGTATTCGACGTCTTTCTCTCCCACTTGGGCTGGGATTAGTTTCCATGTAAAGTCTGCAGGATTTGAAGCGTAATCCGGCGAGACAGCCACCGGATCTCTTTTCCTGTTTCCGATTCCGGGTCTGATTTCTCGGTATCTCAAGTTGCAGCAACCCATTTATAGTAAACCTGGCAGAGAGAGAAAGAGAGAGAGAGCTTAAGCATTCGCGCGAAAAATTTCCACACCCGCCATGTAACCATAAATTAAATAATCTGCATTCAGTGGAAAAATATTTCCAGTAGGATAATTAATTATCAATGGGAGGTTTCTGACAAAGTTCAATTCCAACAATTTCGGATTTTACCTTTTTCATGTCTAAAATTGAAGACGGAAGAAGATTATTTTAAAAATATTTTTTTCTGTTTGCTTGTATGACTGGATTCAGATATCCAAAAGAAAACTCATCGAAAGTCAATTCTAGTAAGATTGGAGTAATTTTTGGAGACGGGCTGATAAGTGAAATTGAGTGGATATTGATGAGGCAGTCCAAAAAAAGAAGATAATTTATACTATCTTTTTATTCACAAACCGACGTTTCGGAGTCCATTCACTCCTTCTTCCAGGGTTTTGAAAAGTCAGTGAGAAATCTAATGCGACATTCCCCTCTGTCTCCTCTTTTCAGTGGCAGTAACAATAATATAGTGAAGTTCATTCTCAGCAGAATCATAATGTAGTAACTACAATATATATACTACAATATATTATTGTTACTGCCACTGAAAAGAGGAAACGGGAGAATGTCACATTATTTCCTTCACTGACTTTTTCAAAAACGAAAGGGAGTGAATGGACTCCGAAACGTCGGTTTATGAATAAAAAGATAGTAAAATTATTTTATTTTTTTGTAATATCCGCTCAATAGTCAATTCTAGTAATAAAATGATTTTTTTTGTCCCATTGCGAAGAAGTAATTAGATTAAAAATGTGTTTTTCTCTCTTCCTATATATTTTGTATCTTTTTTATTTTTGTTTCATATATTTAGTATCATATTTTTTTTCTTTTTGATTTTTTTATTAGCTTTTTCTATTTTTCTTGATTTGTTTTTTTGTATTATATTAATTAATTTCTATGTAAATATTTTGGTCTAAAATTGTACAATAAAGGGGCTAGATGGCCCTACAGATACAATGTCTTAATAAATAAATAAATTGAAAGTTTATTTTTGCCGAGAGTAGCAGAATTTTTATAAATTGAAGGAGACAATAAAAGGGTGTGTCTTCTGCTGGAATTATAAAATTGTAATTTATTTATAACGAGACTATAGTTTCGAGAGTCTTGCCCTCTTCATCAGTCTATTACAATTGATTTACAGGAATTAATGTATATAAGTAATGTGAGATTCCTACGTGTATTCCTATGAATCATTTGTAATAGATTGATGAAAAGGGGAAAGCTCTCGAAACTATAGTCTCATTATAAATAAATAAAAAATTTATAATTCAAGCAGAAGACACACTCATTTATTGTCTCCTTCAAGTAATTAGATTGTGATTTTTCTAGCTTTAAAATTTTGAGATAAAAATGAATAAAATATTAAAGTAAAGAAAAATTAATTTTTTTTTATTTAAAAATACAAAATTCTAGGTAGGTTTCAAAAAATAAAAGACAAGATGATTGTTTGCATGACTCTATATATATTTCTGGGTACGAGCCCATCTTCAGGAGTTCACAGAGAAAACTAGTTTGGTTCGTACCCCGAAATATATTATATTTGCTATATGGTATAAGCATCTTGTCTTTTATTTTGGTGAAACCTACCTAGAATTTTGTATTTTTAAATTAAAACAATTTTTTTTTATTTTAGGTTAAAAATAAAATGAGAGTCTTCTGTTTTTTAAATAAAATAATTTTTAATTATTTCTAGAGACTATAGTTTCTCTCTTCTCCCTTAAAAAAATAAAATAATAATTGATTTTCAAGAAAATTGAAAATAAACCGGCCAAGTGCGAGTTGGACTCATACCGAGGATTTCGTTCCTTAAATCTTTCAAAATACTTGAAATATTAAATTAAATGAGAAAATTAGTAAAAATTGTCAGAATTTTAAGTTAAGTTATTTTTAAATGGAGACAGGTACAAAAATCCCCTAAATATGGCAACGAGGGTCTCTCACACGGTCATATTAAAGTGAATTGAATTAAAAAATTAAGCCTTATTCATCTTAAAGATATCTAAACTTTACAGCTTTACACCCTATGATATAAAATCACCTAGTGTGGGGACCACACGACTTTCACATTAGTTTCTCCGTCATTTGAAATCATCAATTTCTTACATATTTGGACAAAGGTACACACGTGCAACGCACATATGTACCCACGACTAATGGATTTTTGGTCACTTTTTGACTCATGGTGACCACAATATCCAGTTATTTTTTTCGATATCCGGTTTCATACTATTAAGGGCATCGATTTAATCCTCCTAGAATTGACAAAGTAAAATAAACTTTTTTTCAACTCGGAGATAGAAGTTCTCAATGAGTCAAGACCACGGGAGGCTATTACAATACTTACGGATTTTTTTTTTAAATATAAATGAAAATCGGCAACATTCATGACAAAAAATATTTTCAAATCACCATTTTGTATTAATAAACTGTACTTGTTTTTTGCCTTTCTAGCTTAAATTGTTTGCTTTATTATCTCCTTTGTCGACAAGAGCTGCCTGCCTAAGCTTTACTGCGAAAAAATGCACCACCCTTGCGTCACCCATTAATTAAATAATCTGCACCCGACTGGAAACTATTTCCAGTGGAATAATTAATTATCAATGTGACATTTCTGACATTATTCACTTCCAGCAGTAGAGGGAAATAAATTTTAATTTTTCGATGGGCAAAAATTTAATTTATTCGTTGGTGAACTGAACGAAGGGCTGAACGGACGGGCAGTCTGTCGGTCGATGGGTTGGAGAGATCGATGGATGGATGGTGGAGGATGAATGGATGGTGGAGGATCCATGACGGGGGTAATGTTAATTGCTTATTGTCAAATTGAAAAATGAAAAGAAATTCTTTCCATGATAAAAAAAAAAAAAAAAATACAAAAAAGGTAATAGACCTGAAAAATTATTTTTTCTAAATAATTAGTGAAAATTAAATAATGGTTTACGATACACAACAAGGTTTTTACCTCTTCTCCTTTAAGAAGAAATTCATATTGATATTGATTTGATTGAGAAATTCACTAATAGTACAAGATCCCGATTTATGTCGACCTTTACCTATCGAGTTTCCTGATTAAATTAATATTTTGATAATATAATGTATTAATAAACAAAACTTGATAGGGTCGACATCCAATTTCCCTGCATAGCTATTTTTGATAAAAAATAAAATAAAATAAAAATAAATTAATTAATTCGAAATAAAATTATCTACATTTTTATATATAATAATAAAGGAAACTCTATAACTACAAAATACTAATTCGAAGTTACCTGTTGGTGACCTGTCTACCTGGACTTATGCAGGGAAAAAAGATGGCGACCCAACTTTGGAACAAGGAAACTCTATAACTACAAAATACTATTATAATTCGAAGTTGCCAGTTGGTGCCCTGCCTACCTTGACTTATGCCGGGAAAAAAGATGGCGATCCAACTTTGGCATTTTATATACATATTTTACTCTCGTCTGGTAATATATTTATCCGGAAACTCGATAACTACATTTATGTAATAAAATTAACAACTTTAATTTTTTTATTAAAAATAGCTATGCAGGGAAATTGGATGTCGACCCTATCAAGTTTTGTTTATTAAACCATTATATTATCAAAATATTAATTTCATTAAGAACCTCGACAGGCGAAGGTAGACCTAAGTCGGGATCTTAAAATATAATATATTACATCAGAACAGAGGGGAAACTAAGGCCACTCGCTATAGTTGATAAGCTAGAAAGCCTAAAATCCAATAGGTGAATAGGTACCTACTTTTGAAATATAAAAATTGTTTCACAAAAAGAAACTTCCTACACTCTTATGTTCTTTAGTTATCATGGTTATCAAAATCCAGACAGACACAACAAAAAATCATGCTTAAAAATGATTTTTTCACCGCGTTGTAGATAAATAGCCCAGCAGGTTCAAAAAAAACACATTTTAAATTGAACTATTATATTATTAAGCCAAACACGTTTATCAATCTGATACTGACAAATTTCATTTTACTGAATCCAAAACAATCAATATCGCCTGCCTTTGACAACTAAGCTGTTTTCTATATTTAACAAAAGCAACTACCCTGGATTGAACAGTTTCAGCTATTTTAGAAAAATGTTATCTATTGGTAAGTGGTTCTTGCCACTACTCCATCTCGTGGTCAAAAATATAACTAAAACAAACGCGTAAGCTGCACAGTTATCAATCATGTCGAGGATAATTTTTTCAAAATTGAGATGCCGACGAATATTTAAATAAAGCACTTAATATTGCATAAGATAGTAAACAACAAACTAATAATCTATCTTGTTTTTTTAATCATTTTCTTTATAAAATAAAAATAAATATGACCTGATTGTGTTAATTTTTATTTTAACCACCATTCAGCGCTGTTAACCAACGGGCAGATAATCGTTACCTAATGTACTTAAGGTAGTTCTTTCACAAATACAAAAATTCAAGAAGTCTTCGAAACTTGGAATATAAGTCAATAAAAGCATAATACAGACACTGTTAAAATTTGAAGACGATTTACCACACCAAACATGAAATAATTGCAATTAAAAATGAAATTTTTTATATATAGTAGATAGGAAAAGGGTGGAGAAATGATCATTATTTTATTTTGTTTCATTGAAGGACTTTCACCATCTTGATGAAAAACTAATATTTGTTAGAATAATATATTTGGAGTAACTTAAAAAAAATTGAAATTATTTACCACCTAGTTTTGATAAAAAACAAAAAAAAACATATTTGGGCGACTATTTTTAGTGGAGGGGATAAAATATTAATTGCTTGGAAACGATCCGGCAAGTATGTGTATATTCATATAGATTTCGTAGTGTGAGTGGTAGAGTCACATTAAAAAAAACATAACCTAAAATTCTAGTTCCGTTCATATTTATAGAGTGGTTACCAGGCTAAAACTTGTGTGAGTATTGTCGTAAAAAGAACCTCCTTAAAATTCATTGGTGTCAAATGCCAGATTATTTCTTCAATTCTCCACATTTGTTCCACTTTTTTACTTTATTTAATAACATTTTTTATCAGATATAAAGGAAGATAAAAAGAAACGAAAGGTAATATTAATAAGTCTATTTGAATATTAATTATTTTTTTAGTTTTCCCATTCGCTTTTATTGAATAGCCATATAACTAATCAATGAATTTGAATTTCTGAAAAAAAACCCATTATGATTTATTCCAGCTGCTCGGCATCAATACATTTTCCAAATCAAGTGTAAATAAGCAAATTCTATTTGTTTGGCTTTCATTTCTGACTCTAAATCAGTAATTATTAATAATTATTTATAATGTAATTAATGTATATTATAAATACATTTTCACTACCATTCAATTTGTTAAATATTTGATAATTTATTTTAATATCAATTATTCGTTAAATATAAATTCAGTTTCAAAAATAATTAACATACTAACTATATGTAATTTAGAATAAAACTTTTAAAATTAAACAAAATTGGATGATTTTTATACAATAAAACTGTTTGCTGGTCTTTATATAACAAAATACATATAAAAAAGTAAAAATTGATGCTAAAATTTTTTTTAAAACCGAATGAAACATTGCGTTGGCTTATGACATGGAGACTAAAATATTAGACTTTTAAAAATGATGAATCGAATGAGACAGAAAGTAATTTGAGTATTTTCTTTGTGTTTTGATTTGGTCAGCTTCTGTGTGTTTGGCAATACCCCATATAATTTTAAACTTTTTAAGTGAAGATAGAATAATTAAAGAGCTTGCGTTTCTAGTTAAATGAGACAGAGTTTGAGACTCAGAGTTCCCATTTAGACCTCTCCAATAATTTCCAGTTGATGCATGCAACACTAGTACAATTTGACTGCTCATAAATTTGCCACTAACATTCAGTATATTAAACTGTCACCCATCTAATAACCAACATGTTAATCTGGATGATTTTTTCAGTCTGGACTATCCAAGACGAAATTGCAAGTTCACTAATGTTTCAAAACTTTTCGGGTTCTGAAGTAATGAATGTTTGGTAGTCATCGACTTTTTAAATAAAGACAATTTCGTCATTCATGAGCGTCATTTCATTATCAAATGGATGGATAGAATTAGAAATGAAGAAGTACTTGGAAGAATCGGAGAAAGAAGAACCTTGTTGAAGAATCTGAGGAAGAGAAGAGACCAGATTATGGGTCAAACACTGAGACACGGGGGATTGCATAGGGATATCTTGGAGGGGGAGGTGGGGAAGAAAAGGGGAAGGGATCAAAATATTTCGACCAAATAATTGGGGATATAGGATGCGAGACATTTAGAGAGGTCAAACAGCTGGCGGGGGACAGAGCCGAGTGAAGACGGGTGATTCCGTCAAACCAGTCTTAGGACTGTCTACTCAATGATGATGATGATTTCATTATGAACTTAAAAATATATTTCTTGGGTTCCGAGGTGTGGCTGGAGAATTAGCGAATAGAATGATACAATTCAAATTGTCTTTACTCGGAAAAGAATTATGTTTGAGTTAGAAAATTATTTAGGTACTTTTGACAAAAATTCAACATAGGTACTTCACCAAATTCAGAAAACGTCTGTGAATGATTTCCCCAGAGAGGATATTCTCCATAGAAATTGTCAAAGTTCGGAATCAAGCCTATAGTAAGTACATGAAAAAGAAAACGGCTTCCGTAGTGAAAAAGTTAAAAGACGGAACCCTTATTGGAGCGTCGACATTATCTGATGGTCTGTTTCTTTGCTAGGTCCCTGGCATGTAGTTTTAAGCTATTCAAGATAGGAATTTGAAGTTTGATGATAGTCTAATGGGCAAAGTTGGATACAAGTTTTGAGGCACTTTCCAAAATTCAAGTACAAATAAATAGTTCCCTTATCATCAGTTGTGAGCTTACAAAATGGCATCTCAGTAAGTTGTCCCCTTTCTAGCTTTGCAACCCCTTTGATTTAAAAATCAGCAAAAATTCATGAATTTAACTTGCTTTGAACTTCTTCTTCTTAATAGACCTATGGTCTGTTTATTCAAACTCGTCCTGCCAACGTTTTTTAGGTCGGCCTCTGCTTTCCCGAAGCTTATGGTTAGTTTTAAGCAACTTGGGTTTTACTCTAGCAGGGAGCTAACCTCACTTGGAACCCTCATCTTTTTTTAACACGGACTTGGGGCCGGCTTAGGCAGAGTATTGAACTAACAATAGAAATTATTTATGTTGATATCTAATAATCAGTTTGTAAATGACGCCTCACTCATGGGACCTGAGATTATAAAGTTTCCTCGCAGTATTTTCCACGGAACCCAAAGCGTTCGAGCCATTCTCGCACTTGTTTGTTTTTTATTCAACTACCGTGATCTTAATGGATTTATGTGAGCTTAACATGCCAAGGTCGTTGGCAGAATGATTCGAATACACAAACATATTTAATATACTTGATGTAAATATACATTTTTTTTACGTGTACCTATACGTAATTTGAAACAAGGCTGTTTTTGTTCAAAATCAAGATGGCCCTGAAAGTATTAATTTATTAAGAATTGATTCGACAACTAAACAAACCATCCATCCCTCGGCTTCTTTTTTTCCCTCACATGTTGTTAATGGCATTGAAGATACTTAATAAGTTGAATGATAAGATGTAATCCATGATAAGTTAAATGTTAAAGGGTTATTTAAATAGATAAATATCGAAATAGTTTGGCCCATTTCAAAAATAGATACAAATCGAAGGTCTCACGCGAGACACAACCTAGACCGAAAGACCCTTCTTTCTCTACCTGTAAGTACACCGACCTAGTTATCAAATCCAATACAAATACTATGAAATTTTATTTTGAAATTATTGAATTTATTTATTATATTATTTATTATGATTGATTTATTGAGGTTACATTCCTCAAAAAGTGTATTTTCTTGAACCAGGCTGGTGATCTGGAAGATTTTTTCAGGTTCGACTACACATCAGGGTGGTCCTTATTTCGGGTATTTTCGAATTTTAAGCTGACAAGGGCTCATATGGTTAGAAATAAATAAAAAAAGATATCCCCCCAAGTTTCACGTCTCTATCTCAATTATAACTTGTGCCCCCAGCGATGTAATTTTCTCATCTAAATAACATAAGGTTTTTGCAAATGAAAGATCATTTTTTTATTCCTCCAAAAGTAATTATTAAAAAAAATTGAAAAAAAAGTTTTTCAAAATTGATATTTTAATGGCAAAATCCCCATGTTATTTAGATGAGAAACTTACATCGCTGGGGGCACAGGTTATAATTGAGATAGAGACTTAAAACATAGATATTTTTTTTTTTTTATTTATTTCGAACCATATGGGCCCTTGTCAGCGTAAAAATTTGAAAATACCCAAAATAAGGACCACCCTACTACACATAATGAAATTGGAAAATAAATTAAGATTGAAAAAATTGAGTCTAACCACCTATATCTATAGGTAATTAAAAAAGAGTGCAAAAATAGTTGCCAAAATACTATACCTATACAAATTAGAAAATTTAAACTCGGTTTCCAATTTTGCTCGACATAGCTTAGTTCAAGAAAACTAGTTCATATTTATAGCACACAAATGTCTTTATACCGTTCTGTTCTGGCCACACCTTGAGTCACTCATCGGGATCAATTTTTTTTTTTTTTTTTTTTTTTAATGATATTGATGTGAGAAGGAGATACACCAGAAGGTCCATCCCCTAAAGGCCTTTATGGGCTGGCCCCTCCATCGTGAAAAGAACAGAGTAGAAGGAAAAGAAGCCGGGATCACGAGCCAATCTCAGAAACTTAGATACAATCCAATATTCAATTTACTAAGGTTTTAGTGGCTTCGAGCAGTGGTAAATTATCCGCGCGATAAATTAGGTTAAATTTATCTCCCACTTAATTTTTATTACCAGACCCTATACTTACAGACAAAATGTCTGGGTATAGCCGGGAATCGAACCCGAGACCTCCGGGTTGCCAGCCAGTTATTCTGACCATTACACCAGGGAGGCGGACAATTATTTTCAGGATTTTTTAATGACGTTTTCGTAAGAAAATAAAGATGATGTGAATCATTGTTAAAGTAAAAAATAAAAAAAAAACAGTTATGTGATTTACTTAATTTGTAAAGAATTGTGATCGAATTGGATTATCTTTACTTATTTCGAAAACAGCTTGGGAAACGGGAATCTTTTATTTCTCTCTGAGTTCAGGGTCACCCCTGTCCCCAGCTAAAACCGACATCCGCTTCCTCCTCCTTTAGGGGTGGTAGTCGAGAAAAACATGCTCGATATTATTTCTTTAAGCTTATAAGTCGTTCCATTTATTTTTTAAAGAAAGTGGACCTAGAGGACATTTTAATTTTTTTTCTTTACTTGCCACTGAATCAATTTTAGTGAGGAATTGAATAGAAAAGAATAGGGATAAAAGACAAAGAATTACTTTTTTGATTTTTGATTATTTTATCCTTCCATTTTATAGATTATTTATTTAATAAATTGAATGACTAGAAGCAGCTTTGGATTTTCTTCTTCGAAAAAACAATGATGTGTCTTAAAAAAAGATTGAATCATTTTAGAAAATGAAAGAAAAACAAAATTTCAATTTATATCTAAAAAAAATAAAATAAATAAATTGGTGAATTTGTGTTTGTGGGCACCAGACCATTTTCACTCACCCGTTTCCCTTTAATTAAAAAGTAAATTAGATGTATCCAAATAGAATCATTATTTTCCTACTCTATTTATAATTTCACATGAAACCAATCAAACGTAATATAATTTCAATCGAGCTAAAATTTTTACTCATTAAAAACAATTTAATTAATTGTTGATAAAAATGTACACAGGCAATTTAAATAAAATTCGTTAAAGCTATTTTTGAGAAAATTGGAATAAAAGTCAGTGGATTTGTATGTAGTTCGTAAACGAAAAACTGATTAAATTTTGGACTGTTTACATTAGTTTCACTACTGATGAATGAAAAATACGGAAATTGAGAAAAGTTCAATCGTTATATGAGGACTTTTGAACTTTAATGACTAATGAGATAATAATTTGCAGCAAAGTTGTGAATTAACAAAATAGACATTTGCACCAAGTTTCAGTTTTCCTATTCAAACCGTTGTAGTACAAGATCCCGACTTAGGTAGACCTTCACCTATCAAGTTTCCTAATGAAATTAATATTTTGATATGGTCGAATTTGAATGTAACTTGATAAGGTCGACATCCAATTTCCGTGCATATCTATTTTATCTAATTTATTAGATATATTTATTTTTATTTATTTATTATTTATTTTTTTTAATTATCTACATTTTCATATATAACAATAAAGGAAACTCTATAACTACAAAATACTAATTCGAAGTTACCTGTTGATACCCTGTCTACCTCGACTTATGCAGGGAAAAAAGATGGCGACCCAACTTTATCATTTAATATACATATTTTATTCTTGATTGGTAATATATTTATCCGAAAAATTAACAACTTTAATTTTCTATTAAAAATATCTATGTAGGGAAATTGGATGTCGATCCTATCAAGTTTTGTTTTTTAATACATTATTTTATCAAAAAATTAATTTCATTAGGAAACTCGATAGGTGAAGTTCAACCTAAGTTTGGATCTTAGACTATTAAGTTTTGCTCTCACCTACTTTCTGGTTCCTTACAATCTGTACTTCAAGTTGGCTCAGTGGCTTACATGGGTGTTCTGAGTATGGGCTTGATCTTACTTATACAAACTTACAAATTAGCTATAACAAATCAGAGGAAAAAAAGGAAACAATTAAAATCCGTGTTAAAAATCATACGACCAATCGCAACGTTTCGCTAATTTATTGTACCTTCATCTAAATTAAATTTTAATTAGTTTCATTTTCTCTTCTGATTTGTTATATCTAATACTGATTATGGAACTGAACAATAATAATAATAATTGGGTGAACAGTAGCCGAGACAGCTAATCAGCACCAGCTTATCTACATGTCATTTTATCTACTCTGAAAAGCTTAACATCATGGATTCGATCCCGGCAAGAGGCAAGAATTAATATGTGTATTTTATAATTAAAAATAAAATAGAAGAACTGCTCCCCCGTTCCAGGAACTGACAATCCCTGGTTCTAAAGAAACTCCATGCCTGCGCCAGACTACTTTAATAACAAGCAACTATGATTCATGTGAGGATAACAAACTAACCCGACACCAGATGGCAACCGGGCAGTCAGATTATATATATATCGTCCGTATATGTCATTCAGATTCTGAGGGACTCAAGAGAAGAAACCACATGGAAAAGTAACATCTAAAATCCATCTCTTAACATGATCTTACATGATGAGGGGCTTTGTGTGATCCTAAGGACCTTACGCTAAAAAATAATAATAATAATAATAGTAATTAAAGACTATTACAAGTTACAAGAGGGGTCGGTAAGAGGGGTCGGTAAGAGAGGTCGGTAAGAGGGGTCGGTAAGAGGGGTCGGTAGCGCAATCGGTTAAATCACCAACTTTTCTAATCCGATTAGGAGAACATCAACCTAGACTTCATCAGTTCGATCTCAGCAAGAAGCAAAGTAAATTTATTTGAAAATAATAAATAACCGGCCCCTCGGCTCCAGAAACTGACAATCTCTGGTTCTACAAAACCTCGCGCATGCGCAGGACAAAATTTCGTAACAAGCAACCATGAATTGTGAGAGGCAAAAACAAGATTACCCCAGGTGATAACCAATCCACCCACCCTCGAGTGGCAACCGGGCATTCAGATTCTGGGGGATCCGGACCATCACGAAGTCAAGAAAGAAACAATGGAAGAATAACACCAAAAATCCATACATACCTGGGCACCTTTACCATCAACACACTCATCCGGCCAGGAAAAATTACCTGACCATGGAACTCGATAACACATTTCGGAAAAAGATAGAGGCGTGGAAGGTCCAACCAGAAAGAAACATCAAGCTTTGCGTGACCCCAAGGGTCCAAAAGCAACAACAATAATAATTAAACTTACAAACTTCATTTATTGGTTTGTTATTCGGACTGCCTGCGAAAACATTTAAGTTGAGATAAAAGTTTATCAATTATCACTTTTACTTATGATAAAACTGGCTGCTCCAAGTGAGCCTTCGGCACCCCTTCTGCACATAGGCCCTCCGGACGGGTTGCCGTGGCTGGCAGCTTCAGCAAAAGTTTTCTTTTCCACTGTCCAATCAGATCGTTTGGATCATACAAACATATATACATACATACTTTTCCATTTTATATATATATATATAGATAGATAGATATACATTATATAAGTGCAAATGTTGTATCGTTGCTCTATCTCGAAGTCTCTACACTTTGAGATCTCAAGCCTTAAAATATAGGAATATAATTTAGAAAAAAATGAGATTTCTGGCACCAGGACCCAAAAAGTGTCCAAAAACAATTGAGTCAATCTGTGCCTGCATGGATGTGTTCCTTCCTCATGCAAGCAACCGTAAACCTAAGCTTAGTATCAACTAAAAGAAGTGCAGGTAGTTAGTTTTTAGTTCAAATCGGAAATAACCCTTTATTTTAGATTTTTTGATTTTATAATTTTTTCAAAAACGGCTTTAATGTTATTTTTAAATTTGATGTAAATAATTATCATTTATTGTTTATGAGTTTAGATTTTATTTAGATTTGATATTAAGTATTTTCAAAATAGGTGTACTAATCAATAAATGATGTTCTTTAATGTCGATAAATTTAATCCCGATAAAACTGAAGAGAGAATTCTGTCAATTAGGCGTGTTATAAAAACTTAAGAAACTCCTAATATATCTCCCAATGGCACGTGGTTGAGCATCGAAATTTTAAATTCAAATTAGAAGAAATAAAACAAGATTTCGGCTTAATGCGGTCCACCGGAAAGACCTCTATACTTCTAGAATTTTAGTTTCCGGTAGAATGAGGGAAAATTGAATCGAAGATTTAAAATGGAGGTTATTATTGAAAGTCGTGGAGGGCACAAACCGTATGTTTTTTCTTTGATTCAATTTTTATTGTCTCTCTCTTATTGAGTTTAGGTCACCCCTTTTGGACTTAATATATTTTTTTCAATACGCTTAAATAAATAAATAAAATATGCAGCTCTTTCCCTTTAAAATATTCAATACTTAATGATAAAAATACAATGATAGTAGATTAAATATTTAACATACCATCTATGCAAGAAATACAATAATTACTACCTATTTATCATTTATTCATTCAATTGAATCTCTAACTAAAATACAGAGAATTTTCGAACTGGTATATAAATTTCAATGAAACCTTTTTACTTAGTTTTTAAGGAATTTGGTGTTGGTAGTTGGTGAAACATTTTTTTAAAATTATTGGATAAAAAATACTTGGTAGGTTTCACATTAAGATATAAAAAATAAAACAAATTTATTTTTCGAGAATCTTTAATCTCGATATATATATTTCGGGTGACTAACCCATCTTCAGGAGAAACAGAAAGTAACTGACCTGGATAAGTCGAAATTGAATACAAGTCAAGGGTAAAATTTATTTTTAAGATAAAGTGTAAATATTTAAAATTAGTGGAGGGAGAAAGGTAGGAAGTATATTTTGTTTAATTTTTAATGGCCTTCTGAGAAATGAGGATTTCGAATTTGAATACAAGTCAATGGTAAAATTTATTTTTAAGATAACAAAAGGGTAAATATTTAAAATTAGTGGAGGGAGAAAGATAGGAAGTCTATTTTGTTTAATTTTGAATGGCCTTTTGAGAAATGAGGATTTACACACAAAACAAATTTGAAAATATTTAAAGAATGTAATCAATGATTGTACTTTTCTTAAGTTCTAATTGATTATTTAGTAATTGCGTTTTATTTGAGAGAGCTAACTTTCTGTTGCTCTTGAAGATGAGTTAGTCACCCGAAATATATATATCGAGATTAAAGATTCTCCAAAAATAAATTCGTTTTATTTTTTATATCTTAATGTGAAACCTACCAAGTATTTTTTATCCAATAATTTTAAACCTTTTTCCAACTAGCAGGGTTTATACTAATGCTATTACTACTAACATAGATTTCGGTGGCAAATCAATCTAAAGCTCTCGCTTTAAAGCTCGCTCTCGAAACAGGAATCCCAATCACCCTACTCTGTTTCGCGGTCAAATTGGAAACAAATCGAATAAACTCGTTCGTTAATTAGCTCATTACTGTGACTTTTAGGGAGGGAAACACCCTTCCAGGCTGCTTTAATCATCCAGGACGAAAATAATTCTCAATTCTTTGCAATCGATAGAATGTTCGCGGCCAAAAATGTCGGAAACGTCAAAATTTATCATTTTCTAGCATATTATTCTTTGGCAATGTGTGTGTGTGTATGAATTTCCATATCGGCGAAGTTTGTGGAAGTTCGAATCACCTATAATAACAAAATGAATGTTGCTATATTCAATTGGGTATTTTTAACTCAGGAGAAATAACAGATAGAATATTTCTATTTAAAAATACTGATAATGAAGGTCGAACCTTCGACCGTATTGTCTCTAACAAATTAATTATCTACTCTCATTAAACGAGCAAAAATTGTTTGTATATATATATATGTTCAGTGAGGCTTCCGCGGATAGGTTCTATGTCATTAGAGGTTTTTCGGGTTTCTCCGCGTGGGTTTGAGAGTTTTACTCGACGTTTCGGCTCTCCTTTTGGAGGCATTTTCAAGACAGGGGGTGGGTGGTCTACGTGGTCTTAACCTTGTAGTCCAAGGTTCGTTTTGGAGGGTGTCTTCCGAGTGAATTTCTTCAGTCGGAAGGTTGGTAGATTTGGATATTTAGGAAGTTTTGGGTGTTTTGTGGTTGAAGGTGTATTACTTACATTATGGTGGCTGACGTCTCGGTTGTTGCTGTCTTGAGAATGTTGGGCACTACACTCGATACCTTCACTGTCACTGTTTGTAGGCAAAATTTTGTGGTGGGGTGCAGTTGTGGGGGATCCGGGGGTGGGAGGCGCGGTTGGGGTGGGGTGGGGCGGGGTGGGAGTGCATTGGTGGGGGCGAGGTGTGTGGTTTCGGGAGGGGGGGGGGGGTCAGGGGTTACCGTGCATCGCTCGGTGGCTCCAGGTACTGTATATTTATATCGCAGCAGGATAAAAAAAATAAATGCAACTGATCGTGGCTAGACTTTATTCAAAGTAATTTGAAATATTAATGTTTATTCCTTTATTAGTAATCAGATATCACAGCTTCGCATTGGATAAAGTAAAAAGCAAAAACACATTAATAAAATGAACTGAGGCAACAAATTGGGAAAACTCGAATGTTTATATGGTAAACTCTACCTTTTCTATTTTCTACTTATTTAAAGGTTATGTAAAAATTATCCTTTCATACATCCTTGATGGATTAAATGCCATAAGGTCTTGAGGATTCATTGCATCAACTTCTGGACTCGCCTAGCTCTTACGCAGCTTTCATTCTTTTGCGCACAATCGGTTGCCTAAATAAAGGCGCACCAATGTCGCCTTAAATCAAGTTCAAATTTAGATTACATTTTGAAGATTTTAATTAATACAGTTATTTATCTATATTTTATAATTCAATATTTTTCTTTTACCTGCAAAAAATTGAATTAAAAAGCTTGAAATGAAAAAATAATTCAAATTCAAGTTCGATTTCGTACAAGAGCTACAATATTCAATTATTTTTTTACTCTTGATTGTAAAACATAAAAGTGGCTGATAAAATGAAATAAAAAATTATTACTCTTGATGCTGACCAATGGGTGAAATTCTCCAGGCGGTCCGAATATTGAATTTACTCAAATATTCACTCAAAAAATACAAAATATTTTTCTTATTAGAATTATCTTTTGTTTTTACTGTCCAAATTAAAAGAATCCAAAGTTAAGCTATTTCGTCATTATCAATGTACTGGTCAGCCTCTTTTATTAAAATCAGGAACGGAAAGGGGCCAGCCAGTGGCCAAACGCTCTACGATTACATATTTCCGGACTTGAATGAATGCTCATGATACCTTAATAAACTCAGGTAAGAAATAAGTCTATCTGGTGTCGCTTCGTCCCAAGCTGTTCAACAACCTTTGTATACTTTTATATCTTGATCCTGGATTTGATTTCACGAATCACTTGATCACTGCCAGCTATTGTTTACATCGCATTGGATAAAGAAAAAAAATTTGACCGGCGATAACTCGGCTCCCTCACTAACACTACTAACCCATGAGAAAAAGAATCATAGTGCATATTCACCAGCTGATATCTAAAGCCATCCAAAAAAATATATATATTCTTTCGAAATAATTAACCCGAAGGTTTGAGTATCTTTTTTTGAAAATAAAATGTAATTTTTAAAAAATACAACTCACGTTGCAACCAGATATATCAAGATAAGAATTTATATTTAAGGTCCAAGTCTAAGATTTTAATAGAATAATTTTATATTTCATATCAGAAGGCCTCGTCCCCTCAGGATTCGAACCCGAGTACTAACTCGCTTGCCGGGAATGTTAGTTCTACCCTCGAGACAAAAACACACTCTGACGTGAATATATTACCAGAAGCCAGCATGTCAGGGTGTGTTTTTGTCTCGATGGTAGAACTAACGTGCCCGGCTTCGTGTTAGTACTCGGGTTCGACTTTTGAAAGGACAAGGCCCTCTGATATTCAATATAAAATTATTATATTAAAATCTTAGATTTGGACCTTAAATATAAATTCTTAAATAAATTTTTATAATTTTTCTCATTAATATATCAAAGAATAATTGATACATCAATGAGAATTGTTTTTGACCGCGCTTATTTGAAAAAGATATTTGTCGCGAGACTACTGCGGATTACGCTATTGGAGCCTGCGGAGTCTTAAATCTGGACCAAGAGAGAAAAAGATGTGATCCACTTAGCTACAATCCAACGTCATTTCGCGTATAGTCCGCTAGACATTCGGATGGATCACCAAATGAATTTGAATTCTCAGATGTTATATATTTAATCTCCCAGTCCAGAGCGCTTGATCAATTAGCATGTATGTTAGGTGCTTGCCATTAATTAATCGAATGTTTTCTACATTTAATTCAATAGTGAATCAAATGTAGGGAATTTTTGTCAAATATTGAGTGAAAATAATATCTGAACTTATATATTTCTAACTTGAAATAATGATCTTAAATAAATTTTTATAATTTTTATCATTAGTATATCAAAGAATAATTGATACATCAATGAGAATTGTTTTTGACAGCGCTTATTTGAAAAATAAAATAAAATTCTTATTTTGCTATATTTTTTCATTTCTAAACTTATATAAGATTGAAACACGAATTTACGACCAGACACCTGAAAATAGAAATATTTTGCTCCCAGAACGTAATTTCTTCTACTTTTTGTACTTGGGTTAATCCTGAGTATTGGAATCAAGAACATAGACAGTTTTCGCAGTCCAGGGCTTATTAACCCCATTTGCCTAATATAGATAAAGACACAATCCTGATTGAAAATGATATTTTTCCACGTTTCAGACATTTTTACCAACGAATAAGAGAATAAAATAAAATTTTAGATGAGGTGTAATTTTGTTCAGCATTAATTATTAAAGTAAATACAATTTTTTTTTCTTTGAACAACGCCTTACAAATGGGGAAAATTCTAACAATCCCAATAGACAAAAACTGTGTACTACATTATAAGTACTAATTCATTTGAGAATATCAACATCCGGACTTTTTGTATTTAAAATAATTCGGACTTATTTTATATACATGTAGATATTTCTATATTTACAGTGAGGGTTGAAAGACGTTAATTTATTTGTATTTGAAATGACAATTGTAATTCAAATGCACTGGTGTCTGCATTAATTCAATTGCATTTAAATTGTCTATGCTAATAAAATTATGTTCGAACATTGCTAAAACAAGTAAATTTCATTAGCCCATCGAATAATGATGTCTAATAACAATAAAGAAAAGAAGATACATATATGTATAAAGTTGAGGGGTTGGTTGAACCCGGCTGGAAATAAATTGGTTAGGCTTAGAGGATAAAATAAAATTATAACTTCTATATTAATTACTTGCCATTCATATCATTCTAATTTTATATATGAGGCGCTCAGAGCTAAAGTCGATCAAGTCCAAAATTTTAAAAACTTTGTTTTTGTGGATTAATGCTTGTTAATAGTGTATATATTCAGAAACAGGTAAATTAAGTCCCTGCTATTGCTATTGTTTAACAGCAGCAGTTGTCTTTGGCCCTGAAAAACTCATATAATTTCCGAGCCAAAATGGATCAAGTCCAAAATCGTAGCACTCATTTGTTTATTTTCAGGTCAATGTTTTTTGTTTTGTAAAACTTCAAAATAATGGATTCTGATTCATCCTCAGACTCAGTGCTTCCCAAAAACGAATTTTGTACTGGCTGGAAATTTCATCAATTATCACTTTGCTCTAGAAGGCCCAAAAAAATAAATATAAAATGTTTGTTGTTTAAAATTGTATAATTATTTAAACCGGGTCTTGTGTATATGTTTGACAATGCGGTTAAACAAGCTTGGGTTTTATTAATTAAATGAAGTTATATCATTTAAAATTAAATAACAAATAATGATATTATTTATACAATATTTTGTATTTGAATTCGGAAATGAGCCATTTCTCTGAATGAATAAAATAAAATATTTATTTGATATTTAATATATAAGTTATATATATATATATATATATATATATATATATATATATATATATATAAATTATTGTTGATTACTTCTTAACAACAACGACACTTAATCACACGGAACGATAATCAATAAATAATAATATTAACCCCACGATAGACGATAACGATAAAATAAAAAACGAAAACAGAACATATTCCCTTCACTTCACTTCACCATCTTGCCAACTCCCTCCACATATGATTATCTCAAACCTCCACGTCCTCGAGGAAGTCTCCAACTCACTTCCTTTCGAGTAGTGAGCTCCGTCTAGACACCAGACTCCCGGGGCGAAACCGCGGCAGATTTATTTTGGTTACAATCTATGGCTAAGAAAGCCAAGACTAAGAATCCTTTTTCGTGGATGTCAAACTAACAACACAACGTCATGTCATTTCATAGAAAATGTTTATGTTCAGGAGTTAACTATTTTAGCTACCCTCGTGGTGTATTTTATTTGCCAGGCAGTTTAGAAATAATAATTAAATCCTACTATTACTTGATGTTTAGAAAATTTAGTATTTTTTGAAAAAGTTCAAGGTTTTGGAGATATTGAATATTAACAAAAGAAGACCAATAAATGTCGAAACATCAGTAGAACAAGCCCTGTCTAAATACAATATAACTATGACGTTTCGATTGCTAAATCTGATCGTTCACAAGTATGAGCACCCACTTTGTATATTAACCTAAAATTGCAGTGGGTGCTTAATGAGCACTGCTCATACTTGAGAATGATCGCTGAATAAGCGAACGAAACGTTATAGTTGTATTGTATTATTTGTTGGTAAGTTCAATAAATAGTTAATAATGTATGATTTTGATAAAAATTTAACCTTAAATAATTTAAATCACCAAAATACAAATAAGCTTTAACAATTATTTATTTAATAAATAAAATTATAATTAAACAAGAAAAATGGACACGGCTTTTTTTAGGACAAGCTCTAGATCAGGAAAAGCAATCTTTAATTTTTTGATTGGTTGGTTTCACTTGCGCTTTTAAAGCAAATACAATTCTGAACATATTGAGCTTAATTGACGTAAAATTTCAGTATTAAAAATAATGTTTACGATAAGTCATTCTAGAATATCCCATTGTCTCTGAAACTTGATGAAAAACTTTGTTTCAGGTTTATCATAGTTTTTGCCTGTGAAGTCAAGCCAATAAAAATCCTGAAAATCTGAAGGCTGTAAATAGGTCGATATCGTCAAGTCAAAAGAAGCAAATTAAAAATTCCCATTTTACATATTTTCAATTCACCATTTCATTTTCGCCATGATTCTTACAGTTTACTAATGTACTATGGCAACAAAGCCCATTTAGACAGCACATCAGTAAAGGGTTAGTAGGGTTAGTGAGGAGCCGAGTTTAAGCCGGTCGAAATTTTATATGCTAGCCAGGCTCGAACACGGGTCTCCCACTTGAACATCGTCATCAAGGATGCTGAAGCGGGTCCAGCGCCTTAGCCAGCTCGGACAACCCGACTCCCTCATTCTAAAGTTAAGGTAGTTATTTTCTATATCGCCAGACGATGGGTTGATAGCCCGACATAGATATATTGAGAAAACTCTCTCTCTTTTATTTCTTACACGTGAAACAAGGGACCTAGTTTCATTAGAGACAAAAAGAAACAAATTATTTAGATCTTGTTATAACTTGATTATTTAATATTTCCTACTCGCGAGTTGTTGGGAGAGCCCTATGCCCTTAGGGGCTGGTTTCTCAGTAAACCATAAACCAAATAAGAAGTAAAACTTTAAAAATCAAATTTTAAATAGGAACCAATAAGGCAATAAATAAATAACTTCCGTGTTGTACATAATATCCCAAATAAAACACATTATTAACGCCGCTGTGGGGACAAATGAATACCGAAAAGTTATTTTAATCACAGAGTCTTTATAAATTAGGCGAAGAAGAAATCCGAAACGCTTGCCAAACTAGAGAGCTAGAGACTGAAAATCAGAATCGTTCACAAAATACACCAACCTCGAGTAATTAATAAATTAAAGGGAGTGTAGTTTCACAATGAATGAAATAAAACTAAAAGAGGTTTATATAGGCTCAATATATTTCGGATATTAGTCTATCATCAGGAGTTTACAGATTAAAAACTCCTGATGATGGACTATTAATCCGAAATATATTGAGCCTATATAAACCTCTTTGAGTTTTATTTCATTCATTGTGAAACTACACTCCCTTTACTTTAACTTTATTAAATAATATCATGTTTCACCTAAATCCTACACCTCTTTCCCTAAGTAAAAAAAAACAACCTCGAGTAGTTAATTAGTTTATTTAAAATTTTTATGAATACCAACGTAAACTAACTAGCCATGTTGAAAGCATCTATATATTTCGTAAGTAAAACAAAATGTAGCACGGATAGTTCTTGCAGTTTAGAAACACTATTATAACTAATAAATTATTATTAAACCTATTCACATTCTAAATGAGTTGCTTTATTTCATGGAAATTGATCGGTGTAGCGTGTTACCTATAGGGTAGTTCCCTTTGACTAAATGGAAAATGAAAAGTGAGGGTGGTGAATAAAATACAACAACGAGAACAACTATTAAGGGTTAATAATAAATTTATTAAAATGATAAATTAAAATTATAATTTCATTTGACTAATAATTCTTTAATGCATTACCTTAATTTTCAAAGTAAATCCTTGCGTCAAATTTAATTATATATTTAAAAGTCACGGAGGATTAAAAGGCGCTTACTTTTCACTTCACTATGATGAAGTATTGTAATCATTCATTAAAAAAGTTTTTTTTGCTTGGTATTTTTGAAATATTTCAAAAACGACTAAAACAATTTTAAGAAAGGAAGATATTTCGTTGTTGTTCGGTCTATAATAAAACCTTGTATAGTGAACATCAATTTTTTTTTTTTGTATGGCCTTGGAAAAAATCCATTTGGCTAGAAAAAAATTTATATTTTAAGAGATTTTTATTATTTTGTCAAAATATCTGTGAAGGTTAGTGTGTTAACAAATTTTATGTACGCTTTACGTCAAAAATCAATAAAGCTGTCAAAATAAAATTTTATATTTAGATAATTTATATTGAGATTGAGAGCTGATTAAATTTTGATTGAAGTTGGACCAAAAATTAAGCGGAGGGGTTTAAAAATTTAAACCCTTTATCTGATCTTGCCTAAATTTTGGAGCTATTTAAAATAATCGTAAATTTTATTTTTTATTTAATTTTAATATACAATGGGAGAGTGTATGGTAAATTGATGAGATGCACACATTAAATATTTTATTTTTAAATTTTTCTTTTTATTTAACCCCTTCAGACCTGAATTAAATATAACCGATAAAAGATTATTTTTGCCTTTAAATAAGTTGCTAGGGCATACTCAACTATATTTTTGCAATATATTTCTACAATATTGGTAGTGTACATGAACATGTAGGGGAGAGGTGTTATGATAGGGACATTTTTGCTGTGGAGGCTCTAGCAAATAAATAATATAACATTTTAAAGAGGTAAAAATAGAATTAAAAACTTCAATTTGTTGGCTATCAAAATAAAATAAAATATATTAAATTGTTCTTAGTATTATATTTTTGAATTTAAAAAAAAAGTGTAATTTTTCCCTTTCAAAAATGGGTTGTATTGAAAGGGACAGGGTCATTTATGAAAGGGACAGCGTGTTAATATAAGGAAATCACAGTAAACGTTACTAGAAACATACTACATATTAGGAAGCACGTAGATAATTAAGTATCTTTAGTTTAAAATCACATCTTTGAAAGTAATTGATAGCATATTTGTCTTAAATTTCTCATCTTAAAAGATAATTAACATGAAAATAAACATTTACCTTCATATAATTAAAAAACAAAACAATCATAATTCTTTTAAAATGTAATAATTCTGTTTTAAAATAATTGTTTTTCATTTATATGTTAAAAAGTAACAATAACAATTTTTTATGAAACACTAGTCATGAAATGGACGTTCCTTTCATAACCGTTTGTTATGTCCCTTTCATAACTACTAAACACAAATTAAAAACATGACTACAAAATCTACAATTCTAAATAAAAGTTTACTGATCTTTTTTTTCTCGTATCTGCATATATTTCACCAATTATAAACAACGCTAAACTGTTTAATTAACAGTTTAAAGTACTGGAAAAAAGTTTCTAAAGAAGAGCCAAAAAAATAATTTGGTACAGGATTACAAACACATGCACGTCACCAGCATCCTTGAAATGATAAGAGTGTGAAGTAAGATGTCAATGTATATACTTTTCTGATTAAAATTTTATTACAATTTTTTTTTGGCTTACGGCCTTTTAGCCATCAGCCAATTTACGATTAGCCCTTCCTCTGTTTTACTATTGTGAAAGTCTAAAAAAGGTTTAAAGATAACTTTGAATAGACTATAGGATAAGGTAGGTATTTTTTTCAAAAGTTTAAACAAAAAATAATGTCGTTCCGAGACGACCTTTATTTAGCGAGTTATTTGAATTGTCCCTTTCAATACGAGTTCCTTTCATGCCACCTTTCCCCTACATTTGGTTTCAGTGGGTTTATCTATTACAATTTTTTTTAAAAATTGATTAGAATATTCTGTACAAAGGGTCTGAAGGGGCTAATTAATAATTTATCAAGAATCTGACATCTAGCAAGCATTCGAATATTTTATGTAAATCAGAAAGAAGAAGAAAAGAGGCGGTGTTATTTTTTCCTTTTATTTCGTCTTGAGATTAAATAGCAAGGCAAGGCAATATAGCAACGCTAGTAAAGTAGAAATATTTTTAGCCAAGTGTGTGATACCCATCTGCTGCGAACCGAGTCAAAAATAGATTTTAATAATGAATAAATCAAATAAGGAAGAAGGTGAATATGTGTGTGTGCGTGCATATATATGTGGCAGGCAATATGGCAGCATAAATTTCAGGCGTGAATAACTCGCTGAATTAACCAGAGTGGGCTAATACGCAGAAGATAAAGAAATGGCCCGGAACATGCAATTGAAGAGGAACGAGTTCCGGAGATGCCCCTGCGGCTTGGGATTTTAATGTCCCCTAGGCACGGCATGGTCGACTTTCCTCCTTCTGAACTCTGCTCTTTAACCAGCGAGCGACCCCTTTTTCCCACCCTGCACCTGTCTCTTTCATCTCCTCATCTGCCACTTCACATCTCTCAGGTGGATTTTCTTATCTTCTTTCTCCTTAAAATGGTGACAATTTCTTAATTTTCCTTTCTAAGGCGCGTTAGAATGGGAGAATATTATTTGGAAATGTTGCCACCGCAAGCAACCGAGATAACTAGGCCTCGTTAAAAATTGGTTTGTTCAAGTTAGATTAAATAGCAAACAAGGATAAATGCATTTAATAGTGTTATGTTTTAATGGGGAAATTGTTACCCGTTAAAAATATGACTTAAAGCGATGTTCCTAAACTAGTATTATTACTACTGACCATTTTGGAAGGTAATTTCAAAAACCAAATAATATATCCCATACGCTAGTGTGATCAGCACACACCCCGAAAGTCAAATTCTTACTCGCCAAATTGAGTCTTTTTTAGGGGTAATCGACCCCTGATGATGTCAAAAAATACCTTTAAAATCTCGTCATTGATTAATATATCTCCTAACCTGCTTACTCTACGGCAAATTCTATCAGAAGCAAAATTGTAGAGGATGTAATTTTTGACATTTTTGCTTAAAACATTTTTGGAAAAAACCAGCCAAAATGGAGGGGAGGGTCAAAAATGAAAATTCTAGCCTTTTCGACCAAACTCAACCAAATATTGTATACATAATCAGTGGGCCTCCAAAAGGCTACAAATGTAAAAACTAACCAGCCAAAATGGGGGGAGGTTCAAAAAATTAAATTCTAGGCCCTTTATTTTTGACCCTCTCCCCCATTTTGGGTGGTTAATTTTTGCATTTCTAGCCTTCTGGGGGGTACCCAGAATATGTATACGAAATTAGGTTGAGTTTGGTCGAAAGTGCTAGAATTTTCATTTTTGACCCTCCCCTCATTTTAGGTGGTTATTTTCAAACTTTTTAAAACAAAAATATCAAAAATTACATCCTCTACAATTTTTCTTCTAATGGAATTTGCCTTTAGAGTAAACAGTTTAGGAGTTATAAATGAGGTGATTTTACAGTATTTCTTGACATCTTCAGGGGTCGATTACCCCTAAAAACGGCTCGATTTGGCGAGTAAGAATTTGACTTTCTCGGTCGGTGCTGGTCACACAACAGTATGGGATATGTTATTTGGGTTTTGAAATCAGCTTCCAAAATGGTCATTAGCTCTCGGTCTATACACTTTGGCATGGTAGTCCTCAAAGGGGGGGGGGGGGGGACAACAAAAGAGTACACATTAAAATATGAAAATATTTTTTCTTCTAAATTGTTTTAATGAAATTTCACCGTCCTCATTACAAAGATGAAGTGGTACTTTATTTTGTTAAAAAGTTCGCGGATAGAAGAATCCTATTTAGCTATTTACAGCTAAGAATTGGTTACCATGCCAAAAACAAGTCCAGACAAGGCTAATTCGATTATAAATTATTATTTTAATTTATTTTATTCTAGAAATCCCCTTTTTGGCCTTGGACCAAAACAAAATAGTTAATCTAATCCTCGAAACAAAACTCTTTCCAAAATGCAACATATATTGTCTCGAGGGTTAGACTAACTGCCCGGTAATCAGGCTAGTGCTTGGGTTCAACTCCCGGGGGGATGAAGTCCTCTGACATGCAATATAAAAATATTTTCTACTAAAATCTTAGATATTATGACCATAGAATTGAGTGTTTTTTTTTTTTTAATTATATATATGGTTCCTCCAGTGAGTTGATTTTTTGAAAAAATTTCATCTTTTTTCTTAAAAAAGACACTCACATCTTTGTTTTAATTAAAATCTAAAATTTTCGTCTATGGTAATATTATAATTTATTAATTTAACACATAGCACAGGGCCCCCCCTAGAGGCTATTTGATGTACTGTTCAGATTTTTCATCTTTGAACTCGGTCCAATGAAGAATATACTACTAATGCAATGCATATTCTCCTATTCATCCTCTGTTAGTATTAAATGCATCTATTAATCTCATCTTGCTACTATTTCTGATTGTATATTCTACATTTTTATTTTTTCATTTCGACTACCACCCTCGAAGCTCTATGTATCCTCTCTTTTTCTCATCAAGTTGATATCATTTATCATTTTAAATATTTTATCCTTTCAACATTCGCTTTATCTCCCACACCTATCTAATATTCTATTTCTGATTCTTTCCTTGGTAAATATATATATATATATATGTACAATTCATATATCAAATAATCAAATTGAATTTTTAAAGGAGATAGAAAATCACATTTTCAAGGAAAGTTTTGAAATCATTATAATTATCATCATTAATTTAGATTGTAATATACAATTCATATTTGGGATTTAAAATTTATTACTTTCACAAACATATGTAATAAGTTAAATTATAAAGAAGTTATGGCAAATTTTAAAGTGTAAGCGACAGGTATAAGAGCTTGACTTATTCTTAGAAAGAAAGCTATCTAGAGAAACGAGCCCCTAACTCGCTTAATATAATGAATTTAATTTAAAAATTCGTATATAAATATATATAATCGAATGATCAACTTAATGAGGAAAAGGGCAAGTAGATTAGAGTGGTAGGGAAAATGAAAAATTATAAAAAAATTTTGAATTTATAATCAGCAGTAGGTACATTCAAAAATCTCGACAAAACAAAAATTTATTTTTCTATAATTTGTTCTAGAATAAAAAAAACATTTTTGAAAAATTTAAATTTAGAATTATGTAGAAAGGGGAAACTTTTTGTAGTGAATTGTATAATTATTATGACTCGTCGATTATTGAAAATTTTAAATTTAGTCAGTAAGCAGTTTGAGCATAAAAAGTAAACATTACAATTAGCCCCTTTTAGTCGCCTTCTACGACAAGCAGGGGATACTGTGGACATATTCTACCCCCAGTCCACAGGGGGAGAAAAAGTATTTCTATTCAACAAAATGAACTACCCTGGAGATAATTGTTCCAGAAAAAAATAGAACTCGATTAGACCGCACAAAAATCTATATTGAGTTGACTTGACTTTATAATTCCAGCAGAAGACACACTTGACTTTATAATTCCAGCAGAAGACACACTCTTTTATTGTCTCGTTCAATTTATAAAATTTCTGCTACTCTCGGCAAAACTTTTAATTTTAATTCACGAAAATATATTTTGTCATTTATCTTTCTAAAGAAAGTATTGCTAGAAATTTGACATTTTATTCAAAATCAAATGTAATCTGAAATATGAGTTAAAGAGAGTTTCTTTATCAAAGAGTTAAATCCTGAGGAATATTAAGATTCCATTGCCAGTATCAATTTTGGTTGGCCATTGTAACAAAACGCTTGAGATTTCGCAGCCAATTAACACAATTCGAAATTAAATGTGGTTTCTGAACTGGGTTTCAAGTGAAATCCATTTGCGAAGTGAACAGAAACTCGAAGGAAAAGAGGGGTGGTTCGGGGGATGAAACCACCCTCAGCCTCAACCCTTGCCCATTCAGATTAGTTAGAAGCAAACAACTCTGCCACTGCAATTAGCAAAATTAATAATTGCTATAAAGGAGAGCAGGGGAAGGCAGGGGGGTATCATTCTGTTCAGATAATTGTACATGCTACACAAACTGTAGCTTTGGGAGTAAATCACTCTTAGAGTCCGGTTAACGGTCAATTTTAAAGAGCAATTGCGAGAAAGAGCCTTTGAATGATTTCATTCACCATCTATTCTTAAAATAAAAAGAAATAGATATATTACCTAAACTAATTATATTTCAAAGCAACTCAACCTGTGCCCCATGGAAAGTTTGTTATAATAATATGATATTATATAATACACAGTTTAGATATAATTAGATGTTTCACTAGAAGTAAACAAGATATTCATTTGATATTAAGAGATATCTAATAGAATAAAACACCATAGATCACCTAAGTATAGAAAGGTTTTTAACTTCAAATGCGGACTATTCCACACGGAATAAAATAAATGTCAAATTATGCTCAGATTCTGGTTACTTTTTACTATTTCAAATAGTAACTCGGAACCAAGAATGCAAATTGTGAAATATCACTAAGTAAAATGTGAAAACACTTGAAAAATTGTAATTTTGAGGTGCGTGCAAAAGTTCGTGCGGAGTTTCAATAGATGGAGTTATGAGCGTCGTAACGTGTTGTCATTAATACCTACTCCTACATATTATATATCCTTGGAAAGGTGACGTCTTCATCTTTCATTTAAAAAAAAAAAATCATCTGCTTCGATAAATATCACTTTAAAAATGAATATCGATAAAATGCATTTACGGCATGTTATGCTTTACTAGTTTCGGAAGGGAATAAACGTTGCCGCAGCCATGAAAAACATTCAATATGTTTATCAGGATCAAGCACAAGCTAAACGAACTGTGGAAAAATGGTTTGCTGAATTTCGGCGCGGAGAATTTAACCTTGAAGACGAGCCACGCTCTGGTCGACCTTCTGACATTGATGACGTACTTTAGTGCTCAATAATCCGCGAAGTTCAACAGAAGAAGTTGCTACAGCACTAAACGTTGACAGATAAACCGCTTTTCGGCGTTTAAAAAAGATGGGATTCGATTTGAAGCTCGATATATGGGTGCCCCATTTGCTGACAGAGAAGAACAAAATCAAACGAATTTCTGCGGCCGTTTCTTTACTCGGGCGGCTCAATAACGATTCGTTGTCCTCTACAACAATGTTCAGCGTAAACGGACATGGAAACATCCAGGTGAGCATGGTGACGCAATGCCAAAGGCCAGTTTACACCCGATGAAGGTGATGCTCTCAGTTTGGTGGGATTGCAAGGGCATAATCTATTTTGAGCTTCTCCCTGCTGGCGAAACGATTGATTCGGACAAGTACTGTCGCCAATTAACCAATTTGAATCGAGAAATCAAAGAGAAACGTCCGTTTTTGTCAAATCGCAAGGGAGTCATCTTTCATCAGGACAATGCCAGACCACACGTTTCGAAAAAGACGCTGTGCAAGCTGAAGAGCCTGAAATTGGATGTCCTAACGGATCCACTTTATTCTCCTGATATCGCACCATCTGACTATCACTTGTTCCGGTCATTGCAAAAGTATTTAAATGGAAAAAACTTGACTCTTTGGAGGCCTTAAAAAACGGCGTGTCTTCGTTCTTCGAATCTAATGATTATGATCGAGGCATCCGTCTGCTGTCAGAAAGTTGGAAAAAGATTATAGAAAACGATGGAGAGTATATCATTGATTGAATAAAGATTTTTGTTTTCCTAATCGCTGAGTGACTTTTACTCACAAACTCCGCACGAACTTTCGCACGCACTCAATATATTCTATGTTGTGAGTGAAATAATAACAATAAAAGATGCAATTTTTAAAGTTTCAAATGGTAAAAACTGCCAGTGACTTTAATAAATACTCAACCTTAACTTTAAATTCTACTATTTCAAATGTGTAAATTCACATGTGACGTTGTTGTTTTTTAGTAAAAATATAATAAAAAGTATGCTCTGAACTAGAAATTTCGTTGTAGTTTTTATTTTTTAAATGATGAGTTTTTATTTGCCCAACATTAAATATTGATGCTTTAAATAAGAATATTTATACTTGTGTATTTTTAATAAGCAAAGGGCAATTTTTTTAGTTTGGAATGATATTTTTCCTCATTTAAACCTGAAAGTCTAAAGTTTAAATGTTAAATATTATAGATAACCTACTTGTTACTCTTTCAAATATCATTGAATACTGATCTTATGATTACTTTTTCAATATCAATGTTCATTTATTAAACATCCTTTTTTATATGTATATCAAATTCAGGATATTAAAAATCAAAATCAGACTTTTTCAAATCAAATTCAGAATTTATTAATAAACAGTTGAAAAAAAGAAAAAAGTTACAGTTATAAAAAGTTTTAATTTAATTTAACTCTCAGGAAACGTTTTCAGGTAAAAAGCTAAAATTTGGTGCATTGTAACCAATTTTCAGCTCATTAACTAAAACCTTTCAAGATTAACATTTTGTACTCTCAGGAAACGTTTTCAGGTAAAAAAGCTATAATTTAATATGTAAAATAGGTATGCATGGTTTTATAGAAATTTTGAATTTGATTTGAAAAAGTCCAATTTGATTTTTAAAATCCTGAATTTGATGTGGAAAAGTCCGTATTTGATTGTTAAAATCCTGAATTTGAATGGAAAAGTCCGAATTTTAAGTTAAAAACCTATAATATACAATCAAATTTAAGGAACGCGCTGTTGGTTTATAGTGAAACATTGTTAAAATTAAATTAGGTTCGAGTTGGTGGTGTTTCACAAGGAGCTCCTTGTGAAACACCACCAACTCCAACCTAATTTAACCTATAATATATTTGGATTAAATACCTAAATATTTGATCATATTTGGAATGATTTCCATATATCTTGATTATTAATAAAATATCTTTGGAATAAATAAGAGCACATTAAAAATGCTCAACTCTATCAATATATTTATAATAAAGAAATTGTTTTTTCATTCTAGTGAGATTGAGAGTAAAATCAAAAGAAAATGCGAAAACTGTTTCAAAACTCAATACGCTCTATGCTCTCAGTAAATTTTTCAGTTGGGGGAGAGGGTTAATCTGTTTCAGGCATCTATAAGGCATAATCTCCCAGTTATAAATTTAAAAAATACAAAATTTATTTACTGAAGAAACTTGATTTGTATGCCTTTCTCATAACAAGCGTTAAAATCTAATAAGTTGATCAAAATAATTTAAAAAATACTCAATTTTGGAGGTAGAATAAGCATAAATACAATCAGTATTCCGATTGAAAATACACAAATTTTGGCACTAGAACAAGCTCCCAACGACTTCACATTTTCAAGCTAACGTGGGTATCAGAAATCAGACTAGCGTTTCGCACGAGACGAAACTTGCTCTCGTCTCGTAAAAACGAGACCGAGACGATACCGCGAGAGTCTCGTGGTCTCGTGGTTTCCTAACCAATTTTTGTATGGTTAAATAAAATATTATAGTGAATAAATTAAATATATTTTTAAATTTATTGAAAAAAAATATTATAAAATATTTGGTCAATGACTCTCCGCGATCCAAAATTTTTACAATTTTACAATGATAATCTATTTTTAACTCATATATATATATTTTTAACAATTTGGATATTCAATACAAGGGAAATTTAATGAAAAAACACGTGTTTTTAATATTTTTATTTTTAATAGAATAAAAGAGACCAAACGAGACCAAAAGAGACGAGACCTAGACCGAGACGAGACCTAGACCGAGACGAGGCCTAGACCGAGACGAGACCTAGACCGAGACGAGACCTAGGCCGAAACGATACTTTCTTTTTTGACAATTCACGAGACCGAGACGATATTTTCTCAAATCTCGTCTCGTCTCGTCTAGTGTGAAGCCTTAAATCAGACAGTCAGAGATGCAGAAAAATCATAATTCAACATGATTTTTCTTCACGTTTTAGACTCTTTTAAACAAAATAAGCTAAAAAAGTCCATTTCGATTAAATTTAATATATTAATTGAATGTAATGGAAGGCTGCTCAGGGGTTGTGAGGAAAGAAAAAGTTAACACATATCAAATAAGGTGTAATTTATTGGAATCCTTCCTCTTTTCCTTTCAAACCGACGTTTCGGAGAATTCTTCCTCCTTCTTCAGGGTTTCAAGGGGTCAATGAATGAAACAAATGAAATGATTCCTTCTTCTCTCCACAGCAGTGTTCAAAACTCTTTTCTTCTTTAGCAAAGACATAAAAAAACAAATATTTTTTCCTCCTTTTCTTAATTAGATTCCAATAAATTACACCTTATTTGATATTTGTTAATTTTTACTTTCCTCACAACCCCTGGGCAGCCTTCCATTACTTTCAATTAAAAGTTTTACCAGTCCGTCTCTCTCCATAGAAAATTTCGTTGCAAAAAAATTAATATATTAAAAATAAATTTCTTCCAGAACTTAAGTGACTTGATTTAAATTTTTCATTAAATTGAAGGGTTGGTTTTGTCACAAATATAATAAAACAAGAATTTTAATAACTATTAGAATTATTTAATTGATAACTATACAGTTTCGGTCACCACTGGTCGACCATCCTCAGTAGTTCTAAAAATTGAAGTGAAACATTTATTTACATTTTTTCTTTTTATAGAGAATTATATAATACAAAATTTTTCATTTTTTTTTTTTATTTTTACAATAATTTGAAATCATACATACATCTCGTTCAAGAACCGGAATTTGTCATTTCACATGAAACATGCATTCTTAAATCTTCAATATAGATAGATCACACAATTCATTACAATCACACACATACATATATATAGCAACAATTTATAAAAACGTTTATCACTGAACTGGAAACTATTTTGAATTAATGATTATATTAAATATTATTTTCAATTTTGTTTTTTTCTAATTATCTCATTGCATCGTCAATTATTATACAATTAAAAAACCCATTATAAATAATCCATTCTAGAAACACATTATAAGTTAAATTCATTCTTTATTTTTAATTTTTTATTAATGAAATATAAAAATACACATCTCCCTATTACATTTTTCTTATAAAATCAATACATGTTTAATCAACATACTAAATCAAATCAATATTCTCACAACAATGACACAATGAGACTATAACATTCTGATATGTTTTCCGAATCCATTTTGAAATTTACACAATTATCGATATCCTTCAATATATAAAGAGATTCTTTTATTTTTCTCTTGGTCCAATTTTTCTCATAATCTAGTATCTTTACTCCTTCAAAATCGAAACTATGCTCGTTGTCAATAGCATGAATGGATAACGCGGAGACCAATTTATTTCCATTAATCGATGAAATATGTTCTTTAATTCTTTGTCTCAAATGTCTTGAAGTCTCACCTATATATTTGTGTGTTTTTTTATCTTTTTTACATGAATCACAAACCATCTCATAAACAACCCCCATTTTATCAAGTTTTTCAAGATGAGTCTTATTATTGAATATGTTCATGAGTGGCCTGCCAACACTGTGTACTAATTTTATGTCATTATTATTCAGAATTCTCAAGATTTTCGCAGATAAATCATGAATATATGGGATGGAGCCTTTAATAATTTTATCTTCTTTTTTAATCACTTCCGTTACTAATTTATTTTTTCTATATTTAGTTAGAACTTTATTGAAAAATTGTTTCGAATATCCATTGCTTTCACATTTCTTTTGCAAATCAATCAATCTTATGTCTCTGTAGCTCTCATCACATATTCTATCCAACCTACCTATTTCTCCATATATTAAACTAATCTTATGCTGAAGTGGCTGTATTGATTTAAAGTTCAACATTCTATTTGTTTTTGAATCTTTCACATACAGGTCTGTCCTCAAACGTTCCTCAACTCTGACAATTTTAATATCCAAAAAACTGATGTTATTGCTTATTTCTTTTTCATATGTGAAGTCTAAATTATCATTGAAACTATTAAGCGCCTCTATACAAAGGTCTACGCTGTTCTTCTTAACAATAGCCAGGCTATCATCAACATATTGTATAAATAGTTTCAACTTCATTGGTTTTATTACATCAACATATATTTTATCCATCACTAAGTCCGCAATAATGGGACTGAGACATCCTCCTATTGGAACTCCTTTTAATTGTTTGTAAATGTTATTTTCATGTCTGAAAATTCCGGTTCTTGAACGAGATGTATGTATGATTTCAAATTATTGTAAAAATAAAAAAAATAAAAAATTTTGTATTATATAATTCTCTATAAAAAGAAAAAATGTAAATAAATGTTTCATTTCAATTTTTAGAACTACTGAGGATGGTCGACCAGTGGTGACCGAAACTGTATGGTTATCAATTAAATAATTCTAATAGTTATTAAAATTATTGTTTTATTATATTTGGGACAAAACCAACCCTTCAATTTAATGAAAAATTAAAAATAAATAAGTAAATTAAATACTCTGGACGGCTGATTTAAAAAATAATAATGAAGATTTGATAAGTAAAAGTCATGTAGCGTATCTAAATGTAATTCATACTTTTATATACAAAGTGATTTTAATAAATTAAGTTTAGAGCTAATAAGTTAATAATTCAACCATCAATAAAATATTTTCTAATTAAAAAGTTCTTTGAGGAGTTTAAATTGAGTTGATTAGTAATTTTTGTTTTTTAATAACCAAGGTGTAAAAATATTTAATGAATTAAGTTTAATCAAATTTAAATCTTAATAAGTCTGAGGAGAGAAATAAATTTAAGCCTTGAAATGCGACTTAGAAACTAAAGTAATTTGGTTTTAAAAATTCTATGAGCGTGGAAAGTATGGGAGAATTCAGATGATATAGGCGGAAAAGAACAATTAGAGGTGAGATTTTGACAGAAGTGTAATTTAATCTCGAGAAAAGGGGGATTTGTCTAATGTTTTTGAAAAGGATATTTAAGGATAATTTAGATGATATTTGTGGCTTAAGTTTTGAGAAATTTCAAACTTTAAACCAAGGAACGTTTTAGAATTGTTTCAGTGCAGAAGAAGAATAAAACTTTGACTTAGGTAAAAAATGTTTGTTTGATGTCCAATATGTAAATCAAGAAAACTGTCAGTAATCTTACCATAATTTAATGTTTGAATTCTTTGCGTATAGTAACCTTGAGTAATTATTAGTACGAAAAGCTGCATTTTTTATTAATTGTGAAAAAAAATCTGCTAAATGAAAATATTTCTTAATATCAACAATTCTATATACTGGAAATACAACAAGCAATCAGCACAAAAATGATCCAAAATACTTGACATATCATCAAAAGCGATTTTCTTTAATGTTTGCAAGAAGAAAATTGATTAATTTTCGGAACTTTTATTTAATTTAAATTGAACTGGGACCCTAAAAATTGATATTATTAAACAAATAATAAAGAGGATTAAATATAAAATTTTTATCCTAATTCTACTTAATGAGTTCTTAATAAGAATATCTTACACCATATTGTAAAAAATAAAAATTATTTTGAACCCCACAAAAATTCGACTCTTTCCCAAAATATTACTTCTGATTAAAATTTTATTACAGCCAATTTACATCCTTCCTCTGTTATACTATTGTTAATCTAAAAATCTAAAAAAAAAATTTAAACGAAAATGTCAAAAATTGCATCCTCATTAGAATAGAATAAACACCCAAAATGAGGCGGAAGGTCAAAAATGAAGATTCTAGATTTTTTGGACCAAACTCAACCAGCATCAGTAAATTCTAGTTGTCACAAAAGTATTCAATGAAACGCGTTTTAACTACCTATAGTAAGAACCCGTTCTTACTAAAAAACGGTTTTTACTGCAACATATATACCTACCTATATGTATTATGTATATTTGCATCAAGCAGAGGACAACCTATATTATTTTTATTGTTTGGATACTAATATCTACGGCAACACAAGTAACATTGTTACTCGGAGTTGGTTTATCGCAAATATTTTCTAAGTTTTTATGTCGTTTTTATTAGCTGAGAGATATAAGAAAACACACAATATATTAGATACCGTTCCACGAAGGGTGAACCGCGATTGGAATTAGGTGTACACTTCTTCATGTGGAATTATTTTGGAATTCATTAGATATTGCCCCTTCATCTATTATTGTCTTCTACTTGGAAATGAAAGTATAAGTGGAAGCATGTGTACACGATATTAGGCCGCGGTTCACCCCTCGCTGTTCCTTGTGGTCTAATCGTCCACAATAGTATAACATTTTCTGGTCAAAATAATAATTACTAAAATGCAAAGTTAAAATAAGATTTAACACTTTTATGTGTTATCTGGTTGTTAACAAAAATTGAATTATTTTTTTAAACGAAAAATTTGAATACTTGACATAAATGAATGTGTCTGTCGGAAAGAGCAAACAAAGCGGGAATTGCATTCAACTAAAATTGACAGTCGTTCATTAACTTACCAATTCGAAATCAAATATAGCCCAACCCAGTTACCTCGTCACCCTTTTCAATACCCCCCGAAACAGAGATCAAATCTCGAGTTCATTGTCCTCTCAGTTCAAATACGACTTTGTCTTGTATCTCCACTGAGTAAAAAAAAAAAATAAAAAAGGTTGGAACATTTAGAGATTTACTCAGAAACATCGTTTGTAGTGAGTGACCTGGCGGGTAAAAGACCAGGGAGTACATATCTCTTCAAAGAAAAAGAAATAGGATTTTGTTTGCTTGTTGTTAACGGCTGACGAAATTTTACCTCGGAAAGGATTTTTCCATTTAAAAATATAATAAAAATAAAAAAAATAGAAAATAGTCTACACATCACTCTCGACTCCAAATTTAGCTCTTTTTTATTATAAAACAAAATTGTGTTTTAAATTTTATTTTTGAAAATAATAAAAATGTTGTTAAAAAATATGTGATGTGGCCATCACATGACTTTACCACACATCTACATTCAGGCGCGGATGCAGACCTCTGATTGGGGGGGGGGGGGCGGTCGCAGCCACTGAGTTTTACCCCCCCCCCCCCCCTTAATGAAAAATGAATCCTATCTCAAACTAAATAAAAAGAGCATTATATTTTTAAATTCATTTCCTTTTTCAACATTTTTAATAGAGATGAAAAAAATCATTCTTTTTAGGGAATAGTTCTTTTATAGTTCGTTCATTATATGGAACTAGTTAAATTGAACTATATAGTTCAGGGGTGGCCGATGTATATAAGATCTACTTTATCTCGGAAGTGTCTCGCGATCGAATCGTCCAAGCGGGGGGGGGGGGGGGGGGGGGGGGGGGGGGGGGGGGGGGGGGGGGACGCCGCCGCCCCCCCCACATAGAAATTTATTTTCAATTCTAAAATCTAAAAATTAATGTTAAGAAAAAAAAATATTTTTTAAATATACATGTAAAAAATGTTGATCTCCAATGCTTTGAGTGGAGGGGCGGCCGCCTCCATAGGCCGCCCCCCCCCCCCTGGATCCGCGCATGTCTGTATCTCTGTAGATATAAAAATAGATATTAAAATAAAATAAAAAAATCAATTTGATTTTTTTTGGCAATAGTTTCAGATGGTCCTAATCAGGGGTCTAATGGAGTGTATACATAGCGTATACCCTGTGTTTTGAACTGAGCAAATGGCATACCTATAGCCTGTTCTAGTTAAAAAATTTTGAAATATTAACTTTTTGAATATTGAAATAAATATTTTAAATTGTTTCAATTTGCTTTTAAAATGATAATTAAAAAAAAACGCTGGTAAATCATTTTATATTATTATTTTACTATATTATACCAGCTGCGAAGCCCGCCTTCGGAGGATTAGGATAAGGTGGGGCAAAGATCCACGAGGGGAAAAGGTCCGCACCCAACTTGTAAACTGATTTCCAAATTTTATTGTGGTTTTAGACCTTTTGTTATTATAGTAGAAATGCTAGCAATCGACACTAGAATTGAGTATGGCACAACGAGAGCGGTCTGTCAACTATGAGGTAAAATTGTTTTGTACTATTATTGATGTAATATTTTGAGGAATATTCAGGTATATAAAATCAGTAGGTACGTACTCCTTCAGAACTACTACATTGGTTGATTACTTGCTAAAATAATTTTGAAATAAACGTATCATGAACATTTTCTGGCCGAATATAAACTTTAGATGAGTATATGTTTGATAATGTTAAAAAGTGTTAAATGGGTCAAAGATCCGCAGCGTCTTCGGGGAAAACGTACGCATGCGTATCTTTGGAGACGATGCGATGGTCCCATTATAAGTGCTATAAGGCGAGCAGGCCGACTTTGGAAATTCCCTGACCAGCCCGTATTTTAATGTCTAATTTGCTTAGGAGGAAAGATTCGGGCGCGGGACGTTTGCCCCACGTGTGCCGCACAATGGGGCAAAGGTCCGCAGTTGCAGGATCTGGCTTAGAGCCCTCTACTACTTTTACCTGATTGATTTAAGAACTAATAAAACTACGTTAGGTAGCCAAGATAACAAGTTTTCAAATGACAATTTAAGTTTTACTCTATCAAAAGAGCGGAGAAAAAAAATAAAGACCAAAAACTGCGGATCTTTGCAACACCTTACCCTACTCATCTCTCCAAATCGCCATGTCAGTTATTTGCTATCCAGCCACGATCCCCAGATGGCATTTGTGTCGATACGCCTTATTTTATTATGCCTTACCCTCTATATCATCCTCTTTGATGGCTTCTTAATGACTCCATATTGAATAAAAACCTGGGCCTTGTGGAAGGGATTGGAGACGGCCAACCCCAAGCCTGGGTTTAAGAGCATGGCTGGACTGCATGGGACTGTGGGGGGGGGGGGGCGGTCTTAAGGCAAAACGTTTGCAGTTTGTTGTTCGAGAGGGGAAGAGCCCAAGCTTCCTGATTAAACGGTTGCCAATATACAGGCGTTTCTATAAATCGTTAAAATGATACCTACACCTATACATCTTACCGCCCGCAGAATTTTTTAAAGAAATTGGGACTGGGGGCGGTCATAAGGCAAAACGTTTGCAGTCTGTTGTTCGAGAGGGTAGGAGCCTAAGATTCCTGGTTAGAAGGTTGCCAATATACAGGCGTTTCTATAAATCGTTAAAATGATACCTACAGTCCTACATCTTACCGCCCGCAGAACTTTTTAAAGAAATTTGGACTGGGGGCGGTCATAAGGCAAAACGTTTGCAGTCTGTTGTTCGAGAGGGTAGAAGCCTAAGCTTCCTGGTTAACCGGTTGCCAAT
>JALMQS010000061.1:4050803-4123564 GCA_024734495.1 Forficula auricularia | reverse complement strand
GGGTGTGTAGTTTCACAGTGAATGAAATAAAACTCAAAGAGGTTTATGCAAACTCAATATATTTCGGATTATTAGTCCATCTTCAGGAGTTTACAGGTTAAAACTGTAAACTCCTGATGATGGACTAATAATCCGAAATATATTGAGTTTGTATAAACCTCTTTGAGTTTTATTTCATTCACTGTGAAACTACACACCCTTTACTTTATTAATTAATATACAAGAATCAATCATTTAATTTAATAAAGGATATGTTTGTTATGTGAGACTATTTTAAAGAAGTGAGAGAATTGGCATCGGTTAAATAAGATGAGGGAAGACGGATGGTTACGTCAGATCAGTCTTGGGACTCTATACTTGATGACGATGATAATTATTATCTGAGTCAGGGGTCTTCAAACTTTTTAGAGATAGGGCCACATGTGGACATGGGAGGCTTATATTATTATATATGGAAATTATATTAATAATATGCTATTATATGGAATTAATATTTAATATACTGAATATTTGTGAATTAATTATATCTTAACCGAGGGCAGAAAGGAAAAATTTCAAGGAGAGTATTTGTGGCCCGCGGGGTGTAGTTTGGGGTCCCTTGATTTAAGTGACCAGCAATTGGAAATTGCAAAATAATCGAATTTTTATTTTTAGGCTATGTGTTGTTCTAAATCATAAAAACATCAACAAAATCAATGTTGTTTGTCGTTGGACATTGATTTTTCAACTATTCGTATACATAGGTATATATCATTTGTTATCTTAATAATATGCTTCCTAAATTATATATTGATTCCCCACAATAACCTCCATTTACACTTTTAGTTTGGAAAAAGAATTTGTATGTCATTTCCTTGGTTGTTTGCAAAGGAAATTGGCTGACTCGCTCCGCCTTTCATTACACCAGAAACCAACACTTATTTATACCAGCTCAGTTATTTCCAGCCCAGCTGGCGGTTAAAATGGTCCAATATTTCATGACAAAAGAATATATTAGCAATCCATCATATTCTAAACATTAAACATGTCACCAGTCATGTAATTTCATAATTGGATTAGAAAACACACGACCATATCATATTTTTATATCAATAAGGGTGAATGAAGGGTGCAAAGGGGGCAACTTTTTATATCAAATGAGCCCTAAAATAGAGTTATTTTCTCTATTTTTATTCGATAAATAAAATATCTTTTTGATCGGCGTTTAAAATCGAATTCAAAAAATATTCGAAATTTCAAAACAAGATTTTTTTTCGTTAAAGTCTATGTTCAATTCTACATTTTACTCATGTATCAGGTGATCAGAGAAATCAATGAGGTTATTTTCTGTTGCAAATAAACCTATAGATACATATATACGGGTAATAACTGAAAATAACTGATGAAATATCTTTAATTAAAATGATGATGAAGGTCAAAACTTAGAAATTATAGTCTCTAACAAATAAACAAATATGGTATATGTTTCAGTAAAAACCCGTTTTTTAGTAAGAATGGATTCTTACTAGTTAAAATGCGTTTCACTGAATTCCTTTATGGCAATTTGAATTTACTCATGTTGGTTGAGTTTGTCTCAAAGGAATAGAATCTTCATTTTTGATCTTTCGCCTCATTTTGGGTGTTTATTTTCAAAAAATTTTAAACGAAAATGTCAAAAATAGTAATTTTTTTATGAAAAAAAAATAATTTTTGACATTTTCGTTTAAAAAATTTTGAAAATAAACACCCAAAATGAGGCGAAAGATCAAAAATAAAGATTCCAGATCTTTGAAACAAACTCAACCAACACCAGTATATAAACTCTGGTTACGAAAAAGCTATTCAGTGAAAAACGTTTTAACTAGTAAGAACCCGTTCTTACTAAAAACAGGTTTTTCTGCTTTTTTCTGCAACATATACACTTATTTATATTTAGTAGATATATATATTTGTATACGTGAATATTTGCATCAAGAGAGGACAACCTCATTGATTTCTCTTTGTGAATCTACTACTCTCGGCAAAATCAAATCGATTCCATTTAATGATGTATTTAAATCAGAATTTGTATTTTCCATTATTGTGGGCTGACTTTCCTTCAAATCTCCAATTCATGAGAATATTTTGTCATTTTTGAATAACTTAATGATCATGAATGGATTAAAGAAACAACGCTTCGGCTTCTATTCTGAGTCCAGTATCAAGGGTAGTTCCGAAACATGAAAGCAAATCAAAATTCTAGTTTGTTTTAATAAGAGATATAAATAAGAGAAAAAACTGGGGTCGGGTTGGCCGAGAGGATAGCGTACAATCCTGCTAATCAAGTAGACCCGGGTTCGAATCCGACTCGCGGCAATAGGAAAAAAATAATGCTATCGTAAATTGGCTGATGGCTAGAAAGGCCGAAAATCCAAATAAAAGAGAAAAAACCATTTTTATTTCTTTATCAAAAGAAATAAGACCATCTGATACGTGAATATAAAGTTGTACTTAATTTCGCTAAGCTATCCACTTCGAAAATAATCAAATTACCAAACTCAAATAAAAATTTCACATTAACTATGTCTTTAAAAGCTCTTTCATTTTAGCAATATGTGTTTATTCAAATCGGATATTTATTATATTTAAACAAACAACATTTCAGAAAAAAAAATCATTTTATAACCGATAAATCATTTGTGTTGTTGATGGTTTAATATAAAGTGGAATCAGAGCAAATGATCAAATGCTATTCCTTTCTAGTTGACTGGATTTTTTTTACCCAATTACTGAAAAAAATTGATTGATAATGTCTATTGATAATGAAATATAATGCAACATATCAGTAGAATAAATTCATGAACGTGTTTGGGTTATTATACTCGATAAATTGAAAATAAACTTGATTAATGTTCAAATAAATTAGCCAGCATATGACTGCACCGGCAATTCAATTCTTTAAAAAAAAAGATTTTTAAACTGAATTAATTGTAGGGCGATTCTGGATGGGATGTGAAAAGGTTTTGTAATTGTTTTTTTAATTCTATGGGTTTATTAAAAATCAAAAATAAATAATTGTATGAGTATAAGCCACGATGTTTTTTATATTAATCAGTTTCAATTCAGATTCAAATGGAACTGTTTAGATTCAGGCTTCCTATACTTCTTTTACCCTAGGCCAGTAATTAGTATTTTCGAATCGTTAGAAATTTTAAAATCATATAATAATTCACCAAAAAAATTCTTAAATCGAAAAATAGAAATTCCCGAAAGCTTTATTTTAAAAATAGCCGCTCAAATAAAAACTTCATGAACGCCACCTACAGCCAAAATAAAAGAAGTATAAATTTCAATTCTTAACCTAGCTACATGAAAAATTTTAACCTTTCATTCATAAATTAATTCCTGTGAATCAATTGTAATAGACTAATGAAGAAGGTAAAGCCCTCGAAACTATAATCTCGTTATAAAAAAATAAAATTTATAATTCCAGCAGAAAACACACTCTTTTATTGTCTCCTTCAAAATCCAAACAATGCAATCAAAAATATTGAGAGGTAGTGCGAATGAGCCTTGGTACATCACTAAAGAATGCCTGCTTAGTGACCTTATTGTCCCTTTTGTTCGTACAACAAACATTAAAAAACTCGAAAACCATTCAAATATATCAGCCATCACTGGGACTGGCATCAATACTCTACAAGTTAATTTCAGAGGAATTTTACTGTAAAACGAAAAGCTGAGGTGCTAGAGACAAAATTTTGACGTAAAACATAAGAAATTTTATTTTTTATATATTAACGAGGGGCGAATATCTCAAAAACCAAAATGTATAGAGAAAAATGTGATATATAGAAACTTGTATCAAATTTCTTAAGCTTTTATTTTGATAAGAATAATTTTTTCCTTACTACCACCGTTTTTGAGATATAATCGAAAAACCAAAAAACGGGACATTTCCACCCCCCTGCTACCCCTAAGCCCGGTAGCTAAGACTAGGAACTTTTAGTATTTTTTACCTCCTAACTACCCCAAACATATTCCATAAGAAAAAATTCTACCCTCTTCAATGTTTTCTATAACCCATTCGTTGACTGGACTATAAGCGCATTATATGGTAATAGCGCTTTCGCATTGCAATTTCACCATTAAGTTATTTCAGAATCAAAATAGGCCATAAACGTACAGTATATATAATGTCTATTGTAAATTTGAGACAAATCCTAAAACTGATTTTTTCATATGTTTACGAAAAAATAAATTATCTAAAGAGAATTTTTATATCTTTATTTTATATTTACAACATGGGATCGCGAAAAAATTTCGATGATAAGAGGGTTCATGAATGTAAAAAATTTAAAAAGCTCTGCCCTCTAGACCTCTTGAGCATATTCTAAAAAAATTTTTGCGCCTGGAGATGCAACCCGCAACAAATCTTATTCTACACCAGCCACTGAGGCGGTGTTTGGAATACCGTATTTCTAATCAAAGTGAACCCGTGAGGGCAAAAGTGCTCAAGTTTTATTTATTGACCGAAACCTCGATATACCTCTCTTGTAAAATATTACTCGGTACGACCAGGAAGCGATTCTTGCAATGTTTTTTTCTTCAATAAATATCGAAATTGAAGAGTTTGCTTCAAAAATGGCCTAACTTCAATTTTTGAAGTTTTCAGAAAACCATATAAAACTAACAACTAACGAAAAAGGCAGCTCCATTTCATGAATAACACGAGAACTAACATATTATAGTTACATATTTCTTGCACCAAACTAAAAAGTAATTTTTTTCATAAGATGTACCTATCTATATAATACATTTAACTCCAAACTACACCAGAATGAAGCGACCTCCTATTTGCAGCAAACCCTTTAATTGATATTATTTCAATTCTAACAACAGTTTTTTATTACTCTCATTTAAAAGAATATTTATAGAATTATCACTTGTTGATGTTAAACAGCTTTGACATCAGGTATATATATTCAAAATAATTTAATGAAGATTGATATACCTAGAGGATCATCACATACCAGATTATCCCCCTTTAGTCTTCTCCAATCAATTCCAATAGAATGAAGGGATTGAACGGATGCAAATATGCCAATAACAGACAATGTCTTAGATGTCATTACATATCAAAGATCTAATTAATCGTACTAGAATTTAATCAGATTTGGTCAAAATATATAGCCAATCGGTTATATTCAAAAATGCTTGATTAATCTAAAATTGATTTTTTATACCCATTGTAATGGCTTAAGAAATTTTGTTTGTGAGGATGAGTGAATCTTTATATAATAATTATTTATGGTTAAACATGTATTTAATCTCGAATTAGGCTTTTCAACAAAAATCAATTAATTATCTCTATTTCATTATAGGTATTATTAAAAAAGTAAATTTTTACAAGATCAATTTTTTAACCAACATGTTTCAAGCATCTTTGTTTGCTCATGTTTTTTCTTTTCTCTAGTGCATGGAAGATAAATGTCAAAGAAGATATATGTATAAGAAATCATAATAATAATAATGTTATATATCTGAATGTGAAGGAAAGAAAAAACAGTAAGATTAGCAAGAACGGTGTGAAACCTGGACTTCTTTAGGAGAGAAAGAGTCAGAAATCCTTCGAAATTACGTGATTCAGAAGAATGTTGAAGATTAAATGAATGAATAGAATTAAAAACGAGAAAGTTTTTCTACAAATTGTAAAAAAGGAGAACACTGTGAAAGAATCTGAAGAAAAAGATGAGTTCAAATGATAGGACACAACTTGAGACACGGAGGATTGCTAAGGAATATGGGAAAGAAAAATCTGCAAGGGGAGATTGGAGGATTGTCATCTGATAATGAAAGATAAGAGATGTGACTTCTTTAGGCTAGAGACGCGTTTATAAGTATTTCGTAATAAACTTAGATATAAATTATTCATTTGTGCCTAGGTATATATTAATACATCTCCTTAAAATTTTAATAAAATGATTCAAAAAATAATTTTTTCTGAATTTAGAACCATAAGTTCTAAAGCTAGGTTTCTAATCAGTTATCCGTATTGAAAATACAAACATTTTATTAAAAGAACAAACTTTCTACGACTTTTCATTCTTAAGGTATCGCGAGTATCTACATCCAGAGAAAGAGAGATGGAAAAAAATAATGGTTGAAAATGATTTTTCTCCAGATACCAGACATTTTTCAATACAATGAGAAAAAAACTATAATTGCAGTTTCAGCAAATTAATCATTTTAAATGATAAATAATAAAATTTGATATTAATTTCGATTTATTATTTTGTTACCAAGAAGAGTCAAAAAGCCGTTCCTAGAATAATAGAAATTAGGAAATTAATCAATTAATCACTACTAGTCTGAAACAGGTCTGGACATGCATTTGGCCTAAAGGATCATTCTATACGCGTCCATTTTAGTCATTTTCTTCGATTAGATTCTAATTAAAGAATCGTTACCCCCACACATTTATTAAATAACAAATCAAGTGAAAACTTATTTACATTATTGACACCTTTATAAGTATTTAATAATAAACTTTAATATAAATGCTTTACTTAGAGAAAGTGGTGTAGGTTTTAGGTGAAACATGATATTAATTAATAAAGTAAAGGGTGTGTGAAACTACCCTTCACTTTATTAATAAATACTTTATTTATGACTTTATTATATTAATACACCGATTGAAACAAAATCTCAATAAAATCATTAAAAATTATGTTTTCTGCATTTTGAACAACAACCAAAAAGCCCAAAATCTAATCACTTCTCCGTATTAGAAATACAAATATTTTGGCAAAAGAAAGAATTTTCTACATTCTTTCATTCTTAAGATATCGTGGACAGACAGAAAAAATCATAGTTTCTATGATTTTTCTCTTCGTTCCAGATATTTTTCAATTCAATTATCAAAAAAAAAAAAAAAAAAAAAAAAAATTGCCTAATTTAATACTAGGCTCCTGGGCATAGCGATTAATTGGAGTCTGAATGAATAAATAATTTAAAAAATGGTCCATAGTTGGCTTGTGAGCGAAAACAGTAAAAATACTTATAAATTGAAGAAATTATGTATAGTAATAAAATCACCATCTATTAAAGAATTGATAATATAATAAATTGTTTATAATGAATAATAATAATAGAGAAGGTGATTGAAAGTGATAATTTACCTTGAGGACGAGAGCGCATGGAAACCCGTCCGCTCGCACTCATTTAACGGTAAAGATTGAGCCAGGCAAGCAAGCGCTGGCCGGCCGCTCATATCAGTTTCCACGAAATGTTTTTCATTTGTTTTGCAAATTTTATTTTATTTTATCAAAAGAAATTAAAAAAAGACTCCCATTGGTTCTCGCATTTCTATATAAAAAAATATAGAAGAATTTTAGGGTTTTTTGACTGTTCTCTTAGGGGTAAAATAATTATGACTAATAAATAAGAATCGAAAAATCATGTATATGTATAAGAACATCTTTAATATTTTTTTTTTTTTTTTAATTTTCGAAAAAAAAAAATAATGATCGACTGTTTGAAAATCCTATGAGAATCAACGTACAAAACTTCTAGAATCAATTTGTAGATATCTCGATTATTATTATTATTATTATTTTTTTAATGATATTGAAACAAGAAGTTGCACTAAAGAGAGAAACAACGTCTTTAATCCGAGGTAGACCCTTGAATCAAAAGAAGAAGAGATTTCATGGATTGGTCCTGAGTTGAAGGTGTACCTGGTGGATACTTTTCTTGAAAGACTAAGGGCCAGTTGTATGTCGGTTGGTAAACTCTTTTTAACCGTTGGCAAAGGGTAAGAGGCTGGGATGACCAATCAGATGACAGGCACTTTCACTTTCAACGGTTAAAAAGAGCTTATCAACCGACATACAACTGGCCCTAAGGGCCAGTTGTATGTTGGTTTGTAAAGTCTTTGTTAATGTGTTGACAAAGGGTAAAACCTTAGAATTCACCCTGTGACCGGCGGGATGGCCAATCAGATGAGAGTGTGTGTCATCCGGCCGGGCACAAGGTGAATTCTAGGGTTTTACCCTTTGTCAACTTTAACAAAGACCTTACAAACCGATATACAACTGGCCCTAAATGTTATATGTCGCTGGTAAGTCAGTGAGTTCAAGTCTCTAAGAAGCCATAGGGATTAACGAAACGAAACACCCAACGATTCGAGGGATCGACCCTGCTTCTACAGGGATTAACGAAAAAATCTCAGTGTATATTAATATTATTCTTTATTAGTTGAATAAAAGATTTCACTGTCGATGGTAACAGAATTGTTTTTATTTTAGGTTAAAAAAAATGAGAGATGGAGTCTTCTGTTTTTAAATAAAATAATTTTTAATTATTTCTAGAGACTATAGTTTCGAAGGCATTGCCTTCATCATCAGTCTATCACAAATATTTCAGTATTTAGTTACATTCAAATTAAGATTTATACATTGAAAATTTTGAAAAATATGATGTTTTTTTATTCATGTTTCCTCTTGGGAGATTAGAATGCAAAAGGAAACATGAAAAAAAAAGATTATATTTTTCAAAATTTTCAATGTATAAATCTCAAATTTTACTTCAATTTTATTTAATTCTGCATCTAAATAAAAATTTACTTTTCCACATAAATTAAAAATAAATTATAATATGTATCGCTTTCAACTAAAGTAAAATAATAGCGAGAAACGCTCGGTCCGCCAGGTGGTTTAGATATTATAAGAATATACAATCAAAACACTATGTATGTTAAAAAAGGGGAAAAAGATTTTCCCGAAACATTTAATGTAGAAATAAACGTTTTTACTGATTGTTTTTTTGCAAAATATTATTAGTATAGATAAACAATAATAACCAGAAAATAAATAATTTGATAATAAACTCACCACCTCGAAGAGGAGCTGAAGATTTCGAACACGGCTCGATTCACGAAATAACATCCGCACGATATTCTATAACAAAGAATGGAAAAGCGAATTAATCAATTATTCATTTCCTCGGAAACAAACAATAAAGGGAAAAAAATATTGAATATTTCATTAATACAAACCATTTAATAAATAGTTCAATAAGGGACGAATAATAATCACATGGGAATGCGATAGGATCGAAGGTTAATTTTAATTACCTACTCATTAAAATAACAAAATGTAGATATTAAATTACTAATTAAACAGGTGAAAGATAGTATGAAACAAAATAAAACACGAAAAAATATGAGATATGTATTTAAAGAGCCCCATGCCCTTACCCAGACTAGGGGCTCAAAACTTTTTAGAGATAGAGCCACATTAGGGTTGTCCTTATTTTGGGTATTTTCAATTTTTTACGCTTTCAGAGGCTCATATGTTTTGAAATAAATTAAAAAAAATATCCCCCAAGATCCAAGTCTCTTATCTCGATTTTAAGCTGTGTCCCACGGTGATCTAAGTTTCCCATCTAAATAACATGGGGTTTTTGGCATTGAACAATCAATTTTGTATTCCAGCCAAAGTAATTGTTCAAAAAATTTGAAACTATGTAGACTTTATCCTTATAATAGTAGCTATCACTCAGTATTTTTACAGATTTTTAGCTATTATAATTTTGTAGTTTTTTTTTTTTTTTTTTTATTTTATTTATTGTCCTCGGGAACATAGCCCATTTAGACAGCACATAAGTATATTATTTTATTTTTTTTTTTCAATTTAACATATAATTTTGCATTTCTTGAAAACTTTAATTATTTGATTCTATTTAGTTTTAGTCATATTTGGTTAGAGGCCCGATAGCTAAAATATGTTTTAATATCTTATTTGATAATTTTATTTCTTGATTTTCGAAGGACAGTAAAATGTTCATGTTTGTGGGAAACGCAACCTCTTTGCTGATCTCCAAATAGAACCGATTGATTTTTTCCACATTTATATTGCATCCCAAATATATATGATTGATATCTCCATAAGAGAGATGATCACAGCCACAGAATGGATCCTCTCTCACGCCAATTTTGTTTAAATAGGCGGGAGTGAGGGAATGGCCTATTCTTAAGCGAGTTATTTGAGTAGATAATCTTCGGAATAATTTTATTTTCTCAAACCAAGGCTCATTTGGGACCTTGGGTAAAATAGAAAACAAGTGAGAGCCTTTGGTTTTAGAGCTCTTGTTCCAATATTCATTCCAAATCTTCAAACTATGATTTTTTATAATAGAGTTGACATCTCCGATAGGTAAATCTATATCCAAACTATTACCAGTTACAGAGGCTGTATTGGCCAATCTATCAACTTGCTCATTTCCTTGTATATTAGAATGACCTGGTACCCACAAGAAGGCTATAGTGATGTTTTTTAACTTTAGAGATATAATTAATTTGATTATCTCAAATATTAAGTGGGATGACACATTTTTCTTTGGGAAACCTTTAATAGCTTCCAAGACACTAGCGGAATCTGAACATATTAAATATCGATTGCTGTATTTTATATTTTTTATATATTCAAGAGCTTTCAGAATAGCTATTGCTTCAGCTGTATAGACTGACGCTTCTTTGGGCAATTTGTACATACATGCAGCCTTCGAAGTATTATCAAAAAATGCACATCCCACATATTCAGAGGCACTCCTTTTGGAACCGTCTGTAAAGATAATCTTATAGCTTGGATATTGTTCATAAATAAAATTGATAAAAATTTGATTTAAATTAGGCATGTCTTTTTTTTCCTTGAAGAAATTTACTGAAATTTCTTGAATTTGAATTTCAAAGTCGTAGGAATACGTCAAATAAATACCATTTGTGTGTAAACTCGGAGTAATATTCAAAAGATATTGAAGATTTTTTAGGTTAATGTTTGATATATGAGGTGGTAGATGGGATGATTTTAGAAGATTTTTAATGGAGTTTATTACACAATTTTCTCCATTGGACAGTTTTTTAATCATATATCTTTTAGATAGCATATCTCTCCTGATTCGAAGAGGCATTTCATTTAGTTCTGCTAAAAGAGAGTTCGTTGGCGAGGATCTTAAGGCACCACTGCATATTCTAAGAGCTCTGTATTGGATAGTGTCTAATTTTTTTACAATATATTCAGCAGTGTTAGCTAACAGGGTGCTACCATAATCCAGATGAGGACGAACAATAGCTCTGTATATCAAAAGGCATGTCGATGTATCAGCTCCCCACGATGAGTTAGTAATGGTTTTTAAAATATTAATTTTATTTTCACATTTTTTAGTAATATTGTTTATGTGGCTTTTCCAGTTGAGTTTTGTATCCAACACGAGGCCTAAGAATTTGATTTCTTTTGATGTTGAAATATTTACATTATTTAATTTTATAGATGTTGGAAAGAGCATTTTATATTTTCTAGTAAAAAACATTGCCTTTGTTTTGTTTGTTTCCAAATCTAGCCCGTGATCGTCAAGCCATAAAGAAATGTTTTTAAATGTAGTAGCAAGTTTTCTATTATTTTCATCAATGGACATCGATGACGTATATATGCATACGTCATCTGCATATTGCAATATTTTAACTCCTGGAGAAATAATATTTTCTAGATCATTTGTATATAGTGCATATAACATGGGGCTCAAAATAGATCCTTGAGGAAGGCCTTTTGAGACAATTCTAGATTCATAATCTATATTATTATGATGTAAAATTATTTTTCTCGAATAAATAAGTTTTACAATATTGTTAATGAGTGAACATGGAATATTCATTTTATGAAGTTTCTTTGCAAGGATTTTTATATTAACATTATCGTATGCCCCTTTTATATCTAGGAATACTGCCGTAAGAATACCTCGAGATTTAAAAGCTGATATTACGTCATTGTAAAGAATTGTTAAATTGTCCAGGGTAGATTTTCCTTTTCTGAACCCAAATTGTGTTGAACCTAGTAATTTATTTGTTTCAAGCCACCATTCTAGTCTATGTTTGATAATAGTTTCAAATATTTTTTCAATGCATGATGATAGTGCAATTGGTCTGTATGAACTGGCTAGATTTAGTTCTTTGTTAGGCTTAGGAACCATTATAACTCGTTGGGTGGTCCATGAAGATGGAAAATTATTATTTTTACTAAAATCATTGAATAATTTTACTAACATAATTTTTATGTTTTGCGGTAAATTTTTAATCATAGAATAAGTAATATTGTCATGACCAGGAGAATTATCTTTTTTATTTTTTAATGCGTTAGAAAATTCATGGATAGACATAGGATTAGTTAGAAAATGCTGTTGACTGCTATCTGTATTTGAAAATGATTCTATTTTTTCGGGGACTTGGGATGGAGCAAGTATATTAATAAATTCTTCTAAAATGTCTTCTTTCTTGGAGCAAGGTGATGAATTGATATTTTTAAATAGTTTTATTTTATTCCAGATAACTGTAGTTGGAGTATCTTTATTAAGCTCAGAAGCAAATTTTTTCCAGCTAGTTCTTTTTTTATATTTAAGAATTTTTTTGGTCTGAGCGTCTATTTTTTTATAGTCCATAAAATTTTGAAAATTTAATTTTTTATTTAAATTTCTATACATTTTATTTCTTTCTTGTATAGCTTTTGTACATTCGGAATCCCACCAAATGGGTGAATTTTTAGCATTTTTCTTAAGTCCAATCTTAGGAATTGCAATATTTGCTGCATTATTAATCTTAGTCAAAACATCATCATATATTTCAATTGAATTAGCTTGGTGATAATCTTTTTCGGATATTTCATCCAATATTAAATTGTTATAAGCTTCCCAATTGGCTTTTTTGGTATTCCATTTTTGACTTTTACTCATTAAAGAAGGCTCTGCCTCACATTGAATTAGCATGAACAGAGGAAAATGGTCTGATCCTAATGCTAGTTCAAGAATATTCCAAGTAATTTGTGGAGCAATATTGGGACTTACTATCGACATGTCAACTGGTGATGTATTTCTATGAGGCTGGGGTAACATAGTGTTTCTCCCATCATTTAAAATGATAAAAGAGTCTTTATCAATATTTTCTAAGATACTTTTCCCTGCTAAGTCTTCATATTTACATCCCCACTGAGGGCCATGAGCATTAAAATCACCACAAATTAGTGAGTTGCCATTTAGTTGGTTGATAAGAGCTTTCCAGTTTGTATAATTAATAACCGTTCCTGGTGCGGCGTAGGTTGAAATAATATTCATTTTGAACTTAGTACCAACTTCAACAGATATACCGACAAATTCAAAATTAATATTTCTATGGTTTAAATCCAGAGCAACATTCTTTATGTGTTTTTTTATTAAAATCGCTACACCTCCATAACCATCTTCGCGATCTTCTCTATATATAAAGTAGCCTGGGACTCTATATATCTGAGTTTTTTTAAGCCATGTTTCAGAAAGAATGGCAATATCTATATCGTGTGAATAAATTATTTTTTCTAATGATTCTTTGTTTGCATTAATGGATCTTGCATTCCATTGAATTATTTTTAGATTAGTATAATTATTTTTATTGTAACTGGCCATAATAAATTTATAATATTAAAATTAATTGATTTTAGAATATGTATCTTGAGAAACACATATTATGTTTTTTTATTTGAGCAATCAGTTTCATTATTTATAATTAAATTTTCCATTTCAGTATCATTAGGAGCTATTTGGTTGTCAGGGATTTGACTATCATTGCTATTTATTAAAGAAGGTTCATTATTCGTGTTTGATGTACTTGCATTATGATATTGTGGGGGGTATGGATTTGGAGGTAAAGGAGAGGTGGGAAGGATTTGAGAAATTTGTTTCTCAAATATAAATGAAGAATTAATGTTGTCCTTTGTAGGAATTTCTTTCGATTGAGATTTTGTAGTTTTTTTTGAAAATATTTTATGAGAAGTATTATGTGTAGTAACATTTGTTATTTCATTCGGTTGTTTTTTCCTTTTAAAATTTTTCGGAGAAGAATTCGATGATTTCAAAGGTGGAAATTGGAGTGGATTATTAGATAATATGGGGGGAGATGGGGCCATAATAGCTTTTGAATATGGTTTATATTCAACCGCTTGACAAGCCTCTCGATATGAATAATTTTTAAGGGTCATTAATTCCTTAATTCTTTTTTGTTTTTTATATTCTTCGCATACTTCTCTGTTGGTAGCAAGATGATTCAATTTGCAATTAATGCATTTTATAACCTCAGATTCACATTGATCCAAGGGATGATTAAGCCCACATCGGGGACATCGTTGAGAGCCCCGGCAACTTGAAAATCCATGCCCAAATTTGAGGCACGATCTACATTGGATAACATTAGGTATGTAAGGATTAACACACATTCTGACTCCGTGAATAATTATATAGTCAGGTAATCGTTGACCCCTGAATGATATTTTAATTACAGGCAATGGAGCTCTAAATATTTCGAGTTCATTTCTATTAATTATTTTTGTAAATCTTTCTATTTTGATAATCTCATATGGGGAAATTATATTTTGTAATAATTCCTCATTATCAATATCAATGGGAACATCTTTAACAATTCCATATTTGACTGTTAAAAAGAAAGGTATATAAATATCATATCCATTTTCAAGAAATATTCTATTTAAAATTAAATTATTTGCAGCTGTTGGGGTACTAAGTTCAATCCTTACTTTGGTTTTGCTTATCTCCGAGATTCCAAGAATAGCATGAGTCACGTCAGGATATATTGTTATCTATTCCCACGCTGAGAGAGTTACAGACTCAGCAGTTATCTAGTATATAAAGACGGATGTCCAGTGGGAACATTAAGGCTTGTCTTGATCACGTTCGACTTGAGACCTCCAATCTCCAAGTATAACCTATTGTAATTTAAACTTTAATTAATAAAACCAATTTATTCAAAATTCATATCGTTTTTTTTTGAAAACTACGATACCGAAGAATAAAATTCATGTTTATATTGTGGCAATTTATTAAATAAAAATCTTGCAAAACTAATTGGATGCAGACGATCCTTAGATTTCTCAATTCTTTCCACAAAAACAAAAAATGGACCAACATCCGAGCAATGATATTTATTTTGTGGCTTATTTGAGAGATTTTGATTAGAATTATTTAATTGAACGATATTATCCCCCGGAGGGGGCTCACCTTGAGGCTGCTGCATGGATAACTCGGGCATGGGGGGCGGAAAGCCCCCCTGTAAATATACTTATATAATTATATAAAATTATAATAAGTAAGCAGATATAAAAGTAAATTAAATTGATAGACTCTTATCTGTCCTCCGTTCTAAGTAAAGAATAATACGTCCACTCAGTTCAAAGGCTCACTCACGAATCAATTTTGTAGTTAGAGATAGATAAATTACTGATATCTTAGTGTTAGTAAGTAATAAAGTCCCAAATTATATTAGCTACAAATCTGTAAAAATTCTGAGGATAGCTTCTATTATAAGGATAAAGTCAACAGAGTTTCAAATTTTTTGAATCATTACTTTGGCCGGAATACAAAATTGATCTTTCAATATACAAAACCCCATGTTATTTAGATGAGAAACTTAGATCCCCGTGGGACACAGGTTAAAAGTGAGGTAAAGAATTGAAACTTGGGGGAAGTTTTTTTATTTATTTCGAACCATATGAACCTCTGTCAGCGGAAAAATTCGAAAATACCCAAAATAAGGACCAGCCTAATGATTACATCAATTTATTTTATTTATCATTACTAAAAAAATGTAGTTTTTCCGACCCAATCCCTGAAATTTCTTCTTCTTTTCACGATGGACGATCTACTACAAATATTGACCTTTTTGGTGCAACTTTTTCTTGTATCAAAATCATTACAAAAAAAAAAAAAAAGAAGAAGAAGAAGAAGAAATTTGAAAGGCTTGGTGAGTACTGGATATGTTAATTTTTTGACGTGACAACGTCTTATAATTCGATGGAGCCGGCTGCGCGCACGAAAAAACATGACTCATGCGGCGTTACCCCGCTCTGAGGCGTTCCATTTAAGGCTTGAAGTGCAAGCGAGAGCGCGGAACGAGCGACAAAGATTGAGTCGGGCTTTTTAAAAGCTATAGTTACAAAAATTTTAACGATGTTTCCAATTTTTAAATTTTAAATTTAAGATAATAATTTAATCACAGTTTATTCTTATAATAAATTATTCAAAATTATTACTTTTTTACAACAAATTACAATTAAATTTGCAAAAATAATCAAGTAACTAATTGAACAACAACTTTTATTCAGTTTACTTGCTGAAAGAATTAATGTCAATACAAAATTTATTATTATAAAATAATAAAATCAAAAATTAAATTTTAACAGTCGAGTAGAAATTTAAACAATAAATTTTATTCAAGTATTTTGTAAATTTAAAATGATTTTCTGAACGAAGAATTTTATGAAAAAAATCGGTTGTCTGTAAAGTCGGTTTACTGACGATAGTTGAACGTGACAACGTCATAAGAAAATACCATTCCATCAGTATTTTTTTTTTAATAATAATAATAATAAAACTTTTAATTTTTATTATTATTTACAATTTATTTTTTAATGTTTACACCATGAATAAATTTATTTATACACTTATCTAAAACAAAATACAAAATTTGGACGAAAAATGAAAATATTTTTAAGACACCGATTCACTTTTTGATAATTTGGAATGGTCATTCACATTTTGGAAATTTGAAACCTAATTAAGCTTTTATATGATATTAAATTCAATATTAAGTTGCTTCTTTTTCATCATTCACATATAAATATAATCAGTTTAAATTATCTCGTATAAAGTCTATTCCCCAACCGTTTTTGACTATTACAATTTATTGATGTATCCATCCGATGATATCAATAGAAATTGCGGCAATTATTTATTAATAGCTAAACCGAATTGAATCGTCAAATTGATGTGAACTCTCTGGATAAGGGTCCAATTCTATTTGCATTTGCTATACGATCATTAAGGAATTCAATTCCTATATTCACTATTTCATTCTAGCTAAATAAATAGCCAACTGCGTTGGCATATTGAAAGAGCCATTATTATAAGATATTGAGTATTTGGCAAACTAAGCGTGATAAGATGTTACATTAGAATTTTCATGATACTTGCATAATTACAGCCCTCCAAATTCTTTTATTTAAATACAATTGTGGTATTTAACATTTTTTCATTGAATAATTATATAATATATACTTTAGGGATACGGTCGCCAAACCGTCGCTCGTGAGCTACCGGTATCTAGCGGCATTATTTTTGCTATCTCGCGACAATTTTTGGTAAATATTTAAAAAAAAAAGTTGAAAGTAAAAATTAAAAAATTATTTAATAAGAAATGTTTATTCTAAAATACTTACATAAAACTTTAATATGAAAATTTGAGTGTCTTATCTCTTTGAAAAAGTAGAGGGAAAATTTTTTTCAACAAAAGAGCAACTTCCGGGTTTCATACCTGTATTTTAATTATATGAGAATTTATTTATTTAAGGACATCTTAGTAGATATTATGTATATATTAATATGTCAGAAGGAGGAAGCGGAACCGTCTGATATATAATATAAACATAATAATCTACTAAGATCTTTGATAAAATTCTCCTTAAATGAATTATATTTCACTTTGTGATTTAACACGAATACTTTTGAAGCATCGGACCTCCCCTCTCCTTAAATAAATAAATTCTCATATATAATTAAAACTATATATTTATATTAAAACTACTTTTTTTTTTAATTGTTCTAGTTTTCTTTGTTTTTTTTTTTAATTATTGGATAAAAATACTTGGTAGGTTTCACATTAAGATATAAAAATAAAACGAATTTATTTTTGGAGAATCTTTAATCTCGATATATATATTTCGGGTGACTAACCCATCTTCAGGAGATACAGAAAGTAACTGACCTGAATAAGTCGAAATTGAATACAAGTCAATGGTAAAATTTATTTTTTAAGATAACAAAAGGGTAAATATTTAAAATTAGTGGAGGGAGAAAAGGTAGGAAGTCAGAAAAAAAAAAAAAAAAAAAAAATGTTTCACCAAGTACCAACACCAAATTCCTTAAAAACTAGTTTTCTTTGTTTTATAAGGGAATTTTAAAATTTATTTAATTAAAAAATAGAAATTTTTTCAAATATTAATTAAAAAGAACGCAAAGTCAGCCACGACATCTCAAAAAAGCGAAAGTCAAGATTCTCATTAAACCTATCAGACTTTACAAATTTTTAAATTTAAAATTCAAATTTTAAATATTAGGAAAACATTTTTATAGACTTAAAAATTATTGTAAAGAAATGAGTATCTATTTGAGAAAGAAATATTGAATTTTTTCTCAAAATCAACTGTGATATATAATCGGAAGGCTTACTAGTGCTTGGGTTCGATTCCCGAGGGGACAAGACCCACCTAAGTGGAATATAAACATATCTTTTAAAATCTTTGATAAATGAGCTAAATAAATTAATGTTCTTAAAAATTATTGTTAAAGTTATTGTTTTTTTTGTACTTTGTTTAAAAGTTTAGATATATTATAATGAGCTATTGTTTCTTAATTTTTATTATATTTTAATATAACTAAAGAATTTTAACTATTTTGAAGAGATTTGTTCCCCTTTTTTTGGTTGTACAAAATGTATATATACTAGTAGTATATAAAAAAATGTATAAATAAGGTTGTATAAGGAATAAGTAAGTAAATTTTTTTTAACAAATAGCTCTCGTGATGATTTTAACTTCGAAAGTAGTTCACACATATATTATGGTTGGAGACCGTTGCTTTAGGGTGTCCCTTATTTTCCGATTTTAAAATTTTTGAACGCTCGCCGTCCAATTTTGTTGCAATGACTCTAAAACATGCCTATACAAAATTTTGTTGAAATCGGAGCATTCTAACTTGTGCCGACTTTAACGCGAACTTGGATGACGAACAAGTCGGGACTTGCCACCTAGCTCTGAATCAGGCCTGTGCCTGTCACTACGTTTATTGTTATCCATCGTTTCACACGTGTTTTCGGGTCGTTAATCTAACATAATATCCGATCAATTACGCAGTGGCAGTGAACGTGTGTTTTTAATAGGAGATATAAAACACCAAATAAATGGACACAAATTATCATCAAATAAACAAGTGTTTGAAATTTTATTTTATAACACAAGGAGGTAGAATTAACTGTCAGTGAAAGTGCTAATCTTGTGGTTCTTGTGCATGATATTTTGGGTGAAAACAAGAATTCGGACTTTGACCATTTCTTTTTGGGGTGAGAAAGAATAAAAAAATAAGGTCAATAAATGTTTTCAAACTGCTGACAATGTGTGGGTACATCAAACTAATATGATTCTTAAAAACCTTGTTATATAGATTTATTATTTCGATAAGACTAGAATCTAAAAAAATATGATTTATATCATGTTCATTTTTGTAAATATTTACACATACTTAAAAGAGAATAATGAAGTACGCCTTCTGCTGGAATTATAAATTTTTAATTAATAGTTATAAATAAAATGAAAATTTATAATTCTATCCTAAGACACACTCTTTTATTGTCTTCTTCAATTTATAAAAATTCTGCTACTCTCGGAAAAAAGAAACTTTCAATTTAGTCTAAAGATACTTATAAAATATATAGTAATGTAAGTGAATCTAAGGTAGCCGGGTTGGCCGAGCTGGCTAAGGCGCTGGCCCTGCTTCAGAATCGTTGATAACGATGTTCAAGCGGGAGACCCGGGTTCGAGCCTGGCTATCATATAAAATTTCTACTAGCTAAAACTCGGCTCCCTCACTAACCCTACTAACACTTTACTGATGTACTGTCTAAATGGGCTTTGTTACAATGAATAAATAAAAAATAAAAAAAAAAGTGAAAGTGAATCCATAATGTAATGTATATGCACATGTATTTTTATGTTTCTACTTTGTTTTGAGCTAATGAGTAATGTCCTAATGTTATGTTTTAAATATATATATTTTATTTTTGTTGACAAATGTTTATATATAGACAAGATCAATTTTAATAATAATAAAAAAAAAACGACAAAAGATAATCAGAATTTGCAGAATGCAAAAATTTATTAACTTGTATTCGGAGTCGAGAAAATTGCAAAATACGCAAACAAGTGTGAAGATATTTTTAAGCATCGAGAAGCAGAGTTTAGAAATAATTTGGACATGCGAATGCTTTAGAAATGATTAAGTTAGAAGAAGACAGGGTGTGTTTACATCGGGGGAGAGAGCCAGGTCGTATAAGGCTACCTTGCAGGAGTACACCAAAAACTTCGCGGATAAAGAAGAAAGGGCCAAGAAAATTACAAGAAGAAAAAATTAAAGATAAACAAAAGTGTAGGCTACAAATTTATTTTTTCAGACAGAATTAAAAATATATCAATTCAATTTTTTGGATTTCTTAGGTCTCTTTGAAGTCTGGTGGGTAAACAAAAAGCTGTCTTAGAAATTTGAAGTATTTTGGTAGGTTTTTATTAGTTCTTTTTTCGTCTCTTTTGGGGAGAGGGGTTTGTTAACTCTTATTTCCATTTAGAGATAGGAAAAACAAGGGTTGGTTTTGAAATTAGGCTGGAATAAGGAAATCTCTGCGTTGCTAAGGTAAATATTTTGTTTATTTAAAATTTTTTTTTTTTTTTAGATAATAGATATGGTTGAAAGGGGTAGTTAATCAAGGGTTGGGACTGGAAGTATATACTAGTAGGTGTTAAAACCAGTGGTGGTTTTGTTATGAGAATGATTCAGATGGTTATTTAGATTATAAGGATTTAGGGAAGAATGGTATTAATTTAATTTGGTCTGGTTCCTACTAATTCAGATATTAATATGTAGGTTTGGATTCATTTGTAGGATCTGGCATTGATTTATGGAGCAGTCTATTTATTACTACTTGGGATTATAGTATGATTAAATCAATTATGATTTTTGTCAAGTCCTAAAGTCCTAGAGTTGTACAAAATTTTATTTAGTTCTCACAAGCAGAGATTAGCGGAAGTAGAGAGAGGTCATACCATCCTTGTTAAGGTTTTGACCAGGTTTCCTTAACTTATGGCAAATGCCGGGATGGCTAATACGTCGCTTGCTCCTGGTATTGGATTTTTGCGTGGAATTTGTAAATTACTTTTCCTTTTTTGATGGAAATCTATGGTCATGTCATTTGTTAATGATCATACATTTCTATTTTTTTCTTTTTCTTTTTTTTTGTACTTGTTTATTATTTGTTAAATTGTTGTAGTTAATTTGTATTGATGTATTGTAGCTAGATTGTATTGATGTTTGGAGGACCTAGCCACCGAGGACTTGTGCCTCTAAGCAGGTCGAGGAATAAAGATTTAAACATTTAGTGTCAGGGAAAAAAAAAATTGTTTTATAATTTATTATTTATTATAAAATTTTACTTTTTTCTAACAATTAATTTTAATCTAATAATAAATTCACCGCTTATACATTTTTAACCACATAATTGTACTATTGATTTATCACTAGATACATATTAAAATATAATAGTATTTATTAAACAAATTATTTAAACATTAGTTTTTAAAATAGAACAATGAATCAATAATAAATCGATTAAAACCGCCATTAGCATCACTAATAGTTTATATATGATGTACATAATATTACCAATATTTATTAATGGACTGAATAATGTGTCAACGGATGATTAAAGTTAATTAATCATAATCATTTGCTTTGAAGATGAAAGCACTCTCCCTCACTCTTTCAAGGGTATTGAAAGTTCAAGATCTTTTCAATATTTGTTTCAATCAATCATTAAATCATTAAAAGCGGATTAGAAGAAAATTGGTAAATATGAAACTTTAAGATATTATATTTTACATTACATTTACATTTTACATCAAACAGCCATCTAATTGCCACCTACTAAACATAAACATCCCTTAGAGGGGTTTATGGCCATAAATCTACCATATTGGTCAGGGCATCATGATAGGGTTGAACCGGGCCCTCCTGCTTTGAGTGCTTGAAAGCTACACTCTCGTCCAACCTGACTACATTATATAGTACATTGTTTGTTTATGGGTAAATACAAACTTCCACAGTTTCAGAATTCTCCCAGCCATTTCGAATTCTTAACATTGATCCAACACAGTTTCCCAAAGCAGAACCAGCATGTCGTGAGATTTGATCTTACATAGATGGTTTACAAGCATTGTGTGCTGTTGGCATAGTTAACAGCCTTACCAATTCCATCCATGTTCGTGCATATTTAATTAGATCCGAGTGGTCAAAGAGCAAGCCTTCTAATCAAACTAGCGCGGGTTCAAGTCCGAAGCACTGCAAATATTTGATCAGCTATAATCTGATTCCTTCGGGGGAAGGCAATGGGAAAACACGCTTGTGAAAAATTTCCCCAGAAAAATTACAATGGAGAGGATACTCTCCATTGTAATTGCCGAAGCTCGGAATCGAGTGTGGCACTTGAAGAAGAATAAGATCTACTTTAAGAGTTCTTCTTTGTGTTATAGGTTATAGTTTACCATTGACATCAAAAGTTTCTTTCATCTTATATGCCCTGAAGAAGGAAGATCTGCCAAAACGTGGGTTTTTAAAAGAGTGAAAATTACTAAACTATTTAATTCGAAATTTTACATGATAAGTGTACCTAATAACTAAAATCAATAAAAAATAAAGTAAAAAAAAAGAATTAGACTTAATGATAATACTCTTATTGATTTTTGAGTTACAGCATACCCGATATATTGGTGAATCACTCATTCGTTCACAGTCATTTTGACAAAATATCTCTTAATATATAATATATGGATAAGAGATATTTTGTCATCAATGGCTTGGATTTCATCTGCATCTTTTTAAATCTAAATTGTATAATGTAAGGAGATTTTCTAAAATTTGTCTCTAAAAAGGGATATAATTTACATTCCATGATAAGCCGATTTCCAAGTCACTTTATCGTCAGCAAGGTTGTTTTCATGATATCTGTATGAATACATCTCCTTGGAATCACAGGCAACTAACATAACTGTTTTTACGAGATGGGATAGTCTGTCAACCCCTTTAATTGATATTATTTCAATTCTAACAACAGTTTTTTATTACTCTCATTTAAAAGAATATTTATAGAATTATCACTTGTTGATGTTAAACAGCTTTGACATCAGGTATATATATTCAAAATAAGCAGGAGATACTGTGGACCAATTCTAACCCCAGTCCACAGGGGTATTATATTAATATTTTCAAACATTATTTACAAATATAATTCATAAAAAAAAAAAATTGCTCCCCTCCCCTCTCCGACAATAATTTTTGGATGACTGTTTAAAGTGTGTATGTACATATTAATAGTAAATCTTGAACAATATATTGGTATCTATATTTATATTTTTTTTCAAAGGAGGATGAATAAAATTCAATTGCCTCTTTCCAGTTAAACCACTTAAATTAATAGAAAATTATTGAAAATAAGTAATTGAATTTTATTCATTCTCCTTTAAAAATTAACATATCCAGTAGTAAGCCATTCAAATTTCATATCTATATTTATAATTAAAAAAAAAAAATTTCAAAGATATTGAGTTATACTTTATAAGAAAAAGTGAAAACTTTTTCAGGGCTCACTACCTTCTCTGAAAATTTAGTTGAATTGACTAATTAAGTCTGCAAGCATTTTGGGCTTTGAAATTGGAAGCTTGGCATTGGATAAAGTAAAATCACATTAATAAAATGGAACTGATGAAGCAAACTCGGATGTTTACCATATATGGAAAACTCTACCTTTTCTATTCTCTACCTATTTAAAGCTTTTATAAAAACGTATTATCCTGTAAATACATAAATACTTGATTACCTGAATGCCATATATAAGCTCTGGAGCATTCTATCGACTGGACTCGCCTATCTCATACGCAGCTTTCATTCTTCTCTGCGCATCATTTTGCCTAAATACAGGCGCACCAACTTCATAAATCAAGTTCCGCACGCACTAAATAAAATAAACTGCAACGGATCGTTGCTAAACTTTATCCAAATTCATTTGAAATATTAATATGTTTATTCCTTTATTATTAATCAAATATCACTTGCAATTTGCAGTTCATGTTGACTTTAAGTCAAAAATAATGATCGATTCTCATTTAATAGTCGAGGAATAACCATTCTACATTGAAATTTTGACGTTTCGGTTATTATTGGTAACCATTGATGAAGACATAGAGGAATCGATTTAAAATCAAAAATAACGATCGATTCTCATCTAATACTTGCGGAATAACAATTCTACATTAGATTTTTGACGCTTCTATTATTATTGGTAACCATTGCTGAAGACAATTAAATTTTATCAAAATTGGTTAAGTCATTTTCAAGATATTTAGAAAAAACTAAAAAAAGTGCCGAAATAAAGTACTACTGTTTGTGGGCCGATATGTACCAAAAACTAATCAGCGCTTCATTTTGTTTAAATAATGGTAGGTTTTCAATTTCATTTCAATCGGTGCAAAGGTGTGGAAAAAATCGTGGACGAAAAAAACGATAACATCCATCCATCCCCACGCACTTCCAAAAAAAATGGCACATTTTGGCCTCTCGACTAGACCCCAGGTAATTTTTGGCAAAATCGTCACGTGCTAAAATTCAATCTAATTGAATACTACAATTTGTGACCTTAATTGAGTCCATGGGTTCCGTAGTCTTTACCTGAGGACCCTTTGAAGTCCCGCTTGGCGCGAGACCGATTAAAATACTTTACCTATGATTCGCATTGGATAAAGTCAAAATCAAACTTTATGGCCTGTGTACGAAACTCGATGTAATTTTTTGCAAAAACCTCACGTGTTGAAATTCAACCTGATTGAATACTACAATTTGTGACTTTGTTTGAAACCATGGGTTCCGTAGTTTTTACCTGAGGACTCTATTAAGTCGGGCTTGGCGCGAGACCAATTCCAATACTTTATCTATGCTTTGATTTTTCTGTAAGCTTGCAATATGATCTAGATAATTATTTGAACAGATAGGAATAGATAGCTGATTTTTCTCTCTTTTTCTCCCGTTTAATCCATTTTTTATATAAACGAGAAAAGAACTATCCAGACGTCGAGTCATTTCTCACTTCTTGACAGAAATCCTAGTAAATCCGACCGCATTGACAGGCCAAAATCAAATTCTAGATAAATGGATGTTCCAATTCGAAATGCCAATCATGAGAATAGAATTCTTAATCTAAAAGGGTGTAAATTCTCTATAGTAATTTAATTAAACAACAGCCAGCCTGCTTTGTCTTTTGATGTCTTAAGCTCAATCAATTTGACCTTGGGTACCATTTTCTTAAGCTCTATTGAGCTATAAATTACGCCCCCGTACGCTCGCCTTCTTTCTTCTAGAGACGACTGTGCTTTATATCTTTTTAACGTTGCTCTAAATGGAAACGGCAAACCTTATTTGCCCTCAGGCATATAATCTAACAAAATGGCGAGTTGCAGAGAGAAAGGCCCTTTTTGCTCTATTCTTTTTATTTCTAGAGATATGTGTGTCTTTTGATAAAAGGACGTGCAAGAATTTGCACAGCGAGTTATCTATTCATTCGCTGGTCTAGCGGAAATTGGTGACTGGAAATAAAAACGTCGCAGAAGGAGGATTGGATAATCCGAAATTCCATACTCAATTGTTCTCTTTTCTAAGGGTTTCGGATAGTTCACTGGACTTGATTCATCTTGAGTTTTTTTTCGTTGATTTTATTATATGCTTACCACCATAAAATCAAAGGGGTTTTTTTCCCTTTTCTATCAGAAATTGAATGCTATAAGCTCACTCTATCTTTTCTTCACAAAATAATGATTGTGTTGTAATGCTGTTAATACAGGGTGGTTTATAAATTGGACCGTTTATTTTGAAAGTGGTGGAAGTCTATTTTTTTGGTTGTTTGTATTTTATTTCTATAAATACATAATGAAAAAATACAAATCTTTATAAAACAATATTGCAACGTTTATTTTGAAACTAGACGTTTCGGGAGAAATTCACACTTTATCAATAGAAATTTTTTAAAAATTTGAAAAAAGAAAAAAAATTGTTTTCACTAATATTTCGAAAACAACCCTAAAAAAAGAGCTTTTTTCTTTGTTAAAATTTTTAAAAAATTTATTTTGATAAAGGGAGAATTTCTCGCGAAACGTCTAGTTTCAAAATAAACGTTCTAATATTGTAATATAAAGATTTGTATTTTTTTTGGCATTTCGGCCTTTCTAGCCATAAGCCAATTTACGACACTAATTATATTGTTTCTAAATTTGTTTCTACCCCCGGGGTCAGATTTTAGCTGGATGCCTCGAGTGGGATTCGAATCCGGGTCCTCTGGTTAGCAGGCTGACACGCTACCACCTAGCCTATCTGACACTCCTCGTATTTTTTTATTAAATTAATAACAATCAATAATTAATTTTTCTTTTCTATAAATACATACTTATTAATATGAAATTTAAATGGCCTGGATATGTTAATTTTTAAAGGAAGATGAATAAAATAAAATTGCTTCTTTCCAGTAATTTTTTATTAATTTAAGTGGTTAATCCACTTGAATTAATAAAAAATTACTTGGAAAGAAGTAATTGAATTTTATTAATCCTCATTTAAACAAACAACAACATTTATTTATCAAACTTAGGGAACGCAGTGTAGTTTGATAGTTAAACATTATACAAATTATATTAGGTTGGAGTTGGTGGTGACATATAATTTAAACATCAAAAATTATACAAACACCTGAATATCCCATCGCATTGTTTAATCCTACTTTTACTTTCAACTTTAGAAACTATTCTTTTAAATATTCTCTTCCTGGTAACAACCTTTTTGACATTAGTAGGGACTCACCTCTCTGACGATTCCTCTGTCTATTTTCGTGACATTTGTTTAACCATAGAGCTTAAAAATAAAAATAAAGTAATAATATATAAATATATATTCTTTTTGAGTTTATATTTATGTATGGGCTTTCGCACTTCTAAATTATTCTATTGGTTGATATTTCTTTCAAGACCACACATAAACATACTGCCAAAAAATAAACAATTAACGTTTTTCATCACTTTATTTTTCAGTCGATGTATTCCTGACGATGAGCTACAACTCGAAATACCATATATTGAGTAATTTTTAAAAATATTTTTTTTTTTCCTCTTTGTGAAACACCACCAACTAAAACCTAATTCAATTAATTAAACCTCCTATTCTATCCGTGACCATTTAACTAATTTTCTTTGATTAGATCCTAATTAAAGAATCGCTCCCCCTCACATATATTTAATAAAAAAAAAGTGAATACTTATTTATCATTAAAAAATTATGTTTTCTACATTTTGTGTAGATAAATTTAACCTAATTTATCGAACAGAGAATTTACCACTGCTCGAAGCCCCTAAAAACTTAGTATATTGGATTGTATATAACTTTCTGAGATTTGGGTCGTGATCCCGGCTTCTTTCCTTCTACTCTATTCTTTTCGAGATGGAGGGGCAATCCCATACAAGCCTTTAGGGGATGTTCCTTCTGGTGTATCTCCTTCTCACATCAATATCATTAAAAATAAAAAAAAAATAAAAAATTTTGAACCAGAATTTCTAAAGCTAATAAGAAATAAAAAAAGATTCGCGTAGATAAAATAAAAATATAATTTAATTAAAGCAGAGAATGAGTATCTCTTTTTTAAAAAAAGATGGAATTTTTTTAAAAATACAACTCGCGGTGACAACCGAATTATTTATGAAAAGAATTTAAATTTATCTGGCCTTAATTTCTTTGATATTAGTTGAAATACATATTTTTATATTGCATTATCAGAGGGTTCGTTAATTTAATCTTCTGAGTCCTGAGGTATCATATAAGATACCTCAGTGTTTCATTTTTTTTTTCTCGGTCATGCGAACATACAAGTTAATTTTGACGGTTGTATCATATACTATATTCATTTTATTTTCAAATTTCCGCCATCTGGTGGTTGAAATGTTTTTTAAAGAACACAGTAAAGTGATACCCTCATTGCAATCAGCAAGATTCATCATAGCTAAACGTGTTAAAGCTAAATATTACATTTTCTTATGATATATGTATCTAAACGATCATGAAATATATTCTTACATTGCAATGTATCATTTAATATATTAATTGTCAAAAATAATATAAAAATAAAATATTTATGGCATGTTTTTGTCATGGTATCATATATGATACCTTCGGTCTTTACCGCGAAATAAAACTATTCATTTTAACTTTGAATGACAGACAAATTTTAGATATTTTGAAAAAATTTTATCCAAATGATTCCAATATTGAGAGTAGGAGGTGTAGACATTCTAGACAGGATCTTGGCCAAATATGCAATGCGAGGAAGAACAATAAATGAACGATCAGACCGATGGAATATTTCGTTGAGTTTTTAATTGGAGCTGCAGAAAGTGGATGGTGTCAAAAGTATATTTTTAGTTGTTATTTTTTAAAATTTGATTTTCCCGAAAAAATGTTGTATTTTTTTAAGGATTTTCTGGAAAAAGATGAAGATAGTGGCAAAGTCGATGATTCTCCACCTAAAAAGAGACCAAGAATTCCAACACCTCCTCCAGAAAAGCGAGTAAGGGTAGATCAAAAACAACACTAGCCACTAATGATGAATAAAAATAAAAATAATAAGCAGAATGTAGAATGGGTTGTAAGGGGTTGACATTTGTAGAATGTTCAGAGAGCAAAATGTTTTTGTCCCTTACTTCGGAGCGAAATATTTTTTTTAAATTTTCATCAAAATTGAATTTATTGTAAATTAACGTAAATTATGTAAAAATTGTAAATAAAAAATAAAATATAAATGAAAAAATTGTATTATTTCATTGATAAGGGTTAAAAGTTAAAAGTTAGAGTTAAAAGTCTTTATAAGTCCTGAGGTATCATATATGATACCTATCCAACAACAATAGAGGTAACAATGAAAAAAATGTTATTTTTATCATTTTGGTGTCAGTTTTACTGAATAAAACTACTTTATACAAATTTTAATATTTTATTCAGGATAAGTACTTATTTGATTCTTATATTATATTATTATATGATCAGGAACGAGGCTTTGATGACGTCGTGTCTTGGCCATATATGTAAATATAATTTCATCTAATAGCTTTTCTCAAATTTATTGATTCGCTTGCATTTCCTAAATCATCTGCAATTGCACAGTTTTTTCTTTTTTCAATGTACAGTCATATAATTATTTTAGCTAATGATGAGATGAAACTTGTTTGAATTGTTTCGTGTTTTTATTGTATGTTCTTTTTGAACTTATGACAAATGACTTTATGATTTTCTTTGCTTTTTGCCAGTTCTTTCCTGTGTCTCGCCTTCACTCATATAGTTTATCAACTTTGTATTGTCACAAAAAATTTTGTGTTGTCACATCAAGTTTGTGAATGTCCTGATGCGAATTCGATTGTTTTCTGATATGTAAATGTACTTTATTGTTTGACATGGACTGAAGATGGCGTCGAGTTGATGCTGAAACGTTTCATGTTCAAAATAAATTTACAACCTTGATGAAGATTTTTTTATTTTGAAAAATAACCATCATTCTCAAAGAATTCCATCTTCCACCGGATTCATTAAGCCTCGTTCCTGATCATATAATTTAATATTTTAATTAAGAATATTTCATGTCAGAGGTGTTTGTCCTGAGGTCGAACTAACATGCCCGGAAAGTGTATTAATACCTGGGTTCAACTCCAGGGTGGGACGAACCCTCTGATAATGCAATATAAAAATATTTCAACTAATACCAAATAAATTAAGACCAGATAAATTAAATTCTTTTCATAAAAAATATAATGTTAATAAATCAAATCAAATAAAAGAATAAAATTGTCTTGGTTTCCAGATGGAATAAAAAATAAAAAGATCAAAATGAAAATTTCGAAGTTATAAGAAATGCTACTGTTTGTGAACGTTTTGAAATTAATTGTTTTTAGATTGATGAACAAAGTCACGAAGCAGACTGACGGGATTTATTCAATTGAAATGAAATGAAAAAAAAAATTGATGATAATTGAGTGTTGCCATTTTGGTCTTTAAAAGTCAATAACAAACGAGATTTGAGCAGAACGCTAGCTGCGAGTTTCCTTTTGTCTTTCAAGTTTGTTTTTCAAGTACTTTCCCTTCCTTTAAGCTTCTTAGATGATGATTCTTTTCACTTATTGTTTCTAAATCCTATCTGAAAAAAACCTTGGGCCAAAAGACCTTTCTTTTAGTTAATGAAATAAGTCCTTCCGTTAGTAGTAAATTAATTTGTGTTGAGCCGATAAGACATTCGCATGTTCAAAGCCCCGAAATATGTAGATCTCAAAAGTTGAATAACATGTGGCGCGGTTAATTCATGAGTAAATGAACACATGATAAATTATTATTGCCGTTCCAAAACTATAATCTTATTACTTGCGTTGCAGGCTTAAAAAGCGATATTTTACACATTTGATGATAAAAAACATAAAAATTAAAATTGTTCATTTATATAAAGAAATTGGACAATACGGGTGATGGATCTAAAATGATTTTTTTAAAGTTTTTGAGTTTAGAATTATTACTTTTTATAAATTGGTGTTGTCCATGCTAAACATTTTTTTTGTGACTGATTATTGAGAGAACTTGGACTTGAAATAAATTGAAAGTTACATTTTTAAAATGTTGCTACGTTTCGCAGTATATTTTTCTGCTTCCTCAGGCAATTTTTTAGCTTAACCTCCTCGTAATAAGTAATATTTGGTTCATTAGACCATATGTCGATCACAATTAAAACAATTTTCACAACAGAACAATGACATCCTTTTTTAAAAAACACAATCCTCTACAAGGCTTAACTAATACAGATAATAATATTATTATATGTATTAGTTAATCCCTGTAAAGGATTGTGTTTTTTAAAAAAGGATGTCATTTTTCTCTTGTGATAGTTGTTTTAATTGTGATCGACATATGGTTTAATGAAGCATATATTATTAATTATTATGAGGTGGTTAAGCTTAAAAATTTCCTGAGGAAACAAAAAAATATACTGCAAAACGCAACAACATTTTAAAAATTTAACTTTCAATTTATTTAAAGTCCAAGTTCCCAATAATAATCACCCACATTAGAAATAAACTGCAACGGATCGTTGCTAAACTTTATCCAATTTGAAATATTAATATGTTTATTCCTTTATTATTAATCAGATATCACTTGCAATTTGCAGTTCATGTTGACTCTCAAAAATAATGATCGATTCTCATTTAATAGTCGAGGAATAACCATTTTATATTGGATTTTTGACGTTTCGGTTTTAAATGGTAACCATTGCTGAAGACATGGAGGAATCGACTTAAAATCAAAAATAGCGATTGATTCTCATCTATTACTTGATGAATAATAATTCTACATTAGATTATTGACGCTTCGATTATTATTGATAACCATTGCTGAAGACATGGAGGAATCGGCTTAAAATCAAAAATAACGATCGATTCTTGTCTAATACTAGAGGAATAACTTTATTGCATTCCATTTTTGATGTTTTGACTATTAATGGCAACCGCTACTGAAAACGTGGAAGAATCGACTTAAAATCAAAAAGACTAAATTCTTTTATGGCAAACAACTCAAGCTTTAGTCCTCAACCAGCAGTTGTCTAGCGATTTATATATCTTGATTAAAAATGTCGTGGTCAAAAAATAACTCTATTTGATATATTAATTAGAAAAATATTTAAAAATTCATAGGTATATAGATTATAAATCACTTGATATATAGAGAGAATTATTTGATAAGGGCTTAGCCAATAAAAAAGTGACTAAAAAAATCGTATCACAAACAATAGAGGATTGCAGAATTACTGATTGAAGAAAACATTTTTAACGTTAAAATATTCACACGAAAAAGAGTGATCCATTGTAAAATAAATGTTGAGCTCTTCAAAGTGCAAACCATAAAACGTAATGATCGGTAAAAATGTGATTTTTTTTCTTTATGATCATAATAGTCCTCCATACTACGTATGGTAGGTAAATCGAAAAACTTAGCTATTCACTAAAAGCTTTGAAACGGCGTTAATTCATAAAATTGTACCTAATACTTCAATACAACTTATAAATAATTTAATTTAATTTCCATGCGTTGAATTAATGGTTTTGAATAGCATTCAATGAATGTGAATTCATTGATTTTTTTTTCGTTTATTATTCTTCTTGAAAATGAGAATAAAAATGCCAATGGCACACAACTTTTAATTAATATTTCATTGATTTTCTAATAAGGGTGAATTCCAATCGACCAAGTCAATAAGAAAACATTATCAATAAAATTAACCCCCTTGAGGCGAACTAAAACTAACAATCACGTATCGATTTTGAGAATCGCCAACCCACTAAAATAGAAAAATACCTTCCCCTACTTACTAAAATATGAATGCGATCATCGATCATAAACAATCACTACTAATGAATAGTTGAAGGCAGTAGACGTAAAGCCCTGGGATAGGGGTGCTTGAACCCCTGAAAAATTCAGAGATGCCACAGCAATACATTATTTTTATGAAAATTATAATAATTAATAAACGCATAATAATTACCTATTAGGGGCCGGGTTAGGCTAGGGGTTAGCGTCCTAGCCTGCTAACTAACTGGACCCGGGTTCGAATCCGACTCGAGGCATCTGGCTAAATCTATATAATAAAAATGAATTTCTGTTTTTTTTGTAAGCGCAGATCTCTCATATGCCTGGACCCATTTGGCTATTTTTTTTTTTTAATGTTCGTAATAGTCCAATTCAGGTTAATACTAAAAAAAAATTGGAAAAGTTGCCCGGAAAATTGGAAAATTCAGGAAAAACTAAAAAAAATTCAGGTTAGCCAGCATAGCTTGCCAAACAATAAAAAACTAAACTAGCAAACTAAGCATGTGTTGGTGGCCCTGTTTGTCAGATTTTTGAGTGTCATTCATTCTTAATAGTTCTAACCACATTATCGTTGTAGAAGAATTTAATAATGCAACAAAGATTTAAAAAAACTATCTATTTTTTTTAAAGTACATTTAAAAACAAAAATTAAAAAAATAAACTGCAACGGATCGTTGCTACACTTTATCCAAATTCATTTGAAATATGAATATGTTTATTTCTTTATTATTAATCAGATATCACTTGCAATTTGCAGTTCATGTTGACTTTAAGTCAAAAATAATGATCGATTCTCATTTAATAGTCGAGGAATAACCATTCTACATTGGAATTTTGACGTTTCGGTTTTTATTGGTAGCCATTGATGAAGACATGGAGGAATCGACTTAAAATCAAAAATAGCAATCGATTCTCATCTAATACTTGACGAATAATAATTCTACATTAGATTTTTGACGTTTCGATTATTATTAGTAACTTAGTAGATTAAAAATTCACAGTTCATTGGACAATGTTTTTTATTGAAGCTCTTATTCAATTATTGTACAACATTTCGTCTCTCTCGAGACTTTTTCAAGCACTCAATTGGTTAGAGTAACATTGGTTGAGATAACAGTAAAAATAATTGAGACATAATAGAATTTTTTCTTTTTAGATTGATACAATAAAATAATTATTGGTAACCATTGCTGAAAGACAGGCGCGGATCCAGACCTCTGATTTGGGGGGAGAAGGGCGGTCGCCGGTATATAAGATCTACTTTTGATCTCGGAAGTGTGTCGCGGTCGAATTGTCCAAGCGGAGGGGGGGGGGTCAGAGACACCCCCCCCCACATAGAACTTTATTATTTTCTTCAATTTTAAAATTTAATGTTATAAAAAAAAAATTAAATATCCGCGCATGGCTGAAGACATGAAGGAATCGACTTAAAATCAAAAATAACGATCGATTCTTATCTAATACTAGAGGAATAAACTTATTGCATTCCATTTTTGATGTTTTGACTATTAATGGCAACCTCTACTGAAAACGTGGAAGAATCGACTTAAAATAAAAAAGACTAAATTCTTTTATGATAAACAACTCAAGCTTGAGAATAAGAGAATTTTTATAAATAGATTGTATACACTTTTGTTTCTAGCAAAATGAATAATAATTGTAATTTTCATGTCTTCTTATCTATATTAATATCTACATATCATTTAACTTTTTTTTATTTTCCCCTTAATGATAACAAGTGGATTTTTAATATATTTTAAATATTTGTTTCATTTTATTTGTTATGAGTGCATATTGCAGTTAAATAGAATCTTAAATTAATATCTATTTAAGACTTTATAATAAAACAATTATATTTATTCTCCGTAACTAATAAAACATCAATAAAGCAGCCACGTGGGGGTCCAGGGGGCTAAGCCCCCTGGCTAGTAAAAGGCCCGCCAAAGGCGGGGCTTGAAGCTAGTTTTAATATAATAATAATAAGTATCGTAAATTGGCAAAGGCCAAAATACCAAAAATGACATCATATTAATAAAATTAAAAAGTTGAATTTGCGGGGGCATAGCAAAATCAATTTTATTCGCCACGACCTGGAGGCAAGGAAAAACCAAATCTCAAAGATATCAAAGAGTATAGCCGGATATGGATGCTAAATCTCTCCCTGCGGTGATTTCTATTAGCACTTTGTGGATCGTTTTGCTACCAAATAAAAATAATTCAACCAAATTTTCAGCTCTTAGTCTTAAGCAGTTTTCGAGTTATTTGAAAAATCTATTTTTTCGATTTTATCGATTAATTTATTTTTTTAAAAGTAAAATTGAAAATTACTACAAATGGCGATTTTTTCCCAATCATCATCATCATCATCAGCCTGTCGATAGCGACAATCCACTGCTGAATATAGGCCTCTTCCATCAAATGGAAGGGGGTTGGCATTAAGTCACCCCGCTTGCCAGACGGATTGGTGACTAGGAATCAGATTATAGCCGGTCAAATATCAATGCAGGGACTCGGACTCGAACCCGGGACTCCTGCTTAGAAGGCTAGTGTCTTTAAGCTCTCGGCTAATCCGATTCCCAATACTTGCGAGCAAAAAGCATGAAACAACACCTTCGTTATGATTCCCTGAAGGAAAGCGGATTTTTAAGAAAATATAATAAATAAAACTAAAATCATTTTATTGACCGTGTTTTTGAAAAGTGCCAATCACCAAATTTTGTCACAAAATGCCTTTTATACTCCTTTATACTCAGAAACTTTTTCAATTTTTTTGAAATGATGGAACATATTATGAAAAAATTAAAATTGACCTTAAAATTTGGCTGAATTATTTTTATTTGGTACCGAAACGATCCCCAAAGTGCTAATAGAAATCGCCGCGGGGGCAGATTTACCATGGTATATCCGGCTATACCCTTTAAAACTTATCAATTTATATATTATTGTACTTTTTGATTTCAAATATTCTCCAATTTTTGAATTGGTTCTTTTTGTAATAAAAAGTGTTCATAATAATAGAATATTTTTCATTTTCAACAAAAAAGCCAACCCTCCCTCCCTACAATATTCATTTATTGAAAATGTAATGCTCTACGATTCTTAGTTTGGGGGAAGATGAATAAACATAATTTGAAAATTTCATCTTTGTATATCTACCTTAGTTTACAAGGTACAGTGCTCTGCCAGACGTACATAGCGACATACATTGTAGCCAAATTGATAGTTTTCCGTTTTAAGTTTGAAAATAACAATAAAAATTAAGCCCCAAAACAGTGCATTTTAGGGTTCCGTACAAAAGTATAACGGAACTCTATTATAAGTGTTGCTACAATATCAGTCTGTCAGAGCAAAGTAGCTCGCAAACTAAAGAAAATTCAAAGTTTAAATTGACAAGATATAGGTATTTATTTATCTTTCCCGAAAAATTGTATTAGCTCTAATTTTGGTGAGTTCGAAAATAATTGGAATTTTATGACTTTATATTGGGCCACGTGTTGGACAGCACTAGTTTAAATCGAATGGGATTAAAGAAGGATATGAGGAATGATAATTTATTATTTAAAAGCATCAATAATCCCTGACTATCCATTGCCTATTGACATGTAAGAACATGCAAAAATCTAAAAGACAAGTCCTGACAAGTTTTAGTCCCAGAGAGAAATTATCTACTAATTGTGATTGTTCTAGAAAAGCCCAATTTCTTGTTTCCTTGAACTAGAATGATAACTATATAGACTTGGTTAGTGTCGTAGCATATAAATTAATGAAATAATAAATATTTTAGAAAATAAAAATATGAGAAGAATCATTTTTAAACATTCGAAACTTCATTATTTTTTATTTTTTATCTTATATAGTTGAGCTTATAATATTGCTTTTAGTGAATTTTATTCTCGAAAAAAGCTTCATGTATTTCGAAAAAGGGAATAAATATATCTCTACATATAAATCTCAATATTTTAAGGAAGTTTATGATTTTATGTTGGGTCACACTCATTGCAATTCTGGGCCGCATGAGGCCCGCAGGCTACGGGTTGGACAGCCCTGTACTAAATACACTAGAATATTTTTCTATCTCTTAATTTGAACTGATTTTTGTTACTCGTGAATTCTGTCTATATAATTTTGTATTTGAAATTTGAAAGTTATCTTCGCTTACAATTAATATAAATCTTGCTAAAGTTAATTAAAGAGTCATAGATTAATGAAGCTTAACTTTACCTGAGTCTTGAGGCTAATTAACACCAACCAAATGGAGAAGAGAGAGAGGTTAGTAATGAGCTCGGGGATTACAAAGGAATTTGCTCTCGATTTCTTATAATAAGACATTTATCAAGGGTAACAAATAAACTCAAAGTATTTCCAACTTTTAAAACTAAATATTAAATTTAGAAATTCGATATAAAAACAATTTTAAAAAATAAGGAACTTCGTTTAAAAAATAACGAATTCATCCATCTTTTTCAAGACACTCGGTACTTGTTTAATAGTATGTTATCGAGCTGCTTGTGATAGAAAGCTGAAACTCGTCACAAAGATTCTGTTTAATAATACAAATTATATGGTAAATGTCCGCTCATTAAATATAATCAAGAGCTTCTCATATTATAAGTGAATTTATTCAAAGTGTTTTTGAACTAGAGAAGTTCTAAAACTATAAAATATAGTCGGTTTTTCGATTTAGAAATATAATTATTTTGAACACCTGAAGGAACTTTTCATTTATTTCTTGTGGTTATCAAAATCCAGACACACAGACAGACTTACATACAAACATTTAAAACAAGTCTGGAAATGACATTTTTAGATATTTATAAACACGAATAAGCAAAATTAAATAAATAAATAATAAAATTGAAATGGAGAGGCAGCCCAAGGCAAATAAAAAGAACAAATTCCAAATGAAATCATTCAAAAAAAAAAAACGTTTCGGAGGATCAAAGTCTCCTTCTTTAGTGTAAAAAGGATCAACAAATAAAATGAAGAATTTTACAAAACAATCCAATAGACCGCCGAAGGCGAGCTTCACAGCTGGTTTATATATATATTGGCTCAATTTAATACCACCGAATTAATTAACAAACACCTGCTAGGGACGAATTGAACGATTTGTAGCGCGGGTTGCATTGTCAGGCGCCTAATATTTAAAACTTCCCTAATAGCACAATGTTTCAAACTATATAGTAACTATATAGTTACTATATTGTTTGACACAACTATAAAGTAGCTATGCAGTCCATATATAGTTACTATATAGTTTGAAACATTGTGCTACTAGGGTTCCCATTTGTAGCATTACAATTTTTGTATCAAGCACTTACATATAATTTTACTCGTTTGTTCATCGTGTTGAAAAATGTCTGGAACTTGGAGAAAAATCATTTTCAACCATGTTTTTTTGTGTAGTTATGTGTGAATTCAATAACTTACGAAGAAAAAGCCTGAGAAAATTAGTTCTCATCATAATATTTATATTTGTAAAGCGAATTGATTAGATTTCGAGCTTTCTAGGTCCAGAACTTCCGGTTAAAATTTTTTTGAATGATTTTGAGATTTTAATTCGTTTCTATAGTGAAAATAATAATTATTCGAATAAAAATTAATTATTTTTTCAATTCACCGAAACTACAAACAGCATTCGTCTTAAAATTTTTTTGACTTTTTTTTCCAAATCTATTTTAATATTTATTTGTTAATAATGCGAATTAAGTGAAAGTAATGTGTTGTACACTTTAGTTATTTATTTTATTTTATTTACTTTTATTTTATTTTATTTTATTTATTTTTATTTTTTTTTATTTATTTTATTTTATTCTTTATTTTCAGCTATCTTTCAATTGAATCTGTCAAGTATACTTAATAGATAACCATTTTTATCATAGTGGATTGATGAATAAATATTGTAATAGACTACTATAAATGTGTAAAGTGGATTTGAGAAATAAATGTAAATATTATTTTTATATACTTTAAAGGAGCTTTACATATGGATGGATTTCTATAGAGTGGAGGCTTATACAAACGAACATTGCTCTACAAAGAAAGCAAGAGAAAAAAAAACTATATATAAAAGATTTATAGCCAATTCATCTTCAGAAATCATAATTGATTTGGAAATTCAACCGCTAAACTTATTCACCCGGAACCTTTATACTAGATATTTGTTGGAAAAACCATAAATTTTATTTCATTTTTACTAATTCCACTTTTTGATCTTCTCAGGTACCATTATTGAGCCAGGATTTTTTTTTTGTTTGTTTTTTTGAAGATTGAAGAAATTCAATTATAATTATATTCAAACGCCTCCCAATCTCAAACCCAAAGGTGGAAAATAGTTTTTTCTTTACCCCGGGGGGCAATCACAACAAGGCCGTGTCGAAAGACAATTATAAATTAAATCAGGGAACGAAGAAAAGAGTTTTTTTTATTATAGACAAAAGGATCAGCCGGGATTCAAACCCGAGATGTTCGCATGTTCGCTGCTGCGATGCCTTCATGAGAGCCTTAGTTCTTATCCTCTTGGCCACTGATCGCCGAACTCTAATACCTAATGTCTATATGAATTTGGAATTTCATTTTTATTTAATCTTAAATCTCTTCCTCGTTCATTTTTGCATCTCTGTAGTGCCCGGACTATTATTAAACTATATTCAAATGCCTCCCAATCGATCACAAACCCAAAGGTCGAAAATAATTTTTTCTTTACCCTGGGGCGCAATCACAACGAGGCCGCGTCGAAAGATAAATATAAATTAAATTAAATTAGGGAACGAAGAAAAGATTTTTTATTATAGACAAAAGGATCAGCCGGGATTCGAACCCGGGATAAAAAAAAATATTTTCTTCGTTCTCTAATTTAATTTAATTTATAATTGTCTTTAGACGCGCCCTCGTTGTGATTGCGCCCCGGGGTAAAGAAAAAATTATTTTCGACCTTTGGGTTTGTGAAATATTGGGAGGCGTTTGAATATAGTTTAATAATAGTCCGGCCACTACAGAGCTTCAAAAATGAACGAGGACGAGATTAAAAGATTAAATAAAAAAATGAAATTCCATAATTCATATAGACATTAGGTATTAGCTTGAGTTCGGCGATCAGTGGCCAAGAGGATAAGAACTAATGCTCTTATGAAGGCATCGCAGCGCACATGCAAATATCCCGGGTTCGAATCCCGGCTGATCCTTTTGTCGATAATAAAAATAATATTTTCTTCATTCCCAAATTTAATTTAATTTAATTATAATATTTGTGTCCTTTTTTTTATCCATTATTTGAAGTTTTAGACTTCTTCAGATGTCTATCGTCAGCAGATTATTGATTTTTAGAGCTCTCTGTTGTTCGAGTTTCAATTAAATAAATTTAATTAAAAATATAATAAATCAAATAAGGATTACGTTTTATGTACGTATATGATTTTATCTTTTATTTTTTTATTTTGCTTATAGGTATGTAGATATAAAAAAACACGATTCCTGTTTGTTTTATGAAATTTTTAATGAAACGATCTTTAAGTGTTTCAACAAGCGAGAATTCCAAAAATTTATATTGTGATGAAGATGGACACTTGAAGGTGATCGAAACGTTCAATTAATCAAATATAAATGTAGTTTATTATATTTAAATATCTACTCTTATTAAACAAGAAAAAATTGTATATTTATTTATATTATTATTTATATATATATTTGTTTCTTGGTTCTATTTTGAAAACGGCCCTACCGATTTTGATGAAACAAAATCTATTAACAGGTTTTGAGGATGAGAAAACGATCTGGCTAGGTCTGGACCTCATCAAAATTCATCTTAATTGATTTTTTCTTAATTAAAGTAATTTTTGATAGATGAAAATCTCAATAAAAAAAATTGATTTGACGCATGTCAGATTAGAACCAGAGACCTCTTGCATCAGAGGCATAGACTTAACCAGTGGACCATAGAACAATTTTAAAAATATTTGCTTTTTACTTTTACTAAAATGAATATTTTTGAATTAGACTTTATTATAAGTGTGGAAATAATTGAATATATTATATATAGCTATGTATTTTATAAATAGAATTTATTGAATAAATTTGAAATATGTATAATTGAATTAAGCTGAAAGAAAGACAACAATTAATATACTATATATATTTGTATTTTTTTTAATTTGAAAACGATTCTCAAATAAAAATCGACATTTTTATCAGAATTTTAAATTAAAAATAAAATTAAAATAAAGCTTTTAACTGAAGAAAAAAGTTACCTAGCATCGCTCGGTGCCTCCAGGTATATTAATTATACGAGTATATCTAATGCTAGCTAAGGGTTCTATTTCACTCCTCCCATGACTATTGTAAAATTTGCAGAAAGCGTAACGAGTCTTGAAAAAGTTTTCACTTTTGCTTATAATTCTTCTTAATATGATTCTATTTTATAAGGCTTTCCTAAAAAAAATCTCTTGGAATAGACAAAAGACACGGTCCGTCGAACGTACTGGATGATTAATTACCTAGTAGTTCGCCTATTCGCCTATTGGTTTCCCCAATACCTTATAACTAAATAATAATCCTAGAAAAATGATCATTATTTCATACCTAATGAACTGTTCATTAAATTTTCTCTATTCAAATGAATCAGCTTGATAAAATGAAATCTGTTAATATTATATATTTTTTTTAGCATATCTGTTGGCTCATGGTATTTGCTTAAAGCCTTTGCTGACAGGAGATCATTATCTGGTTGCTAGATTAAATGGATATTATTAATATCCCGCGAGGCCAAAAGGGCTGAACAAATTTAAAATAGCTCTCTCTTTCTCACTTACTATGTACTATATATATGTATATTTAAGGTCACTATATGCATATTAATATTAATATAGGTGTAGTATATATATATATATATATATATATATATATATATAGGCCTTAAAGAGATTTATAGAATGAATGTTCATACAATAGACAACAGTTAATTAGAAGACAGCTCACAGCCGCATTAAATAGGACCAGACACTGACCACAAACAGATTATACTGACCAATACGAAATACATAAATACCTTACTCGTTATTTAAGCTCTGTTTTAGCCATGCTAATTGGCATGGTTTATTTACGCACTTTGGCAAAAATTCAGTTTTTCAAACGATATTGAATCCTTTAAAATCAAACAAGAATACTAGAAAGCAAAGCTATCTACCCTAGAAGAGTCCCCTTGTTTAAAAAGAGAGATATGACTAAATGCTAATGAGCCCCCTGGTCAGCAAGATGCCCGCCAACGGGGGGCTTTGCATCTCGTTATAATAATATAAGCCCAGTAACGAGATTAAAAAAAATCCCAGCTTTTTTTTTAAATTTTTAAAATCCCTTGCTTTAAATCATTATATATTTATGTTTCAAAATACTTAAGGAATTGAAAATTAAAAATTTAAGTTTTGTGTTTTTTTCCGGTAAGTGTACTTTACTTAATTAATTTAATTTTGTAGTTGACCCCGAACCACATCTGATGCTCGCATAGAACATTAGATGGGAACCAATTAAAAATCCAATCAAAACCAATTAAATTGAAAGTTTCTTTTTGCCGAGAGTAACAGAATTTTTATAAATTGAAGGAGACAATAAAAAGTGGACATTAATTCCTGTGAATCAATTATAATAGACTGATGAAGAGGGCAAAGTTATCAAAACTATAATTTCGTTGTAAATAAATTAAAAATTTATAATTCCAGCAGAAAACACACTCTTTTATTGTCTCCTTCGATCAAAACAAAAGTGAATTAAATAGTCTATGTCTCTATATTTGTTTATCACACCGTGCAAATCTATTATCTTAATTTTCATTTCATTTGATCAATTGTACTTGAAACTGGGTCAAAGTGGATGTCTAATCTTTTTGGTATCTTTGGACCATATTTATAAAATAAAAATTATTTCTGTCAGCACATAAAATATTATAATTTTAGACATATTTTATTTAATAAAAGGAAAGTAAAAACTTTTTTGGGAAAATTATTATTTACTATGAGTTCTTCACTAGGTCACTTGTTGTGTGGTTATTTTTTGTATCTCCAGATGATGGGTTGACAGCCCGAAATATATACAGACGAATCCTGACAATTCGAACTCTTTAGCTGTTAACTTCGGTAAATCAGAAAAATGCTGTGTATTTTGATACGCTTGATAACTCGAAATCATTTCGTAACAAGAGGATGAGAGAACGTTCTATAATTCGAACTAGGCCACTTCCCCCATTTATAATTCGAATTTGTCCCAGCAAAAAACTATTCTTAATTTTTTTAATTAGGTATGTTATTATGTTTTTTTATTGTTAAAGGATAAATAAATTGAATTGCTTCTTTCCAGTAATTTATTTTATTATTCAAATGGTTAATCCAAATATTTCGAGAGCGCTTTCGGCATCTCTTCCTCAGTGGAAACTGTGGGACCACACAATAGGCAAGTCAGTGAGTTATTATTAATTACAGATGTCAAAAGGTACTCACCCACTCCCCCACCAATATGCCGACCCCATCAGTTTGTACAGAACATTGATACAAGCTTGATTAAACACCACACATATATATATATATACATATACAAATTCAAACTGAGATAACATACGAGTATATACAACTATTTACATCTATTCACAATGAAGTCCGAATGAAATTTAAAAAATCAAAAAATAATCAGTAACCGAGCTGGTTTAAATTTAATATGAACCAATTAATTTTAATGACCAGTGCATTCGATTGCATTAAAAAAAAAAAGGGAAGTTCAACCACCACACGTTACGTTTTGACATTTTTGAATTAATTAATAAAAAGCATAAATGTTTATTTTTTGTCAATTCGATTAAAATTGTGTACTCCCTCATTAAAAAACCCGTGTCTTGTAATTTGCTGTGTTTTTCAGGCTTTGTTGGATGAAACACGATTCCTTGAAAAAACGTTTTGTTTTATTTCTTTCATAATCAATTATACTAAAATTCTCAAAATCAAAATTATGACCCTCAGTTATTGTCTATTGCAATGTTAATATATATGTAATTTTTTTTTGTTCTTTTTTGTCGTTTTCATTACTTTTACTTTTTTACTTGAGGCTATATATAAAATCCATTATGTAAGCTCATAAATATTTTCAAAAATATAATAAAAACTCTTAATAATTTGAATTTTTTTTTCTTTCCTCTTGATAATTCAAACTTCATGACAATTCAAAGTCTCGATATTCAAATTTTTCTTGTAGAGCCTTGGATTTCGAATTTTCGAGAGTCGACTGTATATTGAAAAAACTCTCTCTCCTTTATTTTTTACACGTGAAACAAAAAACCTAGTGAATAACTCGTAGTAAATAATAATTTTTCCAAAAAATATTTGTCCTTTTCTTTTATTAAAATAAAATATGTTTCACCTTGAACTAACACCAGACTCTCTAAGAATTATTCTAGACATAGTTATTAATCAATAAAGATAGTAAATAATGTAGGATAACGATATTCACGCAGATAAATAAGTAAAAATGTCATAGTATAATACGTACGGGGTGGAAATAATAATGCAATTAAAAATAATAAATAGACAAAACAATGATAGGGTCAACGCATCCCCTCAGATTTTGATGAAACTTGGCACAATTGATTCTATTACTATCCTGATAACACCTGGAAATCTTTTTATACTATTTAAGATATCATCATGAAATTTTACAGAAAGTTTGTGTGTTATACCTAAAAACAGATAAAAATATTTTTATTAACTTATCTCAAACCCTCAAATAATTAAAAATATTTAAATATAAATTTAAGAAACATAATTTTTGTTTTATAAAAACCACAATAAAAAAAATCTCAGAAATAATAGAATGCTCAAATTTGTTTTAAAATACTTTTAAATATATAATCTATTAGTCAATTAAAAACTATACTTGGCTTTTTGACATGTTTCAGATATTTCTAAAAATAATAAGTAAAAACAAAAAAGAGAGTTAATTCAATAGTAAATGCTATGATATCCGCATGCCATGGTTTGAGCATTCATGGTCTAAGGGCCAGTTGTATGTCGGTTGGTAAACTCTTTTTAAACGTTGACAAAGAGTAAAACCTTATAATTCACCTTGTGCCTGACGGGATGGCCAATCAGATGAAAGTGTCTGTCATCTGATTGGCCATCCCGCCGGCCACAAGGTGAATTATGTGTCAATTATTTGTCAAGGTTTAAAAAGAGTTTACTAACCGACATACAACTGCCCCTAAGTGTCTAAGATGATGGAATATAATTGTTTCTTTCTAAAAGATTCTATAACCCGAATTTCTCCATGGTTGGAACTACTTGAAAAATCGTTTATTTTATTAATCTGACCACCATCGAAGATCTCAAATAAACCTACTATATCTAAATTAATCAAGAGAGATTAATCTTAATTAAATATTCAATTATCTGTTCTATATAATACATAGAATTTTTAAAAACTTGTAATTATAAAATATTGCAAAGGGAATATTTTTTCGTTTATTTATAAAATAATGAGAAAACTTTTGGAAAAGGATTGTGAGATTTCATTATAAATTAATGCTAATATATACTTTATAATTATGAAGTGAATATTAAACTAGAAGAGGAGACCCTCCACCCTCTTCTTCACGCCCTCGAACTTGACTTTTTTAATATGGATAGAGAAATTGTTTTGTAATTTTTGAAGATTTTTTTATTTATTTTTTTCACTTAATTTAGTTCATACTAAAAAAGTCTCTGTAGTTTTTGTTAGATAATACAAATCATGAAATAAATAAATATTTCATCTCACAAACAGTTAAAACAAAGATATACTTTATCACATTAAGGACGTTCCCTAGAATAGCTCAGATGCAGTTCGCTCTTTCCCCTACTCTCACATGCGCAGAAAGGCAAAAATATTTTCACTGCGTCGTTTCTCGGATCTGGCAACGTGGCATTCTTACCGACGCTAAAAGACAAAGAATAAAAAAAAACTTCATGAAACAGCTCAATGAGAAATTCCAGATTAGAACAGTATGGTTAGGTTGAGAGAATTATCTAAAAATCTCAAATGCACCGCTGCAGAAGTTTTTTAGATATGGAAAAATTGAGTGATTTTAGTGCGACGTTGCCAAGTCACCATCTCTCACTTGCCATGCCATGAGAGAAAAAATGAAAACCATCAAAAGTATCTAATTTTTAACATTTTTCATAGAAAACGAATTCCGTTTGATACAATTATTTTAACAGAAAAATATTTGTTATATCTTCAGTTAATGATTCTCAGTTTTTCAATATAATATCAAGAAAATTACGATAGTTATTTAATAAAACAGTCGCTTTAACATCAATAGGGATAGGGTTCGCTTGTTAAATATTCAAATTTCAATTGTTAATATTTACAAATTTAGTGCCGTAAGGACTATTGAAATAAATTTCTACGAATAAAGGACACTTATAAATATGTGTATTCAAAGTTTTAAAAGAATTGCAAGAAAATCGATTTATTAGGGAATGTTCTTAAGGCCGAAAAGAAATATGTTTGGAGTTATTAACGAAAATATAATTTTAATTAAGTTCAAGATTTTCTACACATCGATACCTTGACGATGATCAGAGAGTATCAAAACGTTGTCAAAAAAATTAATTAAATTTTATTTTATTTTTATTTAATTCTGACTGGGCATAAAAATCTACTTTTTTTATCTGAATTTAAAATTGTAAATAATATTAATAAATTGCTTTTAATTAAAACAAAAAATTAACGAGCAACGCTCGGTCCACCAGATGCTTTTATTTTAATGTCATTACCTATTAATGTGAAAGTACAGAGGAAACGTGTAAACGATTTTCAGACTCTAAATAACGAAGGGCCTACTTTATGGTATACAAATGTATATGTACTAGTAAATAAAATAACAAATAAAAGGCTATCTGTAACTCCATATAGTTTATGTCATTGTTGGTTATACCTTCGTTTTACATATCGTGACAAGTTTAACAAAAACGTGCAATAATATACCCATTTATACCTGCTTATTATTCCAGAACTATAAAAGATAGATAAAGACATATTATGGATTTTATATAGTATAATATATAAAATCTCTCTACCCCGCAAAGTTCATATATCATCGTGTTATATTGTAAATAAATAATAAATAAATAAATTTTAACTAATGGTGACCGAAAGTGTATAATGAAATAAATATCAATAATTTATCGGGATTATTAAATTTATTTCAATTGTGTGACAAATAACCCTCGGAGTTAAATGAATACTTTAAGATATTTCAAAATCCGTGATCCAGAGTGTTTTATTCTCTGACAAGAAACTTATTTTAAATATAATTTGAAAAAAAAGTAAAATTTTTCAAGACTCACTCATTTCTGCAAATTTTAATGAGAGTTTTTTTTTGTCATCAGCTGGTATCAGATAAAAAGCTGAAACTTCTCAGAAAAATGGACCTAATTAATTCATGCTTGTGTGTAATTTTAGCTCATTAGCTAAAACTATTTAAAGCTACCGATTAAACAATTCGATTTTTTGTAATATTAAAGAGTTCAGGTCCCCAGAATAAAGAAAAATATTTTTGTAGTCGACGTTTTGATTTATTAATAGAATAAATAAATACACGTACATTTGATGTAGTGAAATAATCGGAAGCCCTAATGAAGATTTGAAAATAAACGTCGACTTTAGAGACATTTTTCTCTATTCTGGCTTCCTGAACTCTTTAATCCATATTAATAAAATAGAATGTTCCGTCCGTAGGTCAAGCTTGAATCATTTGCCAATAGATGGCAGTGCTATCGCTTAAATGATTGATTATATAGTCAGGGTGGGTTTAATGGGGTGGATGGTGATCAGAGGCGGGGGAGGACTTTTCTACTGAAGTTTTGAATGAGGAAACACAAAAATCAAATCAGCCTTTGATTTAAAAAAAAAAAATGGTATAGGAAAATTTCTAGGACCTTATCTTCTTGGTGGTATAGGTATCTTATTTTTCCACACAAATACACAAAATGAAAATTTTGAGAAATTCAATGCTCTAACTGCTCGACAATCTGCGCTCCCCAAACGTATCGAGTATAAACCAAATACCGCATACGTAAATTGATCGAAACATCGTAGTTTTAATGTATTATTTATTCATGTTCAATAAATAATTATAATTATGTGTGATTTTAATAAAATTTCAACTCTTAATAAAAGTAATCACAAAAATAAAAGCTTCTACAGCTTCATTACTGACAAGAATGATAATTAACGTCCACAACAAAAATTGGCTAAAATTTTCTAGCCATAATTCCCCCGCAGGCTCCGACGCTGAAATCTTCTCTACGGCGTGTGGCCTCACACAAATTATTAACGGCCCCACAAGAATCCCAGACAAAGCCAATGAAAAATCCAATCTTCTCGATCTTTTCATCACTTCCCACCCTTCGTCCTATGAAGCAAAAATTTCGGCCCCTTTAGGTAAATCTGACCACAATCTGATAAAAATTAAAACCTCAGCCAATTTGCCAAAACCCCCGTCACCCCACTCCAACCCCAGAAAAATATGGCTAGTCGATAACGATAACATTAATTGGAATGACATGCGTAACTTTTTTGCCGCTTACCAGTGGAATGAACTCTGCATCAGAGATAAAAACGCTTCAGAATTCGCAGACGCCCTTAACGAGGCAATTCAAATAGGCTTAGAAACCTATATCCCCTCAAAATTGATTAAAGGGAACAAGGATTCTAAGCCTTGGTTTGGTAGACAATGCGCAGATTCCGTCCGTGAAAAAAACAAATCTTTTCAGAAATGGCAACTTTCACAGCTAGAATGTGACCGAGTTGCATTTACCAAGTCGCGAAGCTCATGCAAAAAAATCATCTCTGAGGCAAAGAAATCATTCGACCAGAGGATAGCTGACCGTCTCGCATCTTGCCCCAATGGAAAACGGGCCTTTTTCTCGTTACACAAGGCAATAAATAGAAATTTCGCGTCCCCCTCACTTCCGCCCCTCTTTCACCCAAATGGTTCAGTAGCCACGACCCCCGCTGAAAAAGCCGAATCACTAGCATCCTATTTCGCAACTAACTCCACTTTAGATGACAAAGGGCTTAACCCGCCCACTTATACCCCCCAAACCAACCTCATGGGCAAAATAATTTTCAGGCCCCAAATAATCATAAAAGCCATTAATAAATTAAATTCCAAATCCGCCGCAGGCCCGGATAACATCCCACCAATTCTCATTAAAAAATGCGCCCCTGAACTTGCCCCTATCTTATCCAAGCTATTCCAACTCTCTTACGAGTCGGGCATATTCCCCAAAAGCTGGAAAATAGCCAGAGTAACACCTATTCCTAAAAAAGGAGACACATCACAAATCTCTAATTACAGGCCTATCTCGATCACCTCTGTTCTTTCCAAATTAATGGAATTAGTCATAAACCAACACGTCCTTCATCACTTAGAAAACAATAAATTAATTCACGATAGGCAATATGGATTCAGACAAAATCGTTCCACAGGCGACATCTTAACCTATGTCACCCACACCTTGAACAATACTCTAGAGGCCGGAAAAGAAACCCTCGCTGTAGCCCTTGATATCTCCAAAGCTTTTGACCAGGTTTGGCACAAAAATCTTCTTGCCAAACTACCAGCCTTTGGATTCACACCAACACTTCGCAAATGGATTGAAAGCTTTCTGACAAACCGAAGTATAAAAGTTGTGGTGGATGGAACATCTTCTGAATCGTTCTCCACAAACTCTGGTGTTCCCCAAGGCTCTGTAATCTCCTCCACACTCTTCCTTATTTATATAAACGACCTTATTGATCAAACGGCAAACCCCACTCATTGTTACGCCGACGATAGCACTCTACACGGCAAACCCTCTCTCCCGAATAATCGAATCAATATTGCCTCCTCAATTACTCTCGACCTAGACAAACTGAATAAATGGGGCTCTCAAAATTTAGTTAACTTCAATTCAAACAAGACTCAATGTTGTCTAATTTCTAGGCGCGAAAATAGAGATTTCCCTGATATTCACTTCGATTCGAATACCCTGAAAATGTGTGACAGCCTATCCATGTTGGGCGTCTCTGTCGCATCTGACCTGTCTTGGAATGAACACATCTCCTCTGTGGCGAAATCTGCAGCAAGGAAGATTGGCTTCTTATTCAGGTCCAAGCGATTTTACAAACCCCCACAACTTCTCACCATCTACAAGGCCCAAATCCGCCCCTGTCTCGAATACGGCTCTCATCTGTGGAGAGGAGCCTCAAAATATTCTCTTGCTACCCTTGATGCAATTCAGAAACGAGCCGTCAGGCTAATTGACGATTCTACCCTCACCGACTCCCTCGACTCGCTGGCTCATCGAAGAGATGTCTCCGCCCTTTCCCTTTTCTATAGATACTATCACGGCAGGTGCTCTGATGAGATAAAATCAATAATTCCCCCCAAAGCATGCTTTGCACGCAGCACACGTTTTGCCGACTCCCAACACTCTTTCGCGGTCAAATTGGAAAAGTGCCGGACCACTTCATTCGCGAATTCATATATCCCCATGACTTCAAGGAACTGAACTCTCTCCCAGCCTCTATCTTTCCCAGCACCTATGATCTTCAAACCTTCAAAACCAGGGTGCATAGACACCTACGTCTACACCCTCTCACTTAAACAACTTTCCCTTCTCTTCGGTAATGCAAGGGTCTTTCGAGATCCATAGGGGCTACATCTTTACTGGTGCACCCCTTCTTGCATTCGATTGCATTAAAAAAAAAAAAATTACCTAAAACCTGAAATCATATCTTAGTTTACGTTAAGATTTTGGTTTTTGGCCCATAATTTTAGAACAAGGTTCTCTAGACACGAGCTTTTCGTGCCTGCCTTCGGCTCTCCGGGCTGGTGCCCTGGCGGGCGGCGTCTCGGTCCAAAAATTTTATTCCTCTTAAAAAACCATACTCCAAATGTATACCTGTAAACTCCCGAAAATACATAGGCTCTTAAAAGTTTCGCCTTATTTTCGTCCTGACACAGCTACAGAAATGAGGCTCTAGATATGAATCTGGAAGTATTTTTTTTTCTATAATCTACAGCATTGTGATATTTTTTGTGTGGAAATAGATTTATTTAAATAAGTGGAATCGTGTGAGGAGGAGAATTATATTATATCATTTTTTTTAAATTTGGGATCGATAGTCGATATAAGGCTCCAAATATTTAAAAGAGATCAGGTGTTGTTTGTATGACAGCCTGCTCCAGTATTGCCATGAGAAACTCGGGTATGCGTGTCTTAAGTCGTCCAATTTTGTAAAAATCAACAAATAAGAATAACAAAATTTAGATTTTTAGAAAATTATAAAAAAGTGGCAAATTATTAAAAAATAAACAAATAATATATAAAATATAAATCAAATAAGATGTGATTAATTTCTTCTTCTGTGCGCAAAAAAAAGCGAATTGAATATTTAATTTTTAAATGGTGAGGGGGGGGGGAATAATTATCAATATATTTAATGTTTGTTAATTTAAAATCAATTAGAGTCTTTCATTTCGAAATTCGAGTTAAAATTACAATTATATTTCAAATTTGTCGCAAATATACCGACGGCATCAGCTCTCCCTGTCGGCAGCATTCTCTGAGAGTTGCTGCAAATTAATCTAGGCTAATATATATAGTATATGAACGCATTAAATTCTTATTCATAAGAATTCTGAATTGACTCTTGCTCCTAGGAAAAAAAAGAAGGGTGTTTAGAACTTTTCTATGTACAAAGGTTGAATTAGAGTCGAAGCCTTAGTGAATAAAACATATTTATTATTCCCTCCCATTTACCAATTATTTTTTTAAATAATTTAATGGTGATTGTCGATATAGAAAGACATGAATGGAAAACTTCGAAGGTTATGTAATTGACATTTTAATCAATGGAAAAAAGCATTAAAAATGAAATAAATGATATGACCACAAACATGCATATTTATCAAATATTCATAGTGAAGTAAAAGGTGAAAAATTTTAAAAATCGGTACGCTTTTTAACTTGATATTTTTTTGTCACTGATTGGCCCGAATTGTTTATTTTGGCACTCGGGTTCGAATCCGGGGTAGGTGAATACCACCTTTCTGACATATATTTAAAAATTATCCATTCTATGTATATCGGACCTTCTAGATCAGTCGTTTCTTAACCTATGAGTCGCAACAAAAAATTGAGCCGTTAACCAAATATTTTACTTCATTTATTTTCAAAAAGTTTACAAATACTATATAATTTAATTTATTCAATATTATTAAAAGTTAAAATATTAAAAACGCCCTTGGATCGAAAAGTACCCTTGTTTATCTTAATTGTTAAAAAAAATTATATGTCAATTAAAAAAAGGGTGGGAGTCGGGTTGGTCGAGTGGATAACGTAAATGCCTTCTAAACAAACTAGCCCGGGTTCAAGCCCGACTCGCTGCAATCCGACTTTAATCTGATCCCTACACTAATTGATACACTTCCTCAAACACACAAGGACACTCAATGGCAATGAAAAAATTTGGCTTTTTTTGGGTCGCGACGTGAACATATTTCTCAAGTTTGGATCGTTGTTTAAAAAGGTTAAGAACCACTGTTCCAGGTGTATTTTCTATTAGATAAAAGCTGAAATAATTTAAGGAGCTTCGGGACAGCAGCTCTAGATGGTTGATCTACGAAAAATCTTTTGTATTTCTTCAGAATGACAACTTCTGCCTACTAAATTTTTGAATAAAAAAACTATTACTAATGAGGTTAATTTCGAATACAAATCTTTGCTTTGGTAATATTAATAAAAAGAATATTGAGATAAATTTTTTCTCATTATAAAAACATTTATTTTACAAAAACTATTTCAAGAAATAGAGTTGGTATTCTACACTAGGGTTTTTGTTATATTCTGTTGGCTGCAAATAACTTTTTATTTTTTACATTTATGGATAACTAATTAACTAGAGTGTCAAATCAATTGAAAAATGTATCATTCCATTCATAAGAGATGAATTTTTGATTTGTATAAATTTCTTGAAAATGGTATAATTTGTATAGAAGTTATAGCCCATTTAAAAGCTCGGTCCATTTACTTCCATGTTAAAAGAACAATTTTCAATAATTTATTTCTCGGTAATGGGACAGACGATCAACTTCAAATTTCGGGAATAAATATTTAATACATCAATGATTTTCTTATAAAAATGGTAAACAGTCCCGAACCCCCTTAAATAAGAAATCTGGAAAATTCTTGAAATTTGTTGACTTTATAAAGTTCTGTAAATTTTAAATTTTAAAACATTAACAATTTTCATGTTTATTTGCTCTTCTGAAAATTTTTGTAAAACTCATTAAGCGGATCAAATATTAAATATAAGAGAGGGGGAAGGTATATGATAAAGTTATATGGATGGTCACATCAATTTATTTTATTTATCATCATTAAAATTTATCATTACTAAAAATGAAGTTTTATTGATTTTACTAAAATCGCCTCATTACTGATAACCTTTCGAAATAAACTATATTTAATAATTAAAGAAGATAATTTATATAAAATTAGTTTTCTAAATATTAAAAAAAAAAATAATAGTCTTAAAGAAATATTTTTATTTCATTAGAAATTAAATTAATTTGATTAGAAAAATTATAAGAAAAAGAAATTCCCAAATACGTAAGCAGTTGGACGTAATGAGCAGAGGATTTCTCTCTCTTGGACGAGGGAATGTGTAAATGGGGCGCTTCTAGATTAATCCCTACCAATTGTTTAAAATCTATTTTATTAAATAGAAAAAAATTGTCTTAGAAAAATATTTTTATTTCAATACTAGATGAAGGAGAAGGCATCAGCCAAAGATGGAATCACTGGGTTCAATAAAACACCTTTAATGAGACGTTTCGGCCTAAATTTTATTTGGCCATCTTCAGTCAATTAGGCTAAAAAATTTTTTACAAATGGATGTTAATTGATATATTTTTTTATAAAAAATTATAAGTTGACCAAGTTGGTTATTTAGACTTACAGTTATACACAAAATGCGGCACACATATGTGATCGAACCAAGCCTTGTCAAAAATAAAAATTTCTTTTAGCTTCATGCGAATTTTTAACGTGCCTGGACCCAAAAGTTTCAGAATGAAAGTAATGAGTTTATATAAATCTTTTCTATACAAACAGAAAATCCAAATTAGAATCTAATTACTTTTAAATCACATGCATTTTTTCATTCAATCAAATTATACAAATTCTTATTAAAAAAATTTTCAAAAAAGTTTCTATACATTAAGTTCAAGAAAACAACTGTTGGCTCATATCACACAGGATAGATGTATAAATATTGGAAAGAAACATACAATCTCTTTTAAAATTGATAGCCTTATCACCTGCTATTTTTATATATAGCATTTCGGCTATGGATCTTTTATAGAAGTTATCAATCTTGACCAATATTTTCGCATTATCGTAATCAAAAGAATGACTATGTTCGGCTGCGTGGGTGGAGAGTGCAGTGTTGGTCTTTTTATTTCGAACACTTAATTTATGCTCATATACCCTAATTTTTAGTGAACGTGAACTTTGCCCTATATAGGTGCTAGAATTTGATGGACAATCTAGGCAGTTAATTTGATAGACAATATTATTACATAATTCTCTAGGGGTTGGATCTTTATTATTAAATAAAAATTGAATATTGTCTATATTTTTGTGGGCAATGTTCACGTTGTAAACTTTAAAAAGTTTTCTTATTTTTTCGGATATGCCGTGAATATAAGCAACAGAATAGTATGGTCCGACCTGGTTATTTGAATTATTATTATTTGTTAAAATGTTAACATTTTTTAGCCTAATTGACTGAAGATGGCCAAATAAAATTTAGGCCGAAACGTCTCATTAAAGGTGTTTTATTGAACCCAGTGATTCCATCTTTGGCTGATACCTCCTCCTTCATCTAGTATAGTTTCATCACAGCCACGAACTCTTACAATATTTTTATTTCATTAGAAATTAAATTAATTCGATAAGAAAAGAAATTCCCAATTACATAAGCAGTTTGACGTTATGAACAGAGGAATTCTCTCTCTTGGACGAGGGAATGTGTAAATGGGCCGTTCCTAGATTAATCCTTACCAATTGTTTAGAATCTATTTTATTAAAAAGAAAAATTGTCTTAGAAAAATATTTTTATTTCTTTAGAAATTAAATTAATTCGATAAGAAAAGAAATTCCCAATTACGTAAGCAGTTGGACGTTATGAGGAGAGGATTTCTCTCTCTTGGACGAGAGAGTGTGTAAATGGGCCGTTCCTAGATTAATCCCTACTAATTGTTTAGAATTTATTTTATTTTCAATCCACTAAAACTAAAATAGAATAATCAAGTTAAGAATTTAATTTAATCGATTAAAAAGAAATTATTAGAGAGCCGGGTTGGCTCAGTCGGCTAACGCACTGACCTCGCTTCGGCATCGATCTATTATGACGATGTTGGAGTGGAGGGCCGGGGTTCGATCCTGGCTGGCAAATAAAAATTTCTACCGGCTAAAAACTCGGCTCCTCACTAACCCTACTAACACTTTACTTATGTGCTGTCTAAATGGGCTTTGTTCCCGGTGACATTAAATAATTAAAAAAAAAAAAAAAAAATTATTGGAATAACAAGTTGATCGAGAGTAAAAATTATGAATGTATTAAGGAGGGATCAGGTTTTTTGTTAATAATAACACCATTTCGATCTTTTTTTAGATCATCTTCAGGGTTATAAACTAAGGACACTGCATCTGATTTGTTATTTTTGAATGAAAACCTCATAAATCTTAACTATCTTTAAATTTATATTAAAAAAATCAAATATCAAATGAGAATTCATTGATTTAAGTTAATATAAAGACAAAATTATTTTATTAAATTTCTTCCAGAACTTAAGTGACTTGATTTAAATTTTTTGTTAAATTGAAGGGTTGGTCATTTCAATTTTTAGAACTACTGAGGATGGTCGACCAGTGGTGACCGAAACTGTATAGTTATCAATTAAATAATACAAATAGTTATTAAAATTATTGTTTTATTATATTTGTGACAAAACCAACCCTTCAATTTAACGAAAAAATTATTTTATTATCTTTAACTATATTAGTTAAAGTTTTAGCAGTCTGGAATTATTTTTTTCATTATACCTTTTATCATGAGATATTTGCTAATTTGAGAGATTTGTGTATCAAAATATATACATGTAGAGGAATTAATGGGGCTGTAGTTTATTTATTTATTTGTTTAAATTTGAAACGATGCTCTGAGGCAGTTTGCCTCATATGAGGAGTATTTTTTTTTCTTCCTTTGGCCTCGGTGGACACCATTTGGCAATCATTTATATGAGGAGTATAAAATTGCAAAAAAAATAATAAAATTTTTACAGTGTGTGGATTATTGCAAAAAAAGTAATAACAAAACAGAAATCAAAAGTATATTATAAGTGAGAAGAAAAGGGTAACAAAAATGAAGAGAAAAATTATTTGTTAATAAGATTTTTTAGGTTTAACTTTTTTTTTAAATTTTCTACAACATTTCTATCCCTATCTATAGGTAGAAAACATTTTAAATAAGATATTCTCATCAGAATACACAACGTTTCAATAACTAATTCTAGAGGTGTTTTTAAATAATTGCTCAAGTCTAGAGAATTGTTTTTGACCGCGCTTATTTGAAAAAGATATTTTTTTCAAATAAGCGCGGTCAAAAACAATTCTCATTGATATGGCAACTATTCTTTGTTATATTAATTAGAAAAATTATAAAAATTTGTTTAAGATCATTATTTCAAGTTAGAAATATATAAGTTCAAATATTATTTTCTCTCAATATTTGACAAAAATTCCTTATTCGCGATTGAATCAAATGTAGAAAACATTCGATCAAGTCTAGAACTAGATGTTGAAATATTGTGTATTCTGATGAAAATAGCTAATTTAAAATGTCTAAACTAGGTTTCAGCTCAAAATCTTTAGAAAACTCTGAGACTTGCAATTTAAGGTTATTATTAATGTTGTTTAAGTTCGTGGCTGTGATTAAACTATATTAGATGGAGGAGGAGGTATCAGCCAAAGTTGGATGCGATGGGTTCAATAAAACACCCTGAATAAAACGTTTCGGGCTGAATTTATTTGGCCATCTTCAGTTAATTGGAAGCTATACACAAAATGTGGTTCACATATGTGATCGAACCAAGTCTTGTCAAAAATAAAAATTGTAGTTTTAGGCAAATGTATAACGTGCCTGTGCCCAAAGGTTCAGAATGAATGTAATGAACGTTATAAATTTGCATGAAGCCATAATTTTTATTTTTGACAAGGCTTGGTTCGATCACATATGTGTACCGCATTTTGTGTATAACTCTCAATTAACTGAAGATGGCCAAATAAATTCAGGTCGAAACGTTTTATTCAGGGTGTTTTATTGAACCCAGCGCATCCAACTTTGGTTAATACCTCCTCCTTCATCTAATACATTTAAGGTTATTTTTAAGAGGTAAAATCGTGATAGACCGCCTCATTGGTGTAGTGGTTAGCATGGCTGGCTGCCAACAAGGAAGTCCCGGGTTCGATTACCGGCTATGCTCAGAAATTTTTCTGTAAGTATAGGGTCTGGAACGGGGTTCACTCAGCCTCGTGAGGATAAATGAGTAGCTGCTTGATTGAGAAGCAGCGAATCTCGGTTAAGAACACTGAAACGAAGGTTGTAGAGATGCGTTGAGCTAACCACTTGACCCCTCGGTACTGTTTCCAATTAGTACAGCAACCAATTCAGTAGGCCAAGACCCATAAAGGGTTGTCGAGCCAGAGATTAATTTTTTTATTTTTTATTTTATTTTTAAAATCGTGATAGAACCGGAGAAAAATGTAATCTTAGAAGTTTATGTTGTTGTTTCAATCCTTTAAATTTGAATAAAAAAAAAAAATTAAAAAACTTATCCAGCATTCAAGCTTTAAAAACAAACTCAATTTCAAATTTCACGATATTTTTATATTTTTTGAATTTTATCTCTTTTCTATCTTTTCATAATATTCTCAAAGAAACATCATGATCATTAAATTTAATGCAGTTTTTAATTATGAATATCTTTGAATTTACCTTTACTTCTATAATGAATGTCTATAGAATAATCTTAACGGTAAATACATCTTATAATTGAAATAATTATTTATTGAAACTTACCATGAAGCGACGCTGGATGAAGCCTTGACGAATACAGGATACACTAAATCCCCGGGTGAATCGCGAGATTTCTTGAATCTGAAAATAAAACGAACATTAGTTAATTGAAATAGAAAAAAAATTAAGTATTTCGAGATTATCTACAACTCTCGCCTCCCAATTTTGGGCAAATGATTTTTGTCACATTTATTTGACAGGCTCATAAATGCTAAAATTGATTCATATAGGCATAAGATTAAATTCACATGATCCGATTCCATCTAAATTATACTGGTCGTTTCAGCTTAATATATAATCAAGTAAGAATTTAAATTAAGGTCAAAATCCAGATTTAAGTAGAAAATATTTTAGTACTCGGGTTCAACTCCTGAAGGGATGGAGGCCTCTGATATGCAATGTAAAAATATTTTCTACTTTAATCTGGATTTTGACCTTAAAATTTAAATTCTTTCTTGATATATTTGGCTTATACTGTGAGTTATATTTTTGAAAAGAATCCATCTATTTTTCAAAAAGAGATACTCAAATCTTCGGGTTAATTATTTTAATATATTATTTTTTGTTGTTAAAGGATAAATAAATTGAATTGCTTCTTTCCAGTAATTTATTTTATTATTCGAATGGTTAATCCAAATATTTCGAGAGCGCTTTCGGCATCTCTTCCTCAGTGGGGTCGGCACATTGGTGGGGGAGTGGTTTCCACTGAGGAAGAGATGCCGAAAGCGCTCTCGAAATATTTGGATTAACCATTTGAATAAGAAAATAAATTACTGGAAAGAAGCAATTCAATTTATTTATCCTTTAACAATAAAAAATTAATATATCCAGTACACAACAAGCCAGCAAAATTCTTATGAATATATTATTTATTTATTAAAAACATTGTATCTGTAGGGCCATCTAGCCCCTTTAATGTACAATTTTAGGCCAATTTAATTACACAATGTATTTTATATATTATATAATGTCTAAATATAAAATGTCATCATGAAATCCTTATTATTTTTTGAAAAAGAGTGCATACAAGATTGGATCACGGACGCAATAACAATAAAAATAATTAATATCTCTGAAAATATTAATTTTTTCGTAATTTGCTAATTAGTACTTTTTTAAGACTTAGTGTCGTTTATTCACTGAATTTTTTTTTCAAAATCAAAGATTTTATGAGAAATTTTCCAAAAAAAACATATTTCAAAGACAATTAAAATATCTCCCATACAACGGATGGTTAAGTATTATTAAAAACATTATTGCAAATGATTTTTCTCTTTTCTTGACAAAAAAATAAGCAATAAATAAATAAATCGATTGAATTTAATCCTATAAGGTGGCCGTTCGGCAGGCAAATTGATTCAATTTATTTATTAATGTTTGTAGGGAATACATATATTAAAGTTTAGGGAAAGCGGTGTTGGTTTATAGTGAAACATATTAAACACAGGAATTATTTATTGAATGTTTCGGGAGTAAATCGTTGCCTTGATGACGATGTTAGAGCGAGAGGCCCAAGTTCAGGCCTCACTCAATAGAATACAAATTTGAACGGATAGAATACAGCTCTTAACACTAACATTATTTATTTATTTATTTATTCAATCATAATTCTTATTTTACACAATGCTCTGAGGCAGTTTGGCTCATATGAGCAGTAAAAAAGAATAATTAACATAAAACAAAGAGGAGAAAAATAAAAACAAGTGTGTGCGAAAAAGAAAGCTCCAGCGAAAGGAAGGTGAGAGAGCCAGCAGGGGGGAAAAGGTACACCATAAAAGAGAGACGCAAAAAAGAGACGCTCACTCCCGAAACCCGCCCCCGCGAATACATGCCAAGAGACCACGATTGAATGAATATAAGTGATGATGAAGATGAACGGGTGAATGAAGGTAATGAATTCCACAGTCATACTAATTTATAAAATTATCATACCGCATACCAACTGGTTAAATGGGCTTAGAGTATGCAAGAATAAAAAAAAAATAATAATAACAAATTGCAGGCAAGAAGAATTTCAAATTTGATTCAAATTTGAGATTAAATTTGTAAAAAAGTATTTAATGAAAAATTTACTAAAAATAAAAAGCAAACTAATTGAATTTTAGTTTTAAAAAGACGCTAAGAGAATTGAGAAAAATTTTCGATATTTTACCTTGAAATTTGGTTGATTTTTCTTCCATCGTTTGGATTGTATAAAACACATTCAAATCAAATACAATTTTATAAAAAAAAAAACTAAATTTTCGACCAAAGGGTTGAAAATATTCGCAGGTATAGTTATTGCGTGGGTAACCGGTACGCGAAGAGACGCCGACTAATTGGCGTCCCTCGGGATTCAAGTGGCGTGATCCTGGAGAAGGGAGGGGAGAGGGGGGATTGCCCGGTCAAAGTCTAATTTTTTGAGTCGACAGGTCTTAACCTGTATTTGTGGCGGTGACGTCACACGCTCGCTTTTATAAAAATATAATCAAATAATATAAATAAACCAGTGGCGGGCGGAGGTTTTTCAACCAGTGATGTTGTCTAAAAAAGAACCCTTCATTTTTAACCGACTTCAAAATAGGAGGAGGTTCTCTATTCGACTAAATTTTTTTTTTCTTTGTCTATATTACCTCATATCTCCGCCAATTATGAACCGATTTTGAAAAAAAATTGCATTGGGTCTAGTCTATTGTCCGATTGGTCCCATTTTTTTCATAGGTATTAGACCTTTTTTGTTAGGGTTGTTCAGGCCTAACTTCTTTGTTTATGAACCGATTTCGATGATTCTTTTTTTATTGGAAAGGGGGTATCTTAAGGATGGTGCTATCTTAATTTGGCCAAGTTCTGGTGATATGATCACTATTAATAACATCACTAAAAAGAGAAAAATAAAAATAATTTTTAAGAAAAAAATAAAACCGACTTCAAAAAATTAAATGCAACAAATAAAATACACTAAACGGTATAAAATGATTATTATATTATTTAGTTACAACTAAACGACGAAATATTAACATGAAATTGCTTTTTGAAGTCGGTACCAAACAAACTATACATATAAGCGAAAAACAGCTAAACACACTCAGCACAGGTATACCATATATGGAGAGTAAATTTTTATATCAATGAGAATTGTTTTGACCGCGCTTATTTGAAAAAGATATTTTATCACGAGACTACTGCGGATTATGCTATTGAAGTCTCTGGAGTCTTAAGTCTGGACAAAGAGAGAAAAAAAGATGTGATCTACTTAGCTACAATCCAACGCAATTTTGCGTATAGCCCGCTAGACATTCGGACGGATCACCGGATTGTAGCTAAGTGGATCATATCTTTTTTTCTCTCTTTGTCCAGACTTAAGACTCCACAGACTTCAATAGCATAATCCGCAGTAGTCTCGTGATAAAATATATTTTTCAAATAAGCGCGGTCAAAACAATTCTCATTGATATAAAAATTTATTTAAGATCATTATTTCAAGTTAGAAATATATAAGTTCAAATATTATTTTCACTCAATATTTGACAAAAATTCCCTACAGTTGATTCGTGATCGAATCAAATGTAGAAAACATTCGGTTAATATATGGAGAGGAGCCGACGCCCGTTAGGGCATGGGACTTTAAGAAGCAGAATTAACGTTTTGAATTTTTTTTTTTTTAATGATATTGATGTGAGAAGGAGATACACCAGAAAGTGGATCCCCTAAAGGCCTGTATGGGCTGGCCCCTCCATCGTGAAAAGAACAGAGCAGAAGGAAAAGAAGCCGGGATCACGAGCCAATCTCAGAAACTTAGATACAATTCAATATCCAATTTACTAAGGTTTTAGGGGCTTCGAGCAGTGGTAAATTCTCCGCGCGATAAATTCGGTTAAATTTATCTCCCACTTAATTTTTATTACCAGACCCTATACTTACAGAAAAAATGTCTGGGTATAGCCAGGAATCGAACCCGAGACCTCCGGGTTGTCAGTCAGTTACTCTGACCATTACACCACGGAGGAGGACAGAAATTTTAGGGATGCGTAGTATCCACAGCATCCATGGACCGTACTCCACTGATAGGTATTTGACTGTGTAAGAAAATATTACTCTTTTTTAATCATATTGAGTTAAAAAATAAATAAATGTTATCTTTTAAGTGAAAGTAACGAGAACAAAGAAGGAATCCATCCATCCTCTTGAATCCTCCCTCCAATGTTAAGGTTCACTCAATTTTTTTTCTGACCCCTCAGAAGAAAATCATTATTTTTATTGATTCGATATTTTCAATATTTGCTTGAATGACTTTGAATCTTTTCTCTTCTGTAATCACTTCGTGAGGGTGTATAAATAATATTGGCAAATTGTCTCGCAAGTTTGTACCAAAATCTATAGCGACTGCAAGGGATGAAGCGGGGGTGAAGAAGAAGTGGAAGGGATTTCCCTTGAAGGTTAACTAACTTTCCTTTCATCCCTCGCTTCCCTCATAAAGTATTGAACAATTTTAAGAGAGTGACTTTCTTCCTCAACTTTGATCCCAAAAAGAAAAGTCCCCCATTCAAAGGAAGGAAAACGGAAATAATCCAATAAATAAATAAAAGTTAAATAAGTACACTTGTTTTTAATTAATTATGATCAGAGGCTGATACTTAAAAATAAGATTCAATATATCTTCCCTTTTATAATTAAATGTTTGACGCCCTTTACCCTTGCCCACAATCATTTCTAAACTTTTCAATTTCTCCCTAGAGGGCCCATCTAGTTTCTAAGTAGTAAGTATTATAATTTAAAACTAAAATTAACTTGGATACCAAATAGTATTGGAGTCTTTATATTGTACGGTAGTACCTGGCGGACAAAGAGCTGATCGGTAAATTTTCTCTTTATTTAAAAGCGATATATTAATATTATTTTTAATTTTAAATACAGGTAAAAAGGTTGACTTTTATTTGTAGCCAGAATTAAATAAAATTTAATCAAAAAAATCATAATATAATTTCTTGAAAAAAGAAAATATTTTAATGTAACGTTTACCTAATGGATTAAATATAAAAAATTTACATTTTTGGTGTTTTTGAGGCTCTTGAAAACTTTGGAAACAGATGGAATGTCTTCGTTAGGAAAACATAGTACAAAAAGAGAAACAAAGAGGTTGTCCTCTGCTTGATGCAAATAAACATACACACATATATATCGAGGTGATATATATGTTTGTATGTTTATTTGCATCAATCAGAGGACAACCTCTTTGTTTCTCTCAGTGAATCAACAACTCGCTACTCTCGGCAAAACAAAAACTTTTCATTTAAAACATTATAGTACCCTATCTAAATAAAAAAATTATTTGGATATCATTATATACGGTCAAGAATTAAATAAATAATTAATATTAATCAGAGGTGAGCTATAGTGGGCTCGCGGGCCCTTTGTTAAATTTTTTGATAATTTACGACCCCCTTGTTACTTCAGGTTATTTTTTTATGTCTAATTTTTTATTATTCGTTCAGACATTTTTATGTCGTTGTCTTAGAGTGTAAACCTGCTAAATCCATTTTTTACTATATATTATGACATATTAATACCAGAAAAAGAGATGCAGCATCGTCCAAGTAAAACGGCTACATAAAATTACGAGTGTAAGTTGGAGAAAAAAAATGTGAAAAATATATTAGTTTCTTTCCATCATCATCATTGAGTATACAGTCATAAGACTGGTTTGATGCAACAATCCGTCTCCACTCGACTCTGTCCACCGCCAGCTGTTTGATCTCTCTAAATGTCTGGCATCCCATATCCCCAATTATTTGGTTGAAATATTCTAATGTGGGTGTTCTCCTTCCCCTTTCTTTCCCACCTCCCCCTCCAAGATATCCCTAAGCAGTCCCCCATGTCTCAGTGTGACTCTGACCTCTTCTCCTTTTCAGACTCTTCCACAAGGTTCTTCTTTCTCCGATTCTTCCAAGAACTTCTTCATTTGTAATTTTATCCATCCATCTGATATTCATCATTCTTCTGTAGCACCACATTTCGAAACCCTCTAATCTCTTTCTCTCCGCTTCTCTAATTGTCCAGGTTTCACACCCGTACATGGCTATGCTCCATACATATGTCTTCAATAGCAATTTCCTGTTTTCTAAGCTGATTGAGGAGGAGCATAGTAGTTTTTGTTTTGAATTAAACCCCATTTTTGCTTGGGCAATTCTTGATTTAATTTCGTTTTTGCTCCTCCCATCCCATGTTATTTTACTTCCTAGGTAGCGGAATTCCTTAACTCCTTCTAGGTTTTCTTGGTTAATTTTGATGCATTCCTGTCTCGTTTGTTCTTTTTTTGTACATACTAGGACCTTGGTTCTTTCCATAACAGCAATATTAAATTTTGTTTGTTTTTTCTCTGCCCTGTAAAATTTCCTTGTTTTTATGTTAGCAGGTTTACACTCTAAGGCGATGATGTTTTTATTTTTAATTTTTTTTTTGTAAATGTTAATTTTTCTGTATATTATATTGTTGTAACTGAATTATAAATGTATCTTGTGTATCAAAATATAACAATTTATCGACATACAATCCTTATATTTAACAAACTAAGAGCGAGCCCTATGTTAAAATTCTTATATCTCACCACTGATCTTAATATATGAAGATTTTATGTAATTAATAACTTCTTGCCCAATTATAATGAAAAACAAAAAGCAAATTATGAATAAAATAATTTATTGGAACATATTTTTCAATCTTTTAAAAGCCACCCCTTCTAAAAATCATTTCACCATCTTTTGGGTTAACAGTCTCAACAAAGGATGTGTGTATAACTGGATGGCACCGAAAATGCCGAATCCCAAAATGCCGACACCCCAAAATCACGACAAGCCAAAATCCCGACATTTAAAAATTCAGACGTATTTTAATATTTTATTAATCTTTTTGATATTTACAAAGATATTTATATAGTATCTATAATATATATTTGACTAGATTAAGCTAATTAACATAAAAAGTACATAATTGAAAGTGAACCCCTTGTAACTAGCTCCTTGTTAATTTGTTTGTTTACAACAATCCCTTGTCATTAACATCAAAAGAATTTCGATTACATATCATCATTGCTTTCCCAAATTTTTTTACATATATTGTAATTGGTTTAAGAAGATTAATAAATAAATAAGTTAAAATAGCTGAGAAAATCAATAAGGGTGTCCTCAGCTTGATGAAAAAACAGGCACTTATTTATATTTAATTATATATTATTTTTATGAATTGTATTTTATAAAATAAGGTTGTCTTCCGAGCGTATTTTTGTTATTTAGGCAATTAAGATGTGCTGATAATTTTTAAGCTAGTAGTTGTGTCAAACCGATCTTAAAACTGATTACTTCATGATGGATTTGTTGTTAGCTGAAATTTAAAATTAATTAGTTAAAATTTAAGGTTTTTTTAAAAAATCCTACTACAACAAATTTCACTAAAAGTTTGCCCTATTTTCATAGCGAATCTTCAAAAAATCTATATAATAAAAATGAATTTCTGTTTCTTTGTAAGCGCAGATCTCTCAAATGCCTGGACCGATTTGGCTAATTTTTTTTAAATGTTCGTAATAGTCCAATTCAGGTTAATACGTAAAAAAAAATTGGAAAAGTTGTCCGGAAAATTGGAAAATTCAGAAAAAACTAAAAAAAAATTCAGGTTAGCCAACATAGCTTACCAAACAATAAAAGAACTAAACTAGCAAAAAAAAGTGTTGGCGGCCCTGTTTGTAACATTTTTGAGTGTTATTCATTCTCAATAGTTCTAACCACATTATCGTCGAAGAATTTAATACTCCAACAAAGATTTAATTTTTTTAAAGTACATTTAAAACCAAAAATATAAAAAAAAAATCGTCATGATAACTAAATTTTTGAAAAATTATGGTTATTTAAAAAAAGCTATTTTTTTCAAAAATTCCTAACTTCTTTTGGGTTGGGTGAAAAAATTTGAAAAAATTCTGAAAACCGTCTTTAATAGGGTAGAAAAAAATAAAAAAGTTTCAGCCAAGCTTTTGATTATATATATAGATGAAAAATATTTAATTTAAAATAAAATATGTTATTTAAAAATACCCTTGGAAATCTCATCTCATCTTTTTTCTATTGTATTTAAGACCCTCAGCCATTTCAAAAAAACTAAGCCTTTTGGCTTTTGTATTCGAGCTCATTCATTCATTTAAATATTATATATTTATTTCAAAGTTAATTATAAAGGATTATTTAAACTATACTAACTAAACTAACTGAAAGGAATTAATTAGCTTTTGGAATTTCTTTAAAAATATATTTTAAGGATTAAAGCCAAAATTCAATTAGCCCGTAAAATTCTTTAAAGAAAACAAAATCATTTGAAAACCCATTGTTATATTGTTTTGAAATCTAGGAAATTTCAGCCTATTGAAATTATTAAAAACCTATTTTGAGCCTAATTAATTCTAAACTTTCTATAATAAATTTTAAAAGTTTATTATTTTTAATTTTTTAATTGGATAATTTCCCCCAAATGACGATTTTTATCTTATTTATTGAATTTTTACAAGACAAAAACTTTATTTTAATTTAAGTTGAAAGGTCTGTTTGCCGAATAATTGAGTAGCAGAAGGGGACAATAAAATATTGTCTTCTGCTGGAAAAATAAATTTTTTAAATTCAATCATAAAGAGATATACTTTCTCCTCTTCATCAATCTATTACAATTAATTCACAAGAGTATATATATGAAAGTGTTATTTACACGTGTATAAAACATGAATAAAACAGCCACGTGGGGGTCCGCCGAAGGCGGGCCTTGAAGCTAGTATGTAATAGAAAATCTAAAGTAAAAATTCGAAAAGCATTAAATTTATATTCAATCTACCGTTCGCTATTTTAACCTGATCAGATGGGCTGAGCTTTTCGATCGTAAAAGGGAATTATTAAAAATATAATAGCTTCTTTAAAGATGGATTTGAGAATCATCTTAAAATTCTAAAGGCTGCTGTTCATATATTCTAATAGATCTATCAAGGTCCTTATTCTTTATCTCTTTCCTTGCTGTTTTCTCTAACATAAATCTTTTTCAGTAATTCCTTATCTATTAGGGTTATCCGATTTCACTACCTGTTTTGAACCTATGCCATCCGAATGGTGTAAATATCTCTTAACGCTCTATGATAAGAGCACATAGCAATTTCTTTTATCGATATACGATATCGTAGTGTCGTAGCTGATGTGAAGTCAGGGATATACGATATACGATGTCAGAGGTAGTATTTTTAAGTGGAATTGGAATATCCTCTCGGTACTCGTGTAACTATAGAAAGCAGTAGACACACAGAGACTATACTCTTTGAGGGTGAAAACACAAATTGGCGCTTGACTGATGTTTCACTAATCACACTGCATACTTCAAACCCTTTGAAAGGAATCCGGTATGGTTCTACTCGGGCAAAAATTACTAGGTATGCTTGGATGGCCTGACAGCGAGCGAATATGTGGATTTTCGCTTATTTATATTTATTTGTGGGCGTGTTAAAAATGTCTGAAACGAAAAAAACTTTCAAGCATGTCCTGTCTTTCATCTCTCAGCACGTAAAAATATTTAAGAAAGTACAAAAATAATGCGATTAATACAGAAAAAATATTAGGTACATAATTTAAGACTATCCCCGAGCGTGTTAAGCTCGTTTCTAAGAGGATCAGACTTAGGGCCAGTTGTATGTCGGTTGGTAAAGTCTTTGTAAAAGTTGACAAAGGGCAAAAATTAGAATTTACCTTGTGCCTGGCCGGATGGCCAATCAGATGACACACACACACTTCCCTATGATTGGCCATCACGAAATGCCGGACACAGGGTGAATTCTAAGGTTTCACCCTTTGTCAACTTTTACAAAGACTTTACCAACCGACATACAACTTGCCCTTAGAGTTCAGGGCAGATTATAGTGTAGAATTTAATAATTACCTTGAACTCGTTTTAGTTTATTTAAGAGGGGGTTGAGGAGGTATGTGGAGATTTAGAATTTAATTTTGGACGTTTCGGGGTATATTTATGTGTGTGTGAATTTAAATTCGTAAAACTTTTTTAAAGTTGCGGGTAATGGGTAAGGCATATTTGTTCTACAGGGTCAGAAGAAGCAGGTACTCTGAAATCGATCAGTAGTACTATTTATTGATCAATAATCGAAATCTATTGCATGTGATGGCTGCTATAAATACTTCAATGTTGTTAGCGAAACGGAGAGGGATTAAAAAAAATGTTAATATAAATAATTTAGATATTTTATTTGAACTTTGAATGAAGTGGAATTGGATGGCAAGAAGTAAAGCCGTACACCAAACGGTTTTTTTTTCTTTAAATCACTTTTCCTTTTACTATAATTCGTTGAAAAGTCTTCCATTTCTACATGGGAAAACCTTTCTCCGGTTCTTGTTGCCTTTGCGCCTTGCTTCCCTCGAATTTACCCCCGGCGTGTTCTTAAAGTAAAAATCTCTGTTTTGCTAGAATCAACTGATATAGAAATAGATCGATAAGCGAGCAGGTTCTATACACTCGGCGTTTCTCAAAATGCACCATCAATAGATTTTTTTATCTATTCGACGACTTAAAAATAATGTCGCGTTTCAATCGATTTTCAATATTATTGTATACTAGCCAGGGGGCTTCGCCCCCTGGGCCCCCACATGGCTGCTTTAGTGATGTTTTATTAGTTACAGAGAATAAATATAATTGTTTTATTATAAAGTCTTAAATAGATATAATTTAAGATTCTATTTAACTGCAATATACACTCATAACAAATAAGATGAAACAAATATTTAAAATGTATTAAAAATCCACTTGTTATCATTAAGGGGAAAATAAAAAAAAAGTTATATTATATGTAGGTATTATTATAGATAAGAAGACTTGAAAATTACAATTATTATTCATTTTGCTAGACTCAAAAGTATATAAGTAGAATTTATTTATAAAAAATTGTCTTATTCTCAAGCTTGAGTTGTTTATCATAAAAGAATTTAGTCTTTTTGATTTTAAGTCGATTCTTCCACGTTTTCAGTAGAGTTTGCCATTAATAGTCAAAACACAAAGAGAAACAAAGAGGTTGTCCTCTGCTTGATGCAAATAAACATATACACATATATATCAAGATGATATATCTGTATATATATTATTTATTTGTTTGAGACTATAGTTTCGAAGACTTGGTCTTCATCATCAGTCTTTCTTCAATTATAAATGTTTTTCATGGAGTCAATATCATATGGATATTGAAAACTTGGTATTCCTTCGTCACTGGAAGGCTAGGAACTAACAAAGACATTCTCTCCGGGCTCACACTCAAATATAACCATATGTTTCCCTTTCTCCTTTCTCCTTAGAAAGGAGGAATTTTTTTCCTTTTTTTCCTTTTATCTTTTGTTAGCAAACATCTTAAGTAGATTACTATTGGATAATTCAATTTGATTGTTTAAACAGAGTTCTGAATTTCTATTGAATGACTTCAAAATTTCTAAAGATTCGATTGCGCTAATCAATTTTGGGTTCCTTTCTCCTTTTATTAATCTAATACCTTCTGGGAAGGAGTGATTGTTTGAATTTAAATGTTCTGCAAAAGAATTTTCGTACTTTTTATTTTTATAATCTCTTATGTGTTCATTTAGTCGAATTTTCAGATTTCTCTCGGTCTTTCCTACATATATTGCTTCGCAATCTTTGCATTTCAAACTATAAACCCCTTCTTTTTCTATATTTGGTAATTTGTCTTTTTTATTTGAACCTAAATCTTTTCCTAGAGTAATTGGAGTTTTGAATACTGTTTTTAACCCTAATTTTTTCATTTTTTGTTTTAATTTTTCCGAAATTTGTCCATAATATGGAAGAACTATTCTAGGATTTTCTTTTTCTTTTTCATTCTTTTGTGAATATACTGATTCCAGGGTTAATTTTTCATTTTTTTTTTCATTTAACATTTGGACTATAAGGCTTGCTTCGTACCCATTATTTACCGCGGTTTCTTTAATTGTCTTTAATTCCTGTGAATATGCTTTTCCTGATAAAGGTATATTTATTAGTCTATGTATCATTGAATATGCGTGTTTGCTGGCTGCGTGTTTATGTGACATTGTGACATTGGTCTACAAGAATTTTTTAGTATTACAATGTCAGTAGCTGTGGGTTTTCTATAAATTTCAAAGGTGTGCTTATTTCCGGAGATATTTATTTTTAAATCTAAAAAATTTAGTATTTTCTCTTTTTCTTTCTCTACTGTGAATTTAATTTTCTCATGAAGATTATTTATATATTCTATAAATGTGTCTAATTGTCTATTTGTTCCTCCCCATAGTAAAATTATATCATCTGCTTATCGATAATAGTATATAATGTTTTTTGAATATTTTTCATTGTCAAGGAATTTATTTTCAAAATCATTTAAGAATATTTCTGCTAATAATATGTGTATATGTTTATTTGCATCAAGCAGAGGACAACCTCTTTGTTTCTCTTTGTGAATCAACAACTCTGCTACTCTCGGCAAAACAAAGACTTTTCAATAGTCAAAACATCAAAAATGGAATACAATAAGGCTATTCCTCTAGTATTAGATAAGAATCGATCGTTATTTTTGATTTTAAGTCGATACCTCCATGTCTTCACCAATGGTTACCAATAATAATCGAGGCGTCAAAAATCTCATGTAGAATTCTTATTCCTCAAGTATTAGATGCGAATCAATTGCTATTTTTGATTTTAAGTCGATTCCTCCACGTCTTCTCCAATGGCTACCAATAAAAACCGAAACGTCAAAAATCTAATGTAGAATTCTTATTCCTCGACTGTTAAATGAGAATCGATCATTATTTTTGAATTAAAGTCAACATGAACTGCAAATTGCAAGTGATATCTGATTAATAATAAAGAAATAAACATATTAATATTTCAAATCAATTTGGATAAAGTTTAGCAACGATCTGTTGCAGTTTATTTTTTTTATTTTTGTTTTTAAATTGTAATGATTTAACCTACTTATGTTAAATCTGGGTGAGGCCCAATTTAGGATTTAATTGTGTAATGGTATTTTTAGCACTCTGGAATTAAAAGATTGAAGTTTTTGATAGAAAAGATTTTAATTTATGTAAAAAGAATAAGCATTTGGTACAATGTGTGTTAAGAGAATAATTATATATCAGTAAAGAAAGACAATGAAAAGATTTTAATTTAAACAAAGAAGAATAAGCATTTGGTACAATGTGTATTAATAGAATAATAATATATATAAGTAAAGAAAGACAATGAATACAGCGATTGAAACAAGTTGAAACTGTGTGTGTGTAAAGTGACTGAATTCAATATAAGTTTAATTAACAAAGAAAGTGAACAATAATGGTGGACAACATGCATCAGCCGAGTCATAGAGTTTGTGTCCGCTAGCGTGCCTCCGGCTGACTGACTCCGCCAGTCGAGATCTCCTTCCACGCGCAACTCATGATAGCAACGGGGCGGGGAGCAATGACAGGCTGCCAACTGCACCTACTAAATGAAACAATAAAACAAACCTGGCAAGCTATATGCCGATTATGAATATAAGGGCCAAGGGGTGCTTATTTCATTACATCCCCCCGGCCGGAAACATTAAAACTGGAGCCACTCACAGAATTAAGTAGCGACAATTTTAATGCTTTAGTCAGCCTTCAGACAGCATTCAAATGCCTCCTTTCATGGAATAATATTGACACATAAGAAAATCTACTGTACTGAAGCTACGTTAAAATAAAAATAAAAAAACAATGAATGTATAGGTGTTGAATGGACATGACTGGTTTCAAATCGGAACGGAACTTTCCAGATCCACCAGTATGGGCCAGACGCACCACAACGAGCGCCCGCCACGGCCAAGACGTGGGAGCAAAGATTCATTGTCAAACTAAAAGGGAATTCGGGATGGCTGTTAAGAGCGCACAGCCCTACCCTGTGGTCTCTGAAGCCTACAGGGCGGACACTAGCATGTCCTCAAAACGAGCCGCTGCCAAATCAGAACCAGAGTGGATGCTAGACAGCTGGATACAGCTGTCGGGGTGGCCAACCACAACGCCTCCAATTGGGCACAAAATTTAATATAATTTACGAGGCTTTAAAGCCTCCTCCACTGCTCAGAGTGAATGGCCCGCCTCCCATTTCTCCAGAACTCGTCCCGGTGGGATTGCAGTCAGCTCATTCCTCAATAGGGTCTATGCCCTGCGGACTTAGCCGCCAATAACTAGGCTCTTAGGCCTTCTTCACTACACTCAATAGGGTCTATGCCCTGCGGACTTAGCCGCGAATAACTAGGCTCTTAGGCCTCTTTTCTCCATCTTCCACACAGCAAAAAAGGGGGGGGGGGGGAATTGACAACAACGAATCTCCGGTCCCACACACACGCCAATGACCCACGACCATAGCGGAACGTCCTTTTAAACTGGCTTCAAATTCCAGTTCCACTCCAAAAATCACGCAGGATGAACACTCAACAGTGCTCTACATTCTTTAAACTGGACCATTAATGACCTTGACTGAAAACAAAAAAATTAAAAAATTAAAAAAAAAACAATTATACTCAACTTACAATATTAAACCATTAAAGCATGGCAGAATTTAGACCGCCCGCTTCCACAACATCAACTCGCCAATAACCAGCAACCTCAACACATTATCTCACTTTTGCTCTTTCTTTTTGCGATTAATAAAATAAAAATTATAAAAAAATTAGTGAAAAATTAATGTAAAAATATTTAATCAAAATAATTATTAAATTAAAGAATTAAAATACGCGTAATTAATAGCGACCATCCGTCCTTGAATTCTTTGACTGATCAAAAATAATAAACAACACAACCATGGCTCTCAGATTATAGAGCCTTATAAAGTTTAGAGAACCTTCGTGAGGCTGCAAAACATTTCACTTCCCAACACAGATCTTTTATTCACAGTTAACAGGCCACAGTGATTTAAATTATTTGATATGACAATTAATCCTCAGTTTACTTGTTCCCTTGGAACGACTGTCTAAATGTAGTTATACAAAAAAATATTTGAAAGAGACTTTCAGTAAAATAGACTACTATAGGAAAAGGATTGCAAGAATGTTTGTTGACAAATGCATCCCATTTTGGCGGGATTTGAACCCGTACCAACTGCTTGGAAGGCAACTATGCTGACCTTTACTTGTTATGCATTCAATAAACAAATTGGACTTGTTTGGG
>JALMQS010000061.1:3804918-4050786 GCA_024734495.1 Forficula auricularia | reverse complement strand
TATGTTACATATACAAAACGTAATTAAATTGAATCAATAAGTAAGTTTACTGGTTCAGTAGGTTTTTTTATAAAGTTTAATATCCTATTATTTCAAGAATGTGTCAGTCAACTTAAAAAAGTAAACATTTTTATTTATATCTAAATTGCTTTTAATACTTGGGTAACGGTAGGTATGTACTTCTTGCTATTACACAGTAAGAAGTACAGACCTACTTCTAGGGCTTGCCTCCTGCCCACGTGAGCACATAATCATATTATCATAGAGACCTTCACCTATCCCTAATCCTAACCAACTTTAATCCGTGTGTTCACAAATCCTTATTCCTTCGAAATCGAAATGTGCATGTTCTTATTTGTGCATCGAGTGCTATGGTGGTTCCTGCATCCCAGGTCCATGCTCGAGACGTTGGCTGTTAAGGTAAGATATCTTTAATAATAGCCTATCTCTATAATGAAATAAATAAGAAATACTCTACATTTTTCAAGTTACTTTTTTTAATTTTTTTCAAAAAATTAAACATAATTTTATCATGAATATTTATATAAAAAATAACTTTAAATGTACTATTTTATTTTACTAATATCATTTTCTTCTTTTTCAGGTTGTGCCTCGCCCTCACTAATACAATATTTGCGTTCTTTATATATGACGTTTCTAGAGAGATAATTAAGGGGGGAAATGTATATTATTTTTTTGATATTAACGATTTTCTAAATTTTGTGTTGTATATAATGATTTTCAGTGTAGTTTGGATTAATAATTTTCGATATCTCCCATTTGCAAGAGTTTTTAGATGATAAGAACACATCAATAAAATATGATTTATTTGTTCCTTTAGAACGATTTTATCACCTAAATATATTTAGGTACATATTTATTTAAATATATATATTTAGGAGGAAATGAAAATCACGTTGATTTAGGGATAAGAGGAAGGAGAAAAAAATGAAACCAACTCAATTGAGTAGCGTTCACTTGAGTGAATGTTATTATTTCCTTTCTTTTTCTCTTTCTCATATCTTTTAGGGCTCATTAGAGAGAACGTACGACCGAACCTTATGAGTCCCGGCACAATGTTTGTCCATTTATATGTCTCGTGTCTCAGCGCATTGTAGCGCATAGACTAAATAAAAAGAAAATTGAAATCTACAAGTCAGGAAAGTTAGATGAATTAATTTTACTCCTAAGTCAGGAAGTTTAGTAAAATTTTAAAAACAATTAATTTAGAAAATTCAAGTTTTCCTGGGAAAGTTTTTCATAAATCTCTTAAATTTTAAAATTATTACTTTAGAGACTATCAGTTTTTTGAGGGGTTGAAAATAATAATAATTTTTTGCCAGGGGTTTGTAATTTCCTTTTAATTATTTTTTAAATACAAAACAGGCGGATTTTTATAAGTTTAATTCAATTTCAAATAATGAAAAAGCTAAAGTCAAACAAGAATTGAATTAGTTTTTTTGTAAATAAATATTTAAAATTACCAAACTTATAATTCATCTCATTTTGTTTTTTATAAAATTGTAGCCATTTTTGATTGTGAATTGTACTAAATAATTTATATTGCTTATTACTTCAAACTGCTTTTTATTTTCTTTTGAAATATATCTTCTTTGAGATTTAAAACAGTTTTACCGCACATAAAATTTTAAAATTTTAAAATATTATTTCAAATTTTTCTTTAAATAATTTTTCAGAAAATGGCTAAATACGCAAAAATGTGCAATATCCAGAGCCGGAGAGATCTACAAAGAAACAGAAATTCATTTTTATTATATAGATTTTAGAGATTGTTAACAAATTTTACTATCGATTTAATTTATAAAATTAAACTTAGGGAACGCGGCGTGGGTTTATAGAGTCCAGGCAAATTACGTGAAAAAATGGCATAAACAGTAAATAATTCCCGGTAAAGATTTTATTGCTGGAATACCTTTAATGGTACTCCAATATTACTACCTATTAGCAAGTCGTAACAAAATTTCCTAGACAATAGGAATCTAGTTTCTAGGATGACTGGTTTTCATTTTACCATATGAAGGAAAAACTGCGATTTTTTGTAAAAAAAAAAACTGCAAAATTCAACCTCATTGCGGTTACCATGATCCAATTAAGATGAAACTTTGTTTGAGTTGTAGCAAATTTAATATAGTTTAAAAATGTATAGAGTCGTCTTTGTCGCAAACGTGCTCTTTCATGGTTAAAATCGGGCAAAAACGAAAAAAGTACGAGTTTTGGGGATATTCAAAAGTGATCAAGGGGCTATTTTTTGACAGACACTAGAAATAGATTAAATTATTATTATATTATTCGCAATTTAAAGAGCTTTAATTTATCTAATAGAAATCTTTTTGATTTGATAAGCCGTTTTAGAGTTATTCAAGAAAAACTGAAAAAACTCCGAATTTTCTCATTTTGAGACGGGTAGAAAAATTTCCAGAACATAGATTTTGGGGAAAACTTAGGGTAGTAATATTGGAGTACTAATAAAGGTATTACAGCAATAAAATCTTTAGCGGGAATTATTTCCTGTTAAAATCGTAATTTGCCTGGACTATTTAGTCCAAGATCTGGTGACACATTTTGTTTACGGATTTGACCCAACTAGAAATAATGCGTAATAGTACCGTCTATGATAGTTGTACAGGGAATGACCAGTCTGTCTGGTCTAAGCAGGTGGACCAGGTACTGCGCATGGTGTGAGTGCGGTAAAAAATACATAAATATAATATGCTATTTTTTTCATGTTGTAAAAATACACTTTGGGGTGGTCTGGTTCCACGTTCCACCACTCAAATGGTCTGGAGTGAATATATTATGTTTATAATTGACTATAAATTATAATTTTTATAGTTTCATTGTGGGTCAAAAATATATTTTAACACATATGTATTTTTTACCTCACTCACCCCATGCGCAGTACCTGGTCCACCTGCTACAGCCAGCCAGACTGGTCATTCCCTGTACAACTATCATAGACGGTACTATTACGCATTATTTCTAGTTGGGTCAAATCCGTAGTCAAAATGTGTCACCAGCTCTTGGACTATATATGGTGAAACATTTTTAAATTATAATAGCCCTAGTAGCACAATGTTTCAAACTATATAGTAACTATATAGTGCCTATATATATTCTCAAAATCTATATAGGCACTATGTAGTTACTATATAGATTGAAACATTGTGCTACTAAGGAGGTTGGAGTTGGTACTGTTTCACAGTAAGGAAAAATAAAATAATTTGAGTTAAACCAATTAATTTTTAGTCAATGTATATGATGGGCTAATAATTCGAAAGATATTGAGAATTATAAAATTAAATGAGTTTTAACTCAAATTATTTTATTTTGCTTCACTGTGAATCACCACCAACTTCAACCTATTATGGATTAAATTATCTTAGGGGAAGGCAAAATTCTCTCCCTTTCTTTGGTTAAAAAAATTACATTCATAAAAAGAAATCAATGAGACTGCCCTCTCCTTGATAAATATAAATATAATAAATATATATGGGAATTCCATGCCAAAACGACCACTTTTGACCCTGACCCCTTTCGATTTGGCTGAAATTTTTTTATCTTTTTCTACCCTATCGAAAACATTTTTCAGAATTTTTCAAATTTTTGTTCAAATTAAAGTTATTATTTTTAAAAAAAAATGCTGTTTTTCTTTCAAACGCTCATAACTATTACAAAACTTGACTAATCGGGACGTTTTTTTTCAGTTTTTAAACGTACTTTTCAGAAAAAAATACAAAAATAAAATATTAAACTTCATATTCAATAACATTTTTCAGTTTTTCTGAAAAAAATCATTGATTTTTGAAGTTTGACATTTTTGAAAATGTTATTGAATATAAGTTTAATATTTTTATGTATTTTTCTTCTGAAAAGCACGTTAAAAAAGGGAAAAAAACGAAAAAATTCTGAAAAATTAATTAACAGGAATAGTAGGGAATTGGACAAAAATAAAAAACAGAGTTTTTATTGAATGGGCCAGACGTTTCGTCGATTAATTTTTTTTTGTCTGTTTAAAGAGTGAAACATATTTTTTTTGTGATAAATTTTGATTAAAGGTTTTTAATTTTTTGATTGTTCGCGTGTAAAAGTCTCGAAGACTTTCTGGAGCAATTGGGGCATGATCCAACAATGTATTATAGTTTAAATAAAAAGGATTAAAGGATGTTTCGTCGCGTAGTGGAATTGTCCCTTGACAAAGAGTGATAGAATGAGCCACTGAGGAAGTCGAAATTAATCGACGAAACGTCCGGCCCATTCAATAAAAACTTGTTTTTTATTTTTGTCCAATTCCCTCGCCATTCCTGTTAATTAATGCTTATTATGGATACGAGTGATCTACCATTCTGAAAAATGTTTTTGATAGGGTAGAAAAAGAGTTTCAGCCAAATCAAAAGGAGTCGGGGTCAAAAGTGGTCGATTTGGCATGGAATGCCCATATATATAATTCATTTAGTTAGAGACTACTTCTAATGGTTTGACCTTAGTCAAATTTTACTTATAAATATTTTATCTGTTATTTCTCATGATTAAAATACCAAATTGTTTTGTTAGTAACTAGTTTGTTATAACAACAAAACAAATTTATTTATATCCGATTGGGTTTTTGAATCCGTGAGAAACAACAGATAAAATATCTATAATTAAAAAGATTGATGATGAGAAGGTCAAACCTTAGAATTTAGTAGTAGGTATATAAGAAATACACTATGTTTATATAGGTATTTATTTATATTCGAAGTATTGGTAAATAAGCATATGTTAATTTTTACATACTAACGAAAGATCCTAAAAAGTACAGTGGTTTCTCTATATAAACTTAATATAAAAGTTCTTTATTTATACAATTAAAATTACAGATGTACATTTTTCATACAAGATGAATATACATTCTTTGTCAGCTTTATTTCTAACGGTGACTTCGGGCTTGCTACCCACAATTCATACTCTTTTACAAATTTGTTTAACACTTCTTAGTTAGTTCGATTCACCAAATAATGATTTAACGAGGTTATTTAACAAGGTTATAAATATCAAATTTTTGACAAGAAGTTGAATATATATTCTATATCAACAAGCAACTCTAGACATATTTATATGAATATTTATTCTTAAGTTACTGTGGGTATTTGCATCCAGAACCACAGAATTGCACTTTCAGTAAATTAATAAATTTAAATGTTAAATAATAAACTTTAATATTCATTTCGATTTAATATTTTCTTACCAAGAGTCGTCAAAAGGCCGTTCCTAGAATAATAGAAATTAAGAAATTAATCTCTACTAGTCTGAAACAGGTCTGTACTTGCATTTGGCCTTAGTTCTAAAGTATTATTCTATCCGTGACCATTTTAGTCATTTTCTTCGATTAGATTATAATTAAAGAATCACTCCCCGCACATTTATTTAATAACAAAAAAAAAAAGTGAAAACTTATTTACATTAGTGACACCTTTATGAGTAATCTATATATATATAAAATTAAGTTTTTGTCTGTACATTGCTCCAAATCACGCCAAATTTTGGTTGCACATGTTTCAAGCAAAGTTATCAACGAAAACACCCTCAAAAAATTTCTGTCTGTTTGTATGTCTGCCTGCCTGTTTCAGTGGTTTCCGAAAAGTTGCTCACGATTCACGTAAGAACGGCTGAAGGGATTATTATGAAATTTCATATTTACATCAGATGTCTCTCTAACTTACGTTTTTAGCTATATAAAGTTTTGATATTTTGACCCCAGAAGGGAGTTTGGGGGGGGCGCCCGAATGAAAATTATCAAATAACTCCTAAACTATTAACTCTACGGCAAATTTTATGATAAGAAAGTTGTAGGGGATATGATTTCTGACAACTTTTGTTTAAAAAAATTTCTCCTAAAAACCACCCAAAAAGGGGGAGGGTGAAAAAATGTAAATTCTTGCCCTTGGAACAAACTCAACCAAATTTTGTATACATAATCTCTGGGTCACTAGATGGCTAGAAATGCAAAAACTGGGTGCGGGGGGGGGGGTGAGGGGAGTGAGGCGGGGCAGGGGGGTCCAGGGGGCATAGCGGGGTGGGGTCCAGGGGGCTAGGCGGGGGTGTGGTGAGCAGGGTTGGAGGGCACGGGGTGGGGTCCGAGGTGGGTGGCGTGCGTGTGGTGGTGTGGGTGCGGGGGTAGGGAACGGCTGCATAGTGTGGGGGTGGGGTGCTGGAGGGTTAGTGGGTTAGGGGTGCGGAATGGAGTGTTGAGGTGGTGGGGTGGGGGCGGGGGCGGGCATGGTGGGGGTGCTGGGTGGGTTTCGGGGGGTGTGGTGGGTGGGATTCGAGGGCTGAGGGTCCAGAGGGCGTGCCCCCGGCTTGTAAGAGGGCCGCCGAAGGCGGGCGCTTGCAGCTAGTTAATAATGAACTTAAGTATAAGTGCTTCATTTATGGCTTTATTTTAAATTTAATTAGTAAATACACCGATTGAAAATCTCAATAAAATCATTAAAAATTATGTTTTTTGCATTTTGAACGAGAACTAAAAAGCCCAAAATCTAATCAATTTCCCGTATTAGAAATACAAATATTTTGGCAAAAGATAGTTCATTCTTAAGACATCGTGGACAGACAGAAAAATAAATCAGAGTTTCTTGATTTTCTCCTCGTTCTAGATATTTTTCAATACAATAATCAAAAAAAAATTGCGGGAATTAAATACTAGGCTCCTGGGCATAGGGAGTAATTACAGTCTGAATGAATAAAGAATTTAAAAAATGGTCCATAGTTGGCTTCTGAGCGAAAATTTTAGTAAGAATACTCATAAATGGAAGAAATTATGTATAGTAATAAAATTACAATCTATTAAAGAATTGATAATATAAAGAATTGTTTAGGATGAATAATAATAATAGAGAAAGTGAATGAAAGTGATAATTTATTTACCTTGAGAAGGAGAGCGCATGGGATCCCGTCCGCTCGCACTCACTTAACGGTAAAGAGTGAGCCAAGCAAGCAAGCGCTGGTCGGCCGCTCATATCAGTTTCCACGAAATGTTTTTCATTTGTTTTGCAAATTTTATTATATTTTATCATAAGAAATTAGAAAAAAGACTCCCATTTGTTCTCGCATCCTTGTATAGAAAATATTGAAGAATTTTAGGGTCTGTTGACTCATCTCTTTGGGGTAAAATTAATTATGACTAATAAATATAGAATCAAAAAACCGTGTATGTGAATGAGAGAACACATTTTTAGTTTTTTTTTTTTTTTTTTTTTTTGTTTTTTTTTAACAATTTAGCTATCGAAGCTCTACAATTAAATTATCATTTTTTTTTTTTTTTTTTTTTTTGTTTTTTAATGATATTGATGAGAGAAGGAGATACACCAGAAGGTGGATCCCCTAAAGGCTTGTATGGGCTGGCCCCTCAATCGTGAAAAGAACAGAGTAGAAGGAAAAGAAGCCGGGATCACGAGCCAATCTCAGAAACTTAGATACAATTCAATATCCAATTTACTATGGTTTTAGGGGCTTCGAGCAGTGGTAAATTCTCCGCGCGATAAATTCGGTTAAATTTATCTCCCACTTAATTTTTATTACCAGACCCTATACTTACAGAAAAAATGTCTGGGTATAGCCGGGAATCGAACCCGAGACCTCCGGGTTGTCAGTCAGTTATTCTGACCATTACACCACGGGGGCGGACAAATCATGTAAAAACTAATAAAGAGAAATCAGAGGCATGGTGAAAATTAACATATAAATATATATTATATATGTAGGTATATATATATATATATATATCAAAGAAAAATATGAATACATTAATTTATTTGTTTGAGATTATAGTTTCGAAAGTTTCTTCTTCATCATCAGTCAGTACAATTAGCTACATGTTATCTGTTATTTCTTATGAGTTCAAATACCCGATTGGGTGTAGTAAATTACCGTGTCGTAATAGCAAGCTGGTAATTTGTTTTTTAATGAGACCAGCTTGTTATTACGACAAAGCAAATTTACCATTTGGGTATTTCGATGCCCATGAGAAATAACAGATAAAATATTTTTATGTAATTAAATAATCTTATGATTAAGTTCTAACCTTTGAAATTATAGTCAACAACAAATTTATTATATTTATACTTATATATATTTTTAATATATATTTATATTTTCAGTTGTATCAAGCAGAGAACAACCTAATTCAGCCAGAAGAGTTGTTTTTACCCACTGGAGAATCGAACCCGACTGCCAAAATTATCAATTCTGGCCAATTGGTTACTCTGTGTAGTGAATATTTATTTAATTCCCGAGGGGAAAAACAACTCTTCTGAAATATAATTTAAAAAATCAAACATTCAATCTCGGATCGAAAATAGATACCTAACAATATATTAGTGGTTTTCTTAGAAAATTAAAGTCTATTTCTATTAGAAATTTGAACTCCTATAGTAAAATTTTATTAACTCCAATAAAGTTGCTTTATTTTCAAAAAAAGCAGATGAAATCTAAAAGTAAAAAAAGAAATTTTTTTGGAAATTTATGAAATATTATACACATTTTTTCTCTTTGTTATTAAAGAATTGTATCATTTAGAAAGTTATTTATATTTAAAATTATTACTAAGAAGGGCTAGATCTCTAAACCCTCTCTCTCGCAATCTGTAGAATTTATCGGATAGTACCGTGTGTTGTAGTAAAAGTTTGCATTTTACCTCCGATTTCAAATTGAAAAAAGGATTTTGTTAAAAGAGAATGGTGTAGGTTCTTGGAGAAACATATTTTAATAAAGTAATGAAAATTAAATAATTTTTTTTTTAATTTAAAATTTTTTAAATTATATTAATTCTAGATAGGTCTCACAAAAATAATTGTTAAAGTTAAAAAGTTATACTTCTAAACCAGTGGTTACCAACCTTTTCTGGCCCATCTCCTCGTTCTGGAGGTTGACCTATCGCCCCCTTTTCGTTTTCATTGTATGCCTAATTTTAATTTCAAGTAGAGTGTGAATAATAATGGAATTTCATTATTTTAAACAATTTTATTACCGTGTATAAAAACAAGAAAAGCAGTTTTATCCGGCCACTCTTTTAAATAAAATGTACATTTTTTACAGATTTTTTTAAGAACAAAGAAATAAAATAATTAACTAAGCTCATTGAGGTACATTTAAAAAACAGGAGTACATGTTTTCATTTTTAAATTGAAATCTGGAAAAATTAAGAAAGTTGACTGTTAAAATTTGAGAAAATAAATGAAAGTTTGAAAACCTTATTGTTTTATTTTACCTTTTCAATGACTGCCTTGTTCTTGGTGGATTTCTACTGTGCAGTACTATTTTAATTTTTCCCTCTTTGAACACTCATCACCCCAAATCGCCCCCCCCCACCTCACTTTAGTTATTTCCCACACTGATAACCCAAATCGCCCACTTAGGAGGGATCGCCCCCAGGTTGGGAAGCACTGTTCTAAACCAATTTATAATTTTGCAATCAGCTTTTCTGTGAACTCCTGTAGATGGGCTCGTACCCCGGAAATATGCTACATAAGCATCTTTTCTTTTATTTTGTTAAACCTACCTAGAATTTTCATTTCTTTATTAAAAAAGGATGCCAATTTCTGATCCTCAAAAGACAAAGTATAACACTTGCCGAATTTTCAATTGTTGTTCTTTAAATGTTTATTGTTGAGCACCACCATAATAAAAAGCACTGGCAGAAAACCCAGAGCCTTTTTTCTTTCTTCTGCTGCCAAAGCAAAAGCAATGAGAGATAAAATCCGCCGTACGAAGGAACATGGAATTGAACCGTTTGCATTGCGACGAGATTACATCTCGGGCTTCGGCCTAAGAACACCGATAGTTAGGCATTTGCATTCACCTCCCTATAGATAGCTTTTTACTGAATTTATTTCTACTTTTACTCCAACTAAATAAATCAAACATTTTTTCTGACCAAGTTTTATCTATTTCCCTGAACGAATATATTTTCCGTTCTATCTATAAAATAAATTCTTATAGGATATACCCAAAAAATTTTATTTGCCCTGCAAGAAAAAAATCCTATAGATAAACCGCATTTGTTATTTTGCTGGCCTAAGATTCTTTTTTATGAACCCTAGTCGATATCAAGTGCAAAGAACGGTTCCATCAGTAATTCTGTGATCGTTATCCGGCATGATGAGCATCGTACCTTAAATTTTGTATAAGCCTAGGCTTGATAATGATCATCGAAACGTTACATTGCAATCAGATTCCGGTAGAAAATCCTAACAGCTTATAAAATGATGGTATTACAGTTATAATTTCAGTAGATGATATTGTAAATATAATGTATTATTTTGGATCTTTACTGGAATTTTAATATCTCGTATTACCCATAATTCTCAAACATTATGAGGGGTAATTCGACGACCTCTTTCTATTTCTGGAGAAAGTAAATCACCAACAATAAAATGTGAAACATAACCATTGTAATTAACTGTAATTGCTCGTATATTTCTTTTAAATAAATTACATCGAAGTTTCTGATTGATCTTCACACAGTAACAAGTTGACGGTGAAGTAATACTGAAGTCTAGTACTGAAATGGCATCATGTGTCAAAAAGAACTCCATTAAGCACGTGGTCACCAGAACCCTTTATCAAAGTTTTAGCAATTCTTAAAACATAACTACCCTGGTATTAATAGTAAGAACCGTTTCGTCCACTTAATTGGAGCTTATTATTATAGTATTTTTCATATAACTTTATAAATGATTTTTTGAAAGTGAATATTTAGGTAGTTCACAGTGATCAATTTGTGACAGAAAACGACTGATAAATATAGCTTTCGATCAGTAAATCAAATCCAAAGAGAATCATAAATCCATTTGAGCTCCCGATCTGTCTTTAGTTAAACCCACAGATTATATTAATTTTTCTTAAATTTCTCGTGAGTTACATAAGTTATATGACAAAGATAATTGTGTAAACACATATTTTACCAAATGCCTATTTTTGTGGCAAGCCCATTTAGTTGGCTGTTAAAAATAACTTCTTTTTTTGACTGAAAATGTACAAAATAGATTGGTTAATAAGTACATACCTGACATTTGCTTATATGAGGAAGGTATATACCCTTAAAGGGAAAGTAAGGTCAGGTGGAGAAACTGGGGCCGGGGGCAACTGGGCCAGGGGTCCTGTAACCCCAGAGCTTTTTAATTTTACCGCATTTTTTTAGCGCAATTCACTTTTTCATATTGGTGGGAAATTTTCAGTGTTCCTGAATTAGAGAAATGTCTTTAAGTTTATTTTATACTTAAGTACTTAGTTAAGTTAATTACTCATTTACTTATTTACCAAGTTATGTGCTTACTTCTTACCTAGTTGCCTTACCCAGTTCCGTGAAAATATTGAGACTTGAGTAAGTACTTAATTAAGGCTTTCTTAAGCATAAGGAACTTATTTAACTTTATTTCAATGGATAAAATGAAATTATTTTGTTTAGTTGTTTGATTTATGATACTTTTTTTGAATTTTCTGTAATAAAAATCGATTTTAAAAATTATGCTTGGCGTTTAAACTTATCTACCTTAAAAAATTCAATAGAATAAAAAAATAGAGGTCTTGGTGCAGCTGGGCCAGCCTAATCAGGGCCCAATTATCCCGGAATCGCTTACATCTTTGATTATTTTTAATCCATATACAAATGAGACTAATTCTACATACGGCCAGGGCCTTGAGGATAGGGGGACATGTCCAACTGCTAAGATGTTAAAAATTAAAAAAACAGCAAATAGGCTGGGCTGGTCCAATTACCCCACAACGCGTTTAACTGGGCCAACCGCAAAACTTTACATTCAACTTAAGATAATTCCAAAATTTTGAATAATCAAAAGTTGAAAGTATCATGATTATTTGAAGAAAATTTCATCTTTCAATTAATATAGTCACGAGATCTATAAATTGTGAGGAAGCTTAGTTATAGCCAAAAATATGGAGTACTATCCTTGGGAAAACAAAAGAAGCTGGCCCAGTTACCCCACCTGACCTTATAGCCATTGTAATTCTAGTGGAAATGAAAGAAAGCATTCTTCATGGATGCCTTCTTGGGGACATTTAAGATCAAAAGTCTCCTAAGTAGTATTTTGATAACTTGGCTAAAAAATAAATTAATATTTATCTCTAAACAAATTAACTTTTAAACATGAGTTTTAATTGTATACATAATAAATATTAGTCAAAACAGGAATAGCGATAAATTTATTTTTAATCAAGGTATTTATTATTTTTTTTCTGATTTCTATTTTATCATTCTAGCCACTGAGGAAGTCAAAATAAATCGACTGGCTCCATTTAATAAAAACTCTGCTTTTTATTTATTGTCCAATTCCCTGCTATTTATGTTTTAATTACTTTTAATTTCTTCTTAAAGCAATTTGAACCGGCTAAGTTAAATAATATAGAGTATTCAATAATTTCCTTATGTTAATTCTACATATTTAGAAAATTATTTTATTGTTATTATTATTATTTAATAATAAAATAATTTTCTAAGTACTTATGTATAATTAGCACAAGAAATTATTGAATATATTATTTAACTTACGTGCTTTACTATTTATCCTGTTTTTCTGATTGTAATTAAAGAATCTTATTATTTATATATTCAATAAAACAATCAAGAATTGATGTCTTAGCTTAAAATTCACATATATGTAGCTAATTTTTGTAGAAATTTAGTTTATTTCTAATCCATCTCCACTGTGCAGGTCAAGGTCCTTTTCCTCTGGGATACGCATATTGTTCTTCACTACAAGTTGCCTAGCCTGTAGGAGATTAATTTTTCAAGCAACAAGGTGAAATATCTCTAACCCAGAAATAAACCAAGGACTTGCTTGCATCATAGAGGGAAACTACCAGCTAACTAGTTGCGCTAGTATAGTGAATCATTATTTTAAGGTTTTATTTAACGTGGTCCCTGGTCACTCTGAGTTCCCTTGTTTTTTTTTATTTATCTTAAAAAGAATTTTTTAATCAAAGTTTAAACTTAACTCTTTCGCATTTAACTTTAAGTTTAATTAAATGAACGCCTACCATTTTATTTTTATTCATCCGAGTAAAGAAACTTGTATAGTTACAAAGAAAAATTTACTTTCTGCTTTTTAGTACATTTTCCAATAAAATCGTGTTTTTTAAAAAAGTTTTATTGTTTAAATATAGTTTTATTTTAGGTAGTTGGTCGCCTCAGTAAGGTTTATACACTCATAATATTTATTTTTGTGCTTGTTCTGTTTAGAAATGTGTGAAATGAAGGGAAAATTAATTATGATTTTTTCATATAAATATCAGGCAAAGAGAGCAGTCGTAGAAAGTTCATTCTTAAGCCATTTTACTTTACATACAGGAGCATGGGCAAGTATTGTAATCGTGCATGAAAAAAGTGGTTTTTCCCTTCTTTTTTCGAAATATCTCATAAACATAGGAATTATTTTGATTAAAAAAATTGAGCGAAACCATGGCATGTCTGTTAGTTAGTCTGTCTGGTTGTCCGTTAGTTAGTCTGTGCGTTACCAATTTTTGTGGACGAGCTAGGTCAAAAACTAGTCGGAATATCGAAACCAAATTTCACACGTAGTTTTGGTCCAATGAGATTAAGAGCTAGATAGATTTTGGTGCATATCGACCCAAAAATTAAGGGAGGTGGAGGAGGTTAAAAATTAAAAAATCTAGGCCATTTGAGCAAACTCAACCAAATTTTGTATACATAATCAGTGGGACCCCAGAAGTCTAAAAAATGCAAAAACTAACCGCCCGAAATGGGGGCGGGGTGTGTAGGGTCAAAAAATGAAAATCTAGGCTCATTGTACCAAACTCAACCAAAATTTCGTTTCCCAAAATACCAACACCATATTCCTTAAAAACTATTAACAAACAAGAAAAAAATAGAAATGTGTGCTCATTAACAAATAAAATGTCCATGGATTTCCATCAAAAGACAAAACAGAAATTTAAACAATTCCGAGCGAAAATCCGATAGCAGGAGCAAACGGCGCATTAGCCATCCCTTGCATTTGCTATATTTTGTTAAGGAAACCACGAGTCAAAACTTTAACAAGGATGGTAATCAACCAGGAAAACATCAATTTCACAAACAGAGTGATAAAATATTGGAACCTTCATTAGATTTATATATCAAAACAGAGTTATAAATCAGTGAACCAGTAGAATACAAAAAAAGAATATTTAAATTCCATCTCTTATTTAGTTCAAGTATAAATTATTTAAGAATAGATTTGAAAATATATATATAAAACATCCTCTGAATGTAAATGAATGGTAATCAGACCTCAATTCTGATCGAAACATATATTTTTCGATTAAATTGATTGTAAAAATAGCAAAATAATAAAAAATAAGATGGTAAAAGATAAGCAAAATATATAATAACAGGGAACGGGTTGTGAAATAAAATAGTCGTTTCCGTTTCCTTGTTATTTTTTCTTCTTCTTTAGCTGCTGAACTTCTTCCAATTGGACATTTGTCATTCGAGGTGTTGACTTAGTGTGCGCGAGTGTAGATGTGGACTGTAATCGATAGGAGGGTTTCTTGGGATGAATTTCGACACCCGTCACTGTCGTTCAAATTGGAAAAAAAAATACTTTAAATCATTCCATTCTTAGTTATTACTTTACCATAGTATGTTGAAATATTGTAATTGGGCATGAGAAAGGTGTTTATTTTTACTTTGTATTTTCTAAATGTCTCAAAAATGGCTAAAATTATTTTGTATTAAAAAAAAAAAAAAAATGGAGCATATTTAAGGAAATTTCAGTCTACAATAAAACATCATATAGCTAACATCGAAAAATTTATATTTCAATAGATATTATTTTGTCAAAATATCTGTTAGTGTTTTGGCAATTTTGTGTATAATAACAAATTAGTAAAATTTCAAGGTAGGTTTCACAAAAATAAAAGAAATATTATGTTTTGAGTTTTTCTCTCGAAATATACGATATAGTGCTGGAGTTTGAGCCCATGATCAGTTTTCTTTTTTAACCCCAGATGATGGTCTCAAAACCCGCAATATATATATCGAGATAAAAGCTTAAAACATGTATTTGATACCTACCTTAGAAATTACCTTGAAATTTTACTTACTTTTTATTATTAAAATGTTTCGCCTTGAACCGACACCTAACTCTTTAAAAATTAATTTTTTCTATGATATGGCTCAAAAAAGAAAATAGTAAAACGAAATTTTAAATTTAGATATTTTATATTGAGATTATAAAGATTTTGGTTAAAACAAGACCAAAAATTAGGGGAAAGGGGTATAAAATTTGAACTCTATGTCTGATTTAGGATTCTTTGAAACTAGTGGAGAAAAAATAAACTGTCCAAAATGAATGGGACCAGGGGGCGAAAATAAATCTAAGACGTTTTTTTTTATTTTAACATACGAGGGGTGGCCACATTTCATATATTTCCCATTTTATTATCTATAGATATATTTCTTTTCTTAGAAGGGTTGAATTCACACATTCAGGTTAAGCTAGTTCTTTCGGGACAATCCACACAAAAAGTTTTAGCCTCTTAACCACTCTATACATATGAACGATGCTGAAATTTTAGGTTATGTTTTTTTAACGTAACTGTACTTCTCACACTACTATATCCTCTTTATGAATGGATCGTTTCCAAGCGACTGTTCTTATATCCCCTCCACTAAAAATAATCGCCCAAATATTGTTTTTTATTTTTTATCAAAACTACGAGGTAAATAATTTAAATTTTTTTAAGTTACTCCGAATATATTATTCTAACAAATATTAATTTTTCATCAAGATGGTGAAAGTCCTTCAATGAAAAAAAGTAAAATAATGATCATTTTACCATATCATACCATATGCACAAAATTCCATTTTTAATTGCAATTATTTCATGTTTGATGTGGTAAATCGTCTTCAAATTTTAACAGTGTGTTTATTGTGCTTTTAATGTCTTATATCCCAAGTTTTGAAGATTTCTTGAACTTTCGCATTTGTGAAAGAACTACCTTAAATTCCCCAAGGGGTCAACACAACCCTTCTGAGATATAATAAAAATTATCCATAACACCTCGGATTTAGTAGTTGATTTTTTTGTTTTTTTTTTCGCTAATTTTTTCCAAGCTTGTTAAAATGACCTGGATTATTTATCCATGATTGTTTTTTAACTTTCCCAAAGAACGGAACCCGGTAGAAAACAATAAGGTCCCAGGTGTAGTGGAAATTGCTGTATCTACCGTCAAAATTTACATTATGATTATTCTCAGCCACTAGGAAATATATTTTTACTTGAAAAACGCTCAGTTTATGGACCTAATTTTTGTGAATAAAATCATATTTTTTAAAATCTAAAATTTTGAATATTGAAGTCTAAACAATACAAACAAAGTTTGTAGATGTAATTTGCGTTCTACGAGTAGTTGGTACAACTGTCCTAAGGTACAGCGATCTCTATTTTCCCTTGAGGGGGTTCGGGACTGTTTATAATTTTTATAAGAAAATTCTCAAATTTTTACCATCGAATCATTGATGTATTAAATATTTATTCCCGAAATTTGAAGTTGATCGTCTGTCCCATTACCGAGAAATAAATTATTGAAAATTGTCCTTTTAACATGGAAGTAAATGGACCGAGCTTTTAAAAGGGCTATAACTTCTATACAAATTATACCATTTTCAACAAATTTATACATATCAATAATTCAATATTTATAAATCGAATGATACAGATAGATTTGACAGTCTAGTAAATTAGTTATTCATAAATGTAAAAATAAAAAGTTATTTGCAACTAACAGTATATGACAAAAGCACTAGTGTAGAATTCCAACTCTATTTCTTAAAATCGTTTTTGTGTTAAATAAATGTTTTTATAATAAGAAAAAAATTTATCTCAATATTCTTTTTATTAATATTATCAAAACAAAGATTTTTATTCGAAATTAACCTCATTATTAACAATTTTTTCAATTAAAAAATTTAGTAGGAAGAACGTTGTCACTCTAAGGAAATACAAAAGATTTTTTCGAAGATCAACTAGATAGATAAGCTGACTTATGAACTCCTTAAATTGGAAATCACGAAAATAAAAATAATAGTCATAAAAAGAGGTTGAAATTTATATGACTCCTTTTTTCTCTATAATGACTATAGGGTCAACTTTATTTTAAATACATTAAATTTTTTAGTATTTATTATAAAAGCTTTCAACTAAATTATGATTTATAAGGAAAAATTTAAATAAATCTTTTTCAAATTTAATTTATTATAAAGTAATTAATTTTGTTTTATCGTATAAGATGATTTTATTTGATAAATGGTTCAAGACAAATTAACTTTCTCTAGTCAATTACTTGAACCGACTTGACTGACATTTTTTGTTGACTTAGGGTTTCATTATAAAGGATGAGAGGGTGATTTTGCTCTTGGCTACCCTGCAAGATCTTTCCTTATAGAATTCAGCCTTGACCGTGATCGAAGAGAAGAGGAAATTGTCTCTCGTCTTTTGCCCTTACGCATCACAGAACATATATAAGTAATAGCCTATTTAGATTTGTTGTATTGTTCAAAATAAAAATAGAATAATAAAAAAATAGCTTCAAGAAATTTAAAAATCAGTTTAAATGGAAATATTTTATGGGGAATTTGATATTTTCAAAAATTATTTTAGTGAAAAAGAATGTAAATATTTACATCTAGAGAACTTACTTGACGTATTAAATCCACCTAATCTCCATCAGTAAATTTTCCAAAGATTGGTTTATTGTAGTTGTCGTGTCAATTGTTTTTGGTGGGCCGAAACGAATAGTACTTTTATTGAACCAATTATTTTACATTAATTAATATATACATTGTATTTGAGCTTCGACTTCGGAGATTACTTCTCCACCATTGACTGTCCTTGATCATCTTTTTAGTCCTTGTTTTTAATAAGAGGAAAAAACTAATTAAATAAAAAAACCTCTTTTCCGATAATATTTATTTCCCATTCACCTCTATTCCCCACCCCAATAGTACTTTTGTGTTTCATTAATCGCATACATAGTTAAAAAAATTTTAATTGAAATCGTAAGGAGTTGGATAAGAATTAAATCTTATATTATTAAATGAGCAATTCTTGTATGTATATATATATATATGAGCTATTAGTTGTGTCAAATTTTTAATCCGATTGAAATAAAGGAAGGGGTGTAAATTAGTCATGTCGCAAAAATAAACATTTTAATCATTCACATCTCATCTTCGGTAAGTTGCAGAGTCTTGAAATTTGAAACTTAGGCTATCTAAAGCCTACAAGAAGTACCACAAGATTTTGGTAAGTAGAAGTACCGGAAGTTGATGTTTATATACGAAGATTGTACCCCTGCGTTTCTCAACCATAAATATCAGAGCTACGAAATTCGAAAACTTAAGCCCGATATAGGCTAGAAGGGGTACAGCGAGATTTTTGGTTGAAATCGGAACACGATAAGTGGGAATTTACATGAAAGATTTTTCGTTTTTTTTTATTTTCAAAACTGCACTAACGATTTTTTTAAAAACTGGTGTACTTATCAAGTGTCATGAGTTATTAGTCGTGCATATATTTTAATTTGATTGAAATAAAAGAAGGGGTTGTAAATTAGTTATGTCGCAAAATAAATATTTTAATCGTTCAGATCTCGTCTTCAGTAAGTCGCAGAGCTTGAAATTTGAAACTTAAGCTATTTAGAGACAAAAAGTCGGTGCTCCAGGAAATAAATAAATAAAGTCGGTGCTCCAGGCACTTATATTTTATTAAGGGAGAATGGTGTAGTTTCTGTTGGTGAAACATGTTTTAATAAAGTAAAAAAATTTTTAAAAATATAAAATTCTAGTTAGGTTTCACGAAAAATAAAAGTATAATAAATTATTAATTAAATTAGTACCTGGAGGCACCGAGCGATGCTCAGTAACTTCTTCCTTCAGTTAAAAGCTTTATTTTAATATTATTTTTAAATTAATTTAAAATTCTGATAAAAAGGTCGTTTTTTATTTGAGAGCCGTTTTCAAATTAAAAAAAATACAAAAATATATAGTATTTGCCCACTGTACCCCCCCCTCCCACCTCCACCACGCTCGACCCCACCCCCGAAACCTCGCTCCTACCCCCGGATCACACACCACTGCACCTGTTTTGATTCAACCATATGATTCATTTATATTCATCCAATAATTAATAAATAAAACCTATCAAAATGTGTTGTTTTTTCAGAAAATTGAGACCTGCTTTTGCGAAATATATTTTTAAATAAATTCTTGATTATTTTTTATTCTATTAAATAAATAAAGTTCTATTATAAAAACAATTATAAAACGTTTATTAATATTTCTAACGTTTAGGGAGAACAAAATATGTTAAAATCCACAATCACAATACTTCTTCAAGGCCTTTGTAGAATAAAGGATTAGCCCGACCCATTGTATGCCTGGGTACAAAAGGAAAAGGGAAACCTTTTTTAAAACCCTAAGAATGGGATTTGTCTACCTGAGAATAATTAATTTGATTACGAAAAAACTCATCAAAAACAATTTTGTCGATGATGAGACCGTGACAGATCGAATTGTCACCCCAAACCCCCCTAACCCGTGAATTTCATCAAAATCGGTAGAGTCGTTTTCAGAAATAGAACTAAGATACATATATATATATATATACAAACAAATATATAAACAATTTTTGCTCGTTTAATAAGAGTAGATAAAGAGAGTTATATCCTTTAAATGTGACAACCGTTTCATGCCATTTTATTTTTACTTTTCAGTGACTCACTATATAACTCAATTGTCTGATGTTGCTGAAACTATGAGATAAAACATATCAATATATTCAAAATTAAAAACAATTAAATACAGTTACAATTGTTAAAATACCAACTCAATATCCATTTATCTAAAGACGAAACGTTTGGCACATTAATAGGATAAAACTCTGGTTATAATTCAATTCTTAATCCAACTCCCTATGGTTTCAATTAAAGTACTTTTGCAGTATATTTTCAGGTGGTTATTGTTATTGGATTTCCATGAAAAATATTCATCGAAACGTTATTCCTCCCTAAAGGCGCATGTTAATCGAAAACCAATATAACTTTAGAACAATTAGAAGGGATGTTTTCAATGTAAACAAATTTTAAGAGCATGGTCTCTCTATATGTTTACATTCATGAATAATTTCACACAAGGTCATATATCTCGATTAGAAGGATTCCTTACTGGGGTATAATAAAACTTAAGAAATATGTTGTTTTTTCGGAAACTTACCATTCTGGATAGCATTAATAATTTAATTCAACTTTTCTTCTCTTCTGCTAAGAAATTATTTATTATTATACAGTCGAAACTTAAATTTCTCTATGATATAGGTGGGGGTAATCAATTTTACTTGATAATATCAATTAGACCATTAGATAAACAACTAAATGAAAATGTTTTGACTATTGTAAGAATAAATTATTACTTTACCATACAGGGCATGGTCAAGTATTGTAATCCTGCATGAAAAAAGTGTTTGTTTTTTTATTCTTTTTTTTTAAATATCTCAAAAACGGCTGAAACTATTTTGATTAAAAAAAATTGGGCGAAACTATTTCGGTCTTCAAAAAAGACCTAATAATTGAACATCGAAAAATTATATTTTCGAGATAATAACTGTTTTGTCAAAATGTCTGTTAGTCTGTTAGTTAGTCTGTGCGTTACCAAATTTTTGTGGAGGATCTAGCTCAAAAACAAGTGTGAATATCAAAACCAAATTTCACACGTAGTTTTGGTGCATTGAGATTAAGAGCTGATTAGATTTTGGGGCATATGAACTCAAAATTAAGGGGGAGGGAACGGGGGTTAAAAATTAAAATTATAATATTTTCAAACTAAAAAAACAAGAAAAATGAAATGTACTATAAAAGAAACCTATAATAACAAAAATATTTTTTCTGGGGCCAAAAATAGGGGGCCCACTTAATTTTATTCAAAACTAAAATTTGGTTAAATTTGGATGAAGAATGTCAAAAAGTCCTTAAAGATAATTAATGAAAATGTCACTTAATTTTATTTACAATGTTATTAGAAAGCTAAAAGTAAAATTTGGTTCAATTTGGATGAAAAATGTCAAAAGGTCCTTAAGGATAATTAATGAAAAAGTCAGTTAATTTTATTCAAAACGATATTAGAAAGCTAAAACTAAAATTTGGTTCAATTTGGATGAAGAGTGTCAAAATGTCCTTAAGGATAATTAATGAAAAAATCACCTAATTTTATTCAAAATGTTATTAGAAAGCTGAAATTAAAATTTGGTTCAATTTGGATGAAAATTTTCAAAATGTCCTTAAGGATAATTAATGAAGAAGTCACTTAATTTTATTCAAAACGTCGTTAAATAAAGTAAGGGGTTGATTATATTTAATAATGGCGGGAAATAATTCACTATTCACTTGAAAGGAACAATTTTCAAAGATGTGTCCAGTAAGAAAGTGTGAGCACAAATGGCTCGTCTGCCCAGATTTCTCTCCTTATATTGCAACTAAAAGGGGCGGTATGGAAGGGGGATTTTAAAATATTTTCAAAAAATACCTTCAAATTGCAAATATTATATCCGATTTCTTATCTAACCATATACTTATTTTGGTTCTACCCTTTGGTCGAGAGGGTTGAAAGGGGGTCCAGAACCCTCCCTCCCCAGAATTAAAATAAAATAAAAAAAAACATTTAAAAAAAAGATTTTAAATGTTTATAATTTATCTTAATAAAAATAATCATCCGATAGTACTTTAGTAGATTATTCTGCAAAGAACGCGACTTTCCCTTACCTCTGTATTATCATTTTGGGGTTTAAAAAATAAAATCATAAGATTTTCAAAATAAAAACACGAGAAAAATGAAATATGTATAGTATAAGATGAACCTATAATAACGAAAAGATTATTATATTTTTCTGGGGGGAGGGGTCAAAAAGTAAAAATATTGGACTAAACTCAACCAAATTTGTATACATAATTGGTTGAGTTTTGTCAAAGAGCCTATATTTTCATTTTTTGACCCTCCCCCTTTAAATAATTATGAAATGGTTTTATTAAATATAAGATAGGGTCAAGGGGTATGGTAAAGTCATGTGGATGACCACATCAGTTTAATTTTAAACATTATTTTGTAATTGTAGAAACTAAGTATAAAATTGACTGAGAGTCGGATGATGACACAACCATGTCGAAACGTCTATCAATGACAATTTAAAAAAATTAATATTATGAATTAAAATTGATTATCCCCACCTATATCATAGAAATTTACCACTCAAAGTTTTGATTGTATATTAATAATTTAGTTTCATGTTTGCTTATATAATATAAAGCGATCTTTAGATAATGTGAAACAATGACTATAGCTTAGTTTACTATTAGTTTATTAAAGTCGTCCCAATTCAAGTCGTATTTTGCTTGCATCACACTGGGATTAATTAGAGCTGCCCAAGGGGAAATGCTTAGATAGGAGTTAAGGGTGAATAATGTACTGCAACCTAGTGATCTATTCCACCCCCAAGGGGAATGCTTTAATTGTATTTTTGTATCTTTACTAGAAATGTAACGCTTATATTTTTTAAGGGTAATGAAACTCAGAATAGAAGAAAAGAATGATATTTAGAAAAAATTCCAAAGTAATGGAAATACTTGGAATTGAATCATGTATAATTATTATAAAACCAAATTGATTTATTAAGTATGCAATAAATACCAGAAAAGTTTTTGAAGACTGATATAATAACGAAAATTATGACAAAGACAAAAACGAGAATAAAATAAGGCTTGGGTAATTTTTATTCAAATTAAATTCTGGCATTACTTTTGACAAACCTTATACACTCTATCAGAGGGGAGGTCGTATTGACATACGGGTAGCTACCCCGGGCTTCACAATTTTAGGGGCCGCATAATAACTGAATTTGTTAATATTGAAGACCACAAAGTTTCTGTGAAATATATAAGTGTTATAATTTAATTATATTAAATAATATTGTTTTTTAATAATTAACCCGAAGATTTGAGTATCTTTTTGAAAACGGTATAAACCAAATATATCAAGAAAGAATTTAAATTTTAAGGTCAAAAATCTAAGATTTTAGTAGAAATATTTTTACATTGCATATCAGAGGCTTCATCCCCTCAGGAGTTGAACCCGAGTATTAACACGCTTGCCAGGCTTGTTAGTTCGACCCTTGAGTCAAAAACACACTCTGACTTGTAATAGGTTCTCTTAAACACATATATTGAATGTCAGGGTGTGTCGAACTAACAAACCCGGCAAGTGTGTTAGTACTCGGGTTCAACTCCTGAGGGATGAAGCTTTCTAATATGCAATGTAAAAATATTTCTGCTAAAATCTTAGATTATGTAAAGAAAATGTAAATTCTTTTTTAATATTGTTTTTGATTTCTTGTGTAGAATTTTATTTTGAATTTTGAAGGTCATCAAAAATATTAGTTGCCTCAGGTATCGCAGTTTCTCTGAAAGTCCCTGCTTATAGGTATGCCTATATAATTTTTATGCATTCTGATGAGATTTTCTTATTAAAAATGTGCTATCTAGGTAGTTTGAGCCGAATATTTTCTTTTGATAAACAACTCAACCACTAAAACATCAAATTTGCTAGAAAAAATTTCCTCGAAAATTATATTTACTTATCTAATTTTTAGGTCAAACTAAATAAAACGAAGTGTTTTGATTTGATCTGATTTAATATATTAAATTAAATTGTATTCTTAAAAAATTATTTTTTTGATTTTAATACGATTTCTAGGAAGCGAATGGAATATTGATAAAAGAATGTGTCTGTTCTTGGTTCAATTGACCCATAGAACCAATCATGTCTTATTAGATCAGAGGCAATTTCGCTGACTGAAAAAGGAATATGGCACTGGGTCAAAAAACTAAGCACGCGCATCATTTATTCCACTAACAAAAAACGACTATACAAAATAAATGGAGGTCGGTGGTCGCGTAATGGAGGTCTTCGGTCGCGTAAATTGAAAAAAGTGCTTTTTTTTAACATGAGCTCAGAAAAAATCTGGAAATTCTTTTCATTAAAACACACACACAGACACAAGCACGCAGAGAAAGAGACAAATCAATGGCTGGAAATGTTCAATAGGATCAGATGACCTCAAAAGGTGTAAAATTAATTCCGAAATCACTTTCAATACTACCACTTTTTATTTCCATTACTCAACAAATAGAATGGATGGTACTATTAATATCAATGGAAATCTTGTTTTCGTGCAAAAATCATTTTACAAATATTTTTGTTTCAAAGATCCCTGAGTCTAAAAAGTGCTTTTTAGAAAATGGGTGTGTATGTGTGTAAATAAAATTCTGGTTAGACCGTCGAACCATTAAATATGAAATCTTGAAATTAAAGATTTTGGAAAATTCTTAAGAAAGTGTCATCACATAATTTTTTAATATTTTTTTCTTTTTAAGAAATATTTTCGTAAAATAGTTATAATTTTTGATTACAAAAAAAAGAGAACAGAAGACCCGAGGGGTGATCCACGATTGGAAGTAGGTGTACACTCTTTGGAAGTATTTTGGAAGTACTTGGGAATATTTAGAAGTACTTGGAAATATTTGGAAGTACTTGGAAATATTTGGAAGTGTTTGGAAATATTTGGAAGTACTTGGAAAAATTGGAAGTACAAGTGGAAGTAGGTGTACAGCATATTAGGTCGCGATTTACCCCTCGAGAAGACCTAAATGACTAAAAACCAGTCAAGAGAAAGCCGAGCTCGCATACCTAGAGTTACGTACTTGTTTTCAAAATACTTAGTTCTTATTTGTCGTTGTTAATGATATATATATTTGCAGAATTTTTCTATAATTTGATGTTCAGTAGTTTTGAAATTCTTTTAAGTACAAAAATCGTTGAATTCCTCCTATATAGTCATTTTAAAATGAATAAAATTAAAAAAAATCTTTATTCTCTTTGGCGAGATCTTTACAGGTATACCTCACAAATACATGATAAAATTATATTTTTTATTTATTATTTATTTTATTTATTTATAGCCTCTAATTTGCTCCCAATTAAAAAAAAATATTACACAAATAAGTAAATACATACACAAATCCCATGAAAAAATTCGAACCTCTTCAAAATAATTATTCCATTCCATTCGATTTTTGATTCTGGGAACAATATTTACACATAATTTATAAATTTCAAGTTTATATCTTAATTAATAATAATAATAATGCTCTAGCAGACGGCCCTACATTCAGACAGACATTTTATATAGAGACACTTATAGGGTCTCTTTTCACTTTTGAATGGAACCCTAAAAAGCCTCTATTAATAATTTCCGTAAAGATTATAAGAGACACTGATAGAATATGTAGTTGCTAAAGAGACTTTACTTGAGATCGAATTTCACTTAAGTCAAAAGAATTTTCACTTCTGTCAAAAATTCAAGGCGCTTCGACAAATCCAAAAAAAAGACAACAAGAAACCCCACCTGTGGACAATTTTCCCAGGAAAATTAATATACTAAGACGATGCGCTCCATAGTCTAGCCAATCGCGAATGGCACTTGAAGCAGAAGTTAAAATGATTCCGAGATATTTATTATTTATCTCTATAAAAATGTGGTACTTAACAAGGGAATAATTTCCATTACAGAATTTTGAACGAAATGTATCATCGTATTTATTATATAAAATAAACTGCAACGGATCGTTGTCCAATAAACTATCGTAGTCTAGGGGAAAGTACTTTAAAATATAATTTTACAACAAATTTTATATGACCATTTTTGGGGCCCTCAAGGTACTCAATTACAATATTAAATTTCATCAAAATTGGTTAAGTCATTTTCAAGATATTTAGAAAAAACTAAAAAGTACCGAAATAAAGTACTAATGTTTGTGGGCCGATATGTACCAAAAGCTAATCAGCGCTTCATTTTGTTAATATAATGTTAGGTTTTCATTTTCATTTCAATTGGTGCAACGGTATGGAGAAAATCGTGGAGGAAAAAAACGATAACATACATCCATCCATCCGCACGCACTTCCAAAAAAATGGCACTTTTTGGCATCTCGACGAGACCCCAGGTAATTTTTGTCAAAATCGTCACCTGCTAAAATTCAATCTAATTTAATACTACAATTTGTGACCTTAATTGCTTCGCATTGGATAAAGTAAAAACAAATAAGATAATAAGTAACATTTTTGAAAATGCATTGCGTAGTGAAAATTCGTCCCTTTTTATATCAGCCACATACCTAATTTCATCAATTATATATAAAAAGTGTAATAAATGGAATGGTTTCTTTATAAAATTTGAATTCTTAAAATAAAACAATCTGATTTTTAAATTTCTCAATACAAATTGGAAGTGTAAGATAGATTTATAAGATCCCGGAGAGGAATGCAATGCTTTCACGTAAACTGATAATCTATAATGATATATTAAAAAAACAAATCTTTTATATAACAACTTAAAAATGTATATTATTAGTTGAATAAAAGATTTCACTGTCGATGGTAACAGAATTGTTTTTATTTTAGGTTAAAAATAAAATAAAATGAGAGAGTCTTCTGTTTTTTTAAATAAAATAATTTTTAATTATTTCTAGAGACTATAGTTTCGAAGGCATTGCCTTCATCATCAGTCTATCACAAATATTTCAAATTAGTTACAAATTAAGATTTATACATAGAAAATTTTGAAAAATATATAATGTCTTTTTCTTCATGTTTCTTCTTGGGAGTTTAGAATATAACTGCTAATATAACAGTTATATTCTAAACTCCCAAGAAGAAACATGAAGAAAAAGACATTATATATTTTTCAAAATTTTCTATGTATAAATCTTAATTTGTAACTAATTTGAAATATTTGTGATAGACTGATGATGAAGGCAATGCCTTCGAAACTATAGTCTCTAGAAATAATTAAAAATTATTTTATTTAAAAACAGAAGACTCTCTCATTTTATTTTATTTTTAACCTAAAATAAAAATGTATATTTTAAACCCAAACATTTCGGGAGAAATTCTCCCTTTATCAATGGAAATTCTTCAAAAAAATTGCATTCTCTAATGTTTAGAGAGAAAGCAACTTTTTTTTCTTTTTTTGAAAAATTTCCATTGATAAATGGAGAATTTCTCACGAAAATGTTCGGATTTTAAATATACGTTTTTAAGATAGTTCTATAAAAGATTTGTATTTTTTTAATATTTTAAATACAATGAATAAATAATTTTTTCTTTATAATGATATAGATATAAGCAGGGCTTAATTTCGGCAGGATCTGTCGGGAACAGCGTTCTGATTCTTTTTAACTCAATCAAGAACTAAGAGTGCTAAAGAAAATTAATTAACGCTAATTTCTCCAAGCGTTTAAGTTCTTTTTTTTTAGAAATTAATCTCTGGATAAGTGAAAGTAAAAATCTGACGCCCATATTAAATGCGGTTTGTTGGTTTTGATGGTTTGTTGTTGTATTAATCCAGCGTAGAATCACTTCCTTATTTGCTCTTCCTTCCTTCCAACCACTCCTTTTCCTAATTACATCGACGATATTATCTCCTATCTAGACTAATTTTCAAACTTTCTATAACCTCTTGATGTAGTTGAAACTTGGAAAACGGCAATTTAATTTGGTGTTCATTCGCTTCTCGAACTCAGGAACTCAAGACTATTATTTTGTCCTAAACTCTCTCTCTTAAATTGACGGCATATTGCCTTTCCCTCTTAAAGTTAAAATAAATAAAAAGTTTTCTTGAACGTAAAAAATACCCCAAAAATCTATATATATATATAAAAGCCATTGTCAGACAGTACCCGTGGCGCAGCAAGGGGAGTGGGAGAAAAAGCAACTAATAATATTCAATGACAGTTGTTATTTTGTCAAATTTTACAAATAAAACATCTCTATTCTCTATATTCTATATCTATAATATCTCTATATATTAATATATTCCTCTATATAGCTTAGAATATTAGATTTACGGCGTGTCTCATTTGAAATTTTAGTAGACAAATTTATTAATTTAAAATATATTATATATTAATATATATTTAATTTTTTGGAAATAATTCATACCGCGAAAATTTTTTTTTTTTTTTGAATTTAGGAAAAATATAATTCTTAAAATTTTAGTAGACAAATTAATTTTAAAATATATATATATTATATATATTTAATTTATAATATAAGTTTTAATGATATATGATTTAATGGGATAATGAGATTAATTCTTAATTTATTACTGCGCGGGTCATTTGAAATTTTAGTAGATAAATTAATTTTAAAATTATTATATATAATTAATTTAGAGACACTTTTTAGATAAATTTAAATATTGAAATGTATTATTAAAAAAGAAATAGGTTTCCAACCGATCGGGAACTTCGAGAGAAATGGTTGCATGCTCTAATAAAGTATTTATAAAGCATTTAATGATATTTTTCATCTTTCTTTGATCAATATTCATTATTCAAAAAATATTTTTTTCAAAACATATAATTACGGACAGCTAATAATCACATCTCGAGACGCTGCCCGCCAGGGCCACCAGCCCGGAGGGCCGAGCGGTGCCGGGCGTGCCGTAGGCACGCCAGGTACTGCTCGTATTATATAATAAACTGCAACGGATCGGTGCTAGATTTAATCAAAATTCATTTGATATATTAATAGAGTATGTTTATTTCTTTATTAGTAAACAGATATCACTGGCTATTTGAAGTCCATGTTGACAAAATCAAAAATAACGATCGATTCTTTTCTAATACTAAAGGAATAACCTCATTACATTACATGTTTGATGTAGATACATTAAATCGATCAATTAGATAAATTTTAAAGAATTAATAAATAAAAATTTTTAAAAAGTACTATCTTACTATAGGCCTGGGCTTCTTAAACTAAGGGTCGTGGCCCCATTTGGGTTCGCAAAACTGAATTTTGGTCTAGCGAAACATAGGGCAAAAATGACTTTCCAAAATGGTGTCAACAATTAAAAAAGTTTAAGTGTTGCTCTAGGGTAAAGTACTTTAAATTATAATTTTACTAATAACTTTATACTATATGACCTTTTTGTGGTCCTAATTTGTGGTTTAATTAGAATACTAAATTTCATTAATATTGATTAAACGATTTTCAAGATATTTAGAAAAAACTAAAAAAGTATCAATGATTGTGGGCCGACATGTACCAAAAACTAATCAGCTCTTCTAAATTTTGATAAAATAATGGTATGTTTTCAGTTTTAACGACTGGACTCGCCTAGCTCATACGCAGCTTTCATTCTTCTGTGCGAAAATGTTGCCTAAATACAGGCGCACCATCGTCATTAATCAAGTTCAAATGCAGACTACATTTTGAGAATTTTAATAAGTACAATTATATATTTATATTTGATAATTCATTATTTTTCTTATACTTGGAAAAAAATTGAATTAGTTAAAAAGCTCTAAATTAAAAAAACAATTCAAATTCAAGTTCGATTATTATAAGACGAAATGAAAGAATGGAAATCGTAAGAAGTTATTTCTTTTATTTGGAAATCCTTTCCAATACTATTTAAATGTTGGGATCTCTAGCTAAAAAAACTTTCCTTTTTGAGAATTTAAAAAGGTTTTAAAATATAAAATAATTTTGATATTAAGGGTCGAGTATAATGAAAATTTCTTTTTTTTTTATTTATTTATTTCATATTTATTAATATCTGAAACTTGGAGAAATTTTTTTTTCCTATAGGTAAAGAATTATTTACATTCGAGAATATACAATTTCAATACAAGTTAATTTAATCAGTAACTCCATTTTCAGGAAAATATTAAGTCCAATTTTAGATATAGGTAGGTCTCGTATGCGTATATACTCTGAATCAATACCAAACCCCAGCTGGTTGGTATTAACATTATAAATTTGCTGCCCTTTGGATCTATACGAAAAGGGATTTTTCACAAATGTAAATATTAAAAGAAAGCAACAAAATCAACTCCGTTTCGACTTCCTCATCCGAATAGCATATTAAGTAATTCAATTAAAACAAGAGAGAGCAATTAAACCAATAGGAGACCCCACATATCTCACTCTAACCGAATGTTTTCTACATTTGATTCAATCACGAATCAACTGTAGGGAGTTTTTGTCAAATATTGAGTGAAAATAATATTTGAACTTATATATTTCTATCTTGAAATAATGATATTAAATAAATTTTTATAATTTTTCTAACTGATATAACAAAGAATAATTGACCTATCAACGAGAATTGTTTTGACCGCGCTTATTTGAAAAAGATATTTTATCACGAGACTAGTGCGGATTATGCTATTGATGTCTGTGGAGTCTGGATTGTAGCTAAATCCGGTACATTGTTACGCAGATGACAGCACCCTACATAACGCCCCTGCATCGTATAAAAACCGTACAGACATTGCCTCTTCCGCAGAAGTCCGTTGATAAAATATATTTTTCAAATAAGCGCGGTCAAAACAATTCTCATTGATAGGTCAAATATTCTTTGTTATATCAGTTAGAAAAATTATAAAAATGTATTTAAAATTTCACTCTGTCGATTCCATAGATCCGTTTCTGTATTTTCTCCTAAACTAGATGGTTGTTGTTTCTTTTAGAAGAATCCGAATTGGTTGTTGCGTGAACATTTAGTCTTGTCATTGGATAATGGATCCCATTTGTTGAAAGAAAAGAAATACCTATTGATTTGGAGACAAGATCATGGAGTAAATTAGGGTCTTTATGTATATAAAGTTTATGGTTCTTATGACGATGTAACTGCAAGAGATTTTCGATTTCAAATCGATACAGATTATAGAAAGAAAGGGGACACAAGCGTAGTTGCCCTTACTGTGATAGATTCAGATAATTCGTCATAGTGATATAATCTATTGGGAAATGGAATGGCCTAGAATGTTTTCTAAGGGTGTTTATGTCTTTAATCGACGTGTTATATGATAGATACAGAAACAAAAATAATTATAATCGTAAATAAAATAGCAGAACATCCCGCATGTCCTGAGAAACTACAAATGTACAGAGCTAAAGATTATTGGTCTTTTATGACAATTAAACCTTATACTGAATTTGAAGAACCTGGATTAGAGTTCACAATAACATATTTTGATAACCCTGACATATCCATTCCTGCTGCAGATTTACCTGGGTTTCTATGAGAGGGCTTCTAGAATTTTTAATAAATCTGAGACAAGCTGCAAGAATTTAGTTAAATATTATGAAAAAGTTTCTACCAGAAAATCGATCACAAAATCAATCGGCAAAGAAGGAAGAAACTGTCATCCTCTTAAAAAGACTGAAAATAAAGATGAAGAAGATAAAAAAATGATAAATAAAACGAAAACATTAATAAAACCAACCCACTTTCGGCCTTTCTTTAATTTTCGATTTTAAAAATTCCATTTATTTTCACTTATAATTACACGAGAGCTTTTTTTGCCGAAGTAAACTTGACATTTTAATGAGAATTTTGTTGCCTGGCAACTAAACGAAAAAAACTACCTGTGAAAAAATTACGAGTCCGTAGGACGAGTAATTTTTTCTGGTAGTTTTTTGAGTTAAATTGCCCAAAGGCAACAAAACTCGAATTATAAAATATCAAGTTTACTTCGACCCAAAAAAAAGCTTGAGTGTAATTCGGTAAGACAATTTAATGAATCAATACGTAAATCACAAAATTAACAAAATTAAGACATAAATTAGTTTATTTAATTTAGAGGAAAAGTACAATTGTTAAAAATACAATTCTTATAAACAACTTGATAAAAAAATAAATAGGAAAATAAAAATAAAAAAATAATCGTATAGGATCTGAAATAAAAACATAAAATTAAATAAGATTTGTTTCCAAGCTATATAAAAAAAGCCACTTGAACCACTTTATTTGTAAACACACCTGTTTTGTTATGATTTAGACACCTGTTAATTAAAAACAAACAAAAAATTTCTAATTTTAATATAATATAATAATATTTGCTTTAACCTATTAGTGGGTTTTAAAATTAAAAAACCAATTAATAAATAAAACATAATTGAAAAAATAAAGCTAGGTTCAGTTTTGTCGCTGGAAAAGTTAGGGTAAACTTTTTTCGCTGTCATAGTGACAAAAACACCGTTGCTTATGGGACTTTTAGTGTATGAATTAAATTGTCATCATTAAAATATAAACAAACATAATATTCGTCATATCCAGAATGACCTATTTATACAAATTTAGTAATAACATAGACTGAATTATTGTTTTAAAAAGAAAATTTATTGAATAAAAATTTCCGTGTAATAAATAAAACTATTTCGTATTTGTTTTGACGAGAGTTAAAGTCAATAATCCCCCCTGAAGCCTTGTAAGTATAAAATTTCACTGTCAAATTGGATAAGAATGGAACTAACAATTTCGCCAGATCGTTTATCTCTATGATATTTAAAGACTGGAATTCGTATCCCGTCACCGTATTTCAGGCGTAATTTAACTTTCAGCTATTAAAGACCCTCATCTAAAGACACTTTTGACTACAGCCCATAAAATGTTCTTTTCACTATACCTAAGCATCTATCCAGGTCAATAAAATCTCCACCTTCTTAGGGCAAGTTCTCTTATCAAAATCATTAAAAAAATAATGATAATAATCAAATCAAATAAAAAGACAAATTAATAGAAAGTATTCAACTGCAAAACTTTACATTAAATATATTTATAAACATAATCAATTTTGATGTAGAAATTGGAGGCATTGCAGGACAGGAATATAATTTTCTAAATCAAAATGTATTACTTTTATAAATACATAGAGGATACCACCATTTTTTATTTCAAATTAAAAACTTTAATTCTAAATCGTCGCCTTAGAGAGTAAACCTGCTAACTCACAACAAGGAAATTTGACAGGCCATAGAAAAAACAAACAACATTTAATATTGTTGTTATGGAAAGAAACTATTTTTCAAATTTTTTTTCCTACAACTTACGATCTTAATTTTAAGTATCAGTTTTATTTAGACGATGCTGCATCTTCTTTTTCTTTCGTACGGTATTAATATGTCATTTATGATAAAAAATGGATTTAGCAGGTTTACACTCTAAGCCAACGAAATATATTTAACTAGAAAAATGTATTTATTAGTATATTACAATATTAGGTTAGAAAAAATTAGATAGCCCCGAAAATATCCTAAATTATTTAAGGCACCATTAGTGGTAAAACTATTGGGCTAGGGAATTTTGTGGAACCCTGAATACCATTTTTTTATGATAATTGCATTAAAATATTTTATTTTTACCTGATCCAATGCAAAGCAGTGCCGGTCTCACGGCAATATTCTAATAAAGCACCTTGGGGACCACAAAAAAGGTTAAGTAAAGTTTTTAATAAAATTATATTTGAAAGTACTTTACTCTAGAGTAAGATAGTACTTTTTTAAATTCTTTAAAATTTATTCATTTGATCGGTTTAATATAGCTCATTTAACCTTGCTTAAGTAAGAATCGATAGGCTTAGTTTCTCTCTGTGAAATGCTAAAAATTTTGGAGGAAATTTTATAAGTAACCATAATAACTGCGTTGTTTACTTATCAGTTACCTTTGCTCAAGCTTGAGCTGTTAAACAAAAAAAATTTAGCCTTTTTGATTTTAAGTTGATTCTTCCATGGTCATCTTAAATGGTCAAAAGATAAAAAATGGAATGCAATAAAATTTTTCCTCTAGTTTTCGATAAGAATCGATCTTTAATTTTAATTTTAAGCAAATTTCTCCAAGTCTTCAGTAATGGTTACCTTGAAAGATATTAATTTGCCGATGGTAATAGATTCAAATTTACTAGAAAATCATAAGATGATGTGATCTATTAAATCCGATGGAATGGAATATTTTTAATTATATGTCAGAGGGGTTGTTTTTCACCCCCTCGGGAATCGAACCCGAGTGCCAGTAACAGCAATCCGGGCCACCTGGCTCACCTGCGGGATACGAACTTCTCTGACATATGTAAACGCGTAAAATATTTTTACTCAAACTACCCGTTTACATATGTCAGAGAGGTTCGTATCCCGCAGGTGAGCCAGGTGGCCCGAATTGCTGTTACTGGCACTCGGGTTCGATTCCGAGGGGTGAAAACAACCCCTCTGACATATAATTAAAAATATTCCATTCCATCCGATTTAATAGATGACATCATCTTATGATTTTCTAGTAATGGTTACCATGATAATCTATAGGTCAAAAATCAAAAGTAGAATGATTATTCCTCATGAATCAATGGCTATTTTTGAATTGAAGTCAACATGGACTGCAAATAGCTAGTGATATCTGATTAATAATAAAGGAATAAACATATTAATATTTCAAATGACTTTGGTTAAAGCTTAGCAACGATCCGTTGCAGTTTATTTTTTAATTATTAATTATTTCTAAAGAAGATTATAAGATAAATAAAATAAGATGATGATAAATGGTTCATGTATTCTGTAATAGAAATGTGTTCCTTGTTGGGTTAACTTGAAATAATTATCTCTTATTTATGATAAGTGAAATTGCTATGGTGTATACTAAGTTTTATATTTAATGATAGAGTAAATATCCAATTTTGTTTCTCCGAAGGGACGAGCAATTTCTTTTCCAACTGAATTTCAAATGCAATTTTATCCATTGTCCTGAGGGCATATGATACAATTTAGAATATTATTTGATGAAAAGTATTTTTATTTTTTAGTGAAACTGTTGTCAGCCTTTGGCCATCCAGCGGCTTTGAATCGATCCACACCCCCGTACCACCCACTCACCCGTCTCTTTGTTTATTACGTGAACCAAGGAATTTATTCAGCTCAAAGAGACAACTTCTAATAATAGACATTGTCACTCTATTTTATTTTATTTCAATTTTTCTTTTTAGGAAAAAAAAATCAAATAAATTCTCAACGCCTCGGAAAAATACCGAAAAAATTTTCAAACCTCCTGAATTGATTTGAGGACATGGATAACCCCCCTTCCCCCCTAATCAATGATCGAAGTTTCTGCAGTTAATTAAACATTTCGCTATAGGGGATGATTTTTTTATCAGAAAAAAATCAATCACCTAATAAAAAGGGGTAAATTAATGGTAGTTATTCTTCTACAAATTTATAAGTATTCATAGTCATTCTCATGAATAGCGCTTCTGATATAATATGATTTGAAATTATAAAAAAAAAAAACTTATTTCTAAAGAAAAATAAAAAATTTAATTGCCCCACTTAGAAGGTACATATGTGTGTTGAATTTCAGATCCATCCTTAAAATTACCCTTCACTCAATAAATGAATCCCGTATAAAAAGCTTAATTGGGAGTCGGGGTGGAGCACTAGCTTACTGAACAGGAGACCAGGGTTCAAGCCGCAAATTTTTGACCGGATTTACAGACACTCACCAATTTACTGACAATTTGTTAGTTATATTATATTGTGGGATTTTATTCTCCGCTCCTTTCAATGTAAAATGCTTTTGAAAATAAAGATTTGTTTTCGCCTTGAGAAAGGCGTTTGCTTGTTGTTTGCCGGTCAGAATCCTTCGATAAACTGAAGAATGAGCAGCAAGGACACGCCCCTTTTATATTGAGAAGCGAGCGCGCGGACATTTATGCATACGTCACCTAAAAGGCGCAAATAATTAACCAATCAGCTTAATTGCTAATTAAGGCCAGGTTTATTAAAGCAGCCAGCTCCTCGAAGCGAGTTCAGTTGTCATTCAGTTGTCAGTTGTTGAAGCTCATTGAATGAGACAGCTCTCCGAGGTGACTGATCACCTGGGAACGATTTAGTAGAGACGGCTTGTGTCTAAGAAGTAATTTGTATACACGTTCTGTAACGAAGAAGCAATAAATGCGGGCTTTGTGCCATTATTTTAAAAAAGCATATTTTCAACTGCCTAGTGCAAATTCTTATTTTAGAAAAGCATTTTTCTGGCTTTAACGCCGCCAAGAGAGAGTCTAATCTCTGAAGATTATCTCCCATCCAAGCCCGGATCATATCCTTCCAAATAACCCATCGAGCTAAACATAATAAAAATCATCCGTCGTCTTAATCATTTCCTATAATATTATATATTAAAATTATGAAATTTAATTGATTTAATAAATCATTTTAAATGTTTTTGAGTGGATTCATTAACCCATGTGCCCGACCTGTTCCCCTCGCTGAGCGTGATGATTAATATTGAAAATCCCTATCTATACAATATGTATTAAAAAATTTGACAGCTTAAAAAATGTTAAACAAATCTGTTTTATGCAAATATCTCGTTATCTATAGCTGATAAATAAAAATTGTTCAAATAATAATTATAGAGGATAAACTTCTCTATAAAAAAGTTCTTATGCATTTTTTTGATAGGATCAATGGTTTAGGAGATAATACGATTTGAAAAGATTACACCTTTTTTATGAATGTCTCTGTTTATATTATTTGTTTTTATTTTGCTTCTTTTCTTGGAAGTATTGATAAACAAATTGTATAATTTGTTCTTTAACTAGGTCATTAGGCTAATGGCTTATTTATTTTAATTTATTGCTTGTCTATTCACTCATTTCTATTCAGAAAGGATTATTTATGAGAGCAATAAAACTTTAAAAAAAAAAAGATTAAAATCTATACAAATGTTAGCGAAAAAATTATATTAGAATGGCAAATAAGATCCCGTCGTTCTTTTCAATAAAACATAAATAAAAAACGGCGGGAACTTAGTTGCCAAATTGTTTGTATCTATCTAACGCTTTAACTCTGAAACTTCTCATCCGATGGAGATAAAAATTTCAAAACCAAATTTGGAAAAATTTCCTGAGTGATATAAGTATAAATAATATTGGTGTGTTTTGTAAGAGACCCGGCAAAAACGGGTTTTGCAGATAGCATTTCAAATACATATTAGCGACGACGGCAGCCTACGGCGTGCCTCTTACTAGCCATAAAGCTTTGCACCCTGGACCTTCTTGATCCCACAAACCCTATCACCCTCCCTTGGACCTTCCACCTACCCCTGAAGAAGGAAATACGATCTTCCGAATCTTCGGATTTTTTAAGAAGATGATAATGGCATTCTAATAAATTATTTTATTCATTATCCTTACGCTGCCTTTGCATCAATTCTGTATCAAATTCTACTACTCCATCTTCATTAAATATAATTAATTATTTTTCTTAAAATACAGTGGAACCTCAGTATACGTCTGCTTTGGAACCCAATTCGGAATACGTCCTGTTTGGATGTAACAAATTTTGCTCGGCATATGACTTCTGTTCGGTATACGAGAGAAATTTTTTGGGTGAATTGTTCGTCATTTTTAAATAATTATCCCAGAGGAAAAATTAAATTAATAATCAATTATATTCGGAGTTGATGTAATATTAACTGATTAAACATACAAGAAAGGATATCATACTATATAAAACCAGACAGGCCATCGCAATACTTCGCCATTATATTCTATAGACTATCAATGTGAAAGTAAAAATATAAGCGCAAAACAGGAGAATATAATAAAGTTTATTGTGATTTTCGATAGACGTTTGGTGGGCGTAAATCGAATGATTTCTAACTGACTATTATAGTACATACACTTTTCTCGCACGATGTTAGTAAAGTTCAACTTTTCTTTACAACCCTTTCTACTTCCCCCATGTTTATTATTTATTTACAGCGACATAGTTATTGTAAACAACTTCGATCCATCCATGTAACCTGTCGTGTAAAAATATAAGCGCAAAACAGGAGAAAATAATAAAGTTTATTGTGATTTTCGATAGAAGTTTGGTGGGAGTAAATCGAATGATTTCTAACTGACTATTATAGTACATACACTTTTCTCGCACGATGTTAGTAAAGTTCAACTTTTCTTTACAACCCCCTCTACTTCCCCCATGTTTATTATTTATTTACAGCGACATAGTTATTGTAAACCTTCGATCCGTGTAACATGTTGTCATTATTAACTATATTAGAATGATATACTGGAGTGATCATTACTCAGTTCCTAAAATAATTGGTCAAACGTTAGAAAAAACACAGCAAAGATCTTACAGAAAAAGCTATTGCTTATTATCTCTCGCACATCGTTCTTTATCAGCTCGTATTTCAAAAAATATAGTTTATTGCATGGGGTTAGTAAGAAACACGCGACCAGCAACGACCGGCACTTGCGTTGGGTTCAGACTCGTACTCAGGTGAATGTAATATAAGCGGAAGTGAATCTCGTAACCTTGATTGTCGGATATTTATCACTTTACGCCATACTATTTATTCCTCTTCTCATCCAATTTTCTTTTGTTTTTGTTTCAGGTAAGCTCTAACAACAAATTCGACTGAATAAAACCAAACATAGCCTCATTAGTAAGTTCTCTTCATAATTTTTTAATTATATTTTGATTATTATTTGTGATTAAACTAAAACGTTAAGACAAGAATTTGTTCTAATGGCTTCTCTTCTTGTTTGTCTAGTTATTTCTTAACGATTGCACGTTGTCTTTTCGCTCGTCAATTAATCACCATTAAAAACATTTAATGTACTGCACGTAAACAAATTAGTTCTTCTGGGGCAAATTTATTTTAACATTTAATGGATATAATTAACGTATTTTATGTTGTAAGGGGGTCTCATTAAAAAGCGATACCTTTCTACCTGTTGGGTTTGATCAAACACATGGAATAGAAATTAATTGTGTTGGAGGGTCAAATAACGTCCATTTGAAAATGTTATTGAGCATGACCTGATATTTGATAAAACGAGTTAGAATAATTGGAAAGTGATTATAACAGAATTAGAAAGGATGGCAAATGTCAAATGGCTGATGAGCAAACTGCGACTGTTTACAATTTGAGAGCGAAATTAATGGCTAAACTATTTATTTTTTTATTAAAGACTTAGTATAAAATGTGTATATTTTTTATAAACCACTGTGTATATACCACTCAATAAATCTAGCTAAGGTATATTAATTAAATTTTCTTAAAACGAAGATTAGTTATTATTTTAAAAAGGCAATTGAAGTAACAAGTTGGATAATCACCACGAAAATTCCCGAAATATGTAAATCATAAAAAAAGAAAATCTTATCAGAATGTACAGGGTAGGCTAGAATACAGTCTCTGATTTGAAGGATTAATTGTAAGGAAACGGTTCAAGATATATAAAAAATGCTTTTATTGCTCAAAAGTACATATAATATAATAATATATTTTTTATTCAATAACTTATAATACCTTTTTTCACGATGTTTTGAAAATGATATCGTCCAAGTGGCGGTCTTGGCGAACAATATACATATTGGGCATTTCAAAGAAGTTTTAGGCCACTCTTCTCAGTATACCTTGCGAAATTCAAGCTATGTTCGCCCTCAATCGCCTCCTTCAGAGCTTCAAGGGTTCGAGGTCGAACTTTATATACCTCAGATTTGACGTATTCCTACAGAAAAAAGTCACAAGGGGTCAAATCGGGGGAGCAAGGGGGTCATGGAACATCCCCCGGAAAGAGATCAGACCACCGGGAAAAAGCTCTTGCAAAATTTTGAGTGAACGACTGGCAGTATGGGCCGTGGTTCCATCATGTTGAAACCAGAAGGCTTTGTGTTCATATTCTTTTATTTTGGGGCGCAAAATTTTTTCCAACATGTCCCAATAGCGAGTCGAATTCAAGGTAACAGTTAATCCTTCAGAGTCAAATTCAAGGTAACAGTTAATCCTTCAGAGTCAAAAAAATAAGGCCCAATAATGGCTATAGAGGACAGCGCACCAAACTGTTACTTTGAGGCGTGTGAAGAGGCCCTTGGTGCAGTTTACAAGGGTTTTCAGATACCCAGTCACGAAAATTCTCCTCTTCGTCGCCACAACGTTATTCTCGTTTTTAAAAACGACTCCACAACAAAGCCCCCTTGCTCACCTGACCACGACATGGTGTCTACTGAGAACGGTATTTCTCACCCAACCTATCGCCACATGCCCCACCCTGTAGAAACTTTCAAATCTTAATTTTGGATTTATTTATAGTTTTTAAAGAATTTGGTGTCGGTTCTATACATTTTAAATAAGAGTGGAGGGGAGTCGGGTTAGCCGAGCCGGCTAACGCGCTGGCCCTGCTTCGGCATCAATCGATTATGACGATGTTGGAGAGGAAGGCCGGGGTTCGATCCTGGCTGGCAAATAAAAATTTCTACCGGCTAAAAACTCGGCTCCCTCACTAACCCTACTAACATTTTACTTATGTGCTGTCTAAATGGGCTTTGTTTAAATAAAAAAAAAATAATAATAAAAATAAAAGTGGATGTGTGCAATCTTCCTAATCCACTCTTACTTACTAGATTTAGTTTTAAGCGTTGGTGAGGTGTCTAGTGATCCCCATAGTAACTAAAAAAGAGATCATTAAAAATACAAACGTGAAATATAAATAAAGGGGACAATTAATTACTTTTTTTAAATGTATTTATATTGTCAAATTTAAATACCATAAACGAAACAATTTGCATTCCCCACGCATTGACTGTGGGTCAGTGGGTAGAGTGTTGGCCCGCTGACTCAAAGATCGCTAGTTCGAGACCGAGTCTCGGCAGATAGATATTTGCAGTCGCCTCCTCTTGGAAAGTAATGGCAACCTGCCAAGAGTATAATTGCCTAGTAACCTCTCCAAATTTGCCGTTCGGAACCGGCGTTAAAAAGTAGGTCCCGTATATCTGTGTAAAACAACTAAACACACTCAGCACAGGTATATGTGGAGAGGAGCCGACACCCGTTACGGGTATGGCACTCGAAGAAGAAGAACGCACTGAATGCCCTAGAAATAAGATGTCCCTGTTCATCCTAGATGATATGCAACCAAAGTTACCATCCTCTCTTACAACTAGAATGGTATGCATATTTTTCTTGAGGATGAGACTTGTCGAGGTCCGATCGGACCTGGCTGTCTTCAGTTTTGGGTTCGTCTGTTTTCGGTCATTCTCATATTATACGATTTAGTTCTTTGAAGGTGACACGCCCAAAAGAAAATGTTTTTATTTAGTTGTAATAAAATCTTTGAAGGCACGAATGAGAAGCAATAAAAGTGGGAGGGTAAACAAAAACAAAAAATACTCTAAAACATCTTCTTTAATGGGAAAAAGTCCTCTTCTCCTGTTCTAGGCGGGCATATAATAAGGCCTGGACATAGTAGACAGGTTCAAATCCGCCATGAGCGTCTTTAGCATTATTGCAGCACAAACAGTCATTGTTGCGACATGTTTTATTTTTAAACTGAAACCTAAAAAGAAGGTGAAATAAGCCATGTCATATCCTTTGGGGCGTTGAATGGTATCGAGAATCAATCAAGACAGACCAACTCAAGTGGTTCATAACAAAGCCGATGATTCGAAAATTGTCCATCCACTTGAAATATTCCTCTCGTATTATTTCTTTTTTCATAAAAATATTTTTGAGAATAAATCGTTAAACCAGCTCGAAGAAATCTAGTCCTTAGAAAAAACGAAAAAACTTTTTCTTCGTATAAATTTATCTCATATTAGACAACCACTTTCGTTCAATTATTGTTTAATAAATATTTTTCTTTCAATTATTCAAATGAAAAATCATAAAAATTGTGAGAATATAAAAAGATTTGTATCTGGATTGATTATTATACACCCTCTTTCAGATAAGGAATAACTAACCAATTGAGAATAGTGACAAACAAAATAAAATAACAACCACTTTGTCTAGTTAGGAAAAAACCCCAAAATGCTTTGAAAAAATAAAAAATAATCATCATTCATTCTTATTATTTATTTGCTTAATTTAAGAACATCAAGTAATTTAAACAAGAGATTTTTGATCATAAAAATAAAAATGTCTTGCATGTTTAGTGCATATCATATCGCTTTTACTTATCCCAGATTTAATAATAACGTAAATGAAAGTACAATTATGAAGAAAAGTAATTTGTAAACTGAACGGAGAGTTTGCTCTAATTTTTGACATGAAAAGACCATTTCACTAAATGTGATATTTTTTATAATAGTTTGGAGTTGGTGGTGTTTCAACTTATTATAATTTAAAAATATTTCACTATAAACCCATGTTTTTGTTATTATAAACCCACACGGGATTCCCTAAGTTTTGTAAAAAATTTTGATAAATTGTTCTTTAAATAAAACAAGTTTGAAGCTTAAAGATTTTGAAGATTTAAAAGACAAATCTGATAAAAGTACCTATACATCAGAGTATAGTGTTTTTATACGTATTTCGAAATTTAAGACAAGCCATACTATTACTGATTAGTTCTCGGGATATTAAACCAAACATTTTGAAGAATATATGGTAAAGTGAGTTTATAACTCTAGTTCTTAAAATAATAATAATAATAATAAAAATTTATGAAAATAGTAATATTGGTATGTACTGAATAGAGAATTTACTCTAATTTATATCATTAAAGGGTATTTCAGAAAATGAAATATTTTTCAGTAAATTGTTCGTTTTAGAAAGTAAGTTTACTTAGAGGTATAATATATATATATATATATATATATTATTACCATTATTTTTTGTTAATAAAAACAATTTTAAATTAAAACTGACTACAAAAAAGCAGAAAATCTGTACTTCCCGAAAAATGTAAATACTGAGTCAAAATTCTATTAGAATATTCTACCCAGGCAGACAGAGAAACAAAGTTAAATAAAAGCATGTAAAAATATTACTGTTTCTTCTTTAAATTATACCTCCACAAAAATTCGCAAATAATAATATTTCATATGGCAAAAAAGAACAAGAAATAAATGTCGTGCGCAGAACCTAGTTATAGTTTATTTTTTCATCCTTGATCTATAATAAAATAAACTGCAACGGATCGTTGCTAAACTTTATCCAAATTCATTTGAAATATTAATATGTTTGTTCCTTTATTATTAATCAGATATCACTTGCAATTTGTAGTTCATGTTGACATTAATTAAAAATAATTCTGATTTAATAGTCGAGGAATAACCATTCTACATTGGATTTTTGACATTTCGGTTATTAATTTAACCATTCCTGAAGACATGGAGGAATCGACTTAAAATCAAAAATAGCCATCGATTCTCATCTAATACTTGAGGAATAACAATTCTACATTGCGTTTTTGACGTTTCGATTATTATTGGTAACCATTGCTGAAGACATGGAGGAATCGACTTAAAATCAAAAATAACGAACGATTCTCATCTAATACTATAGGAATAACCTTATTGCATTCCATTTTTAATGTTTTGAATATTAATGGCAACCTCTACTGAAAACGTGGAAGAATCGACTTAAAATCAAAAAGACTAAATTCTTTTATGGCAAACAACTCAAGCTTGAGTTGTTTACCAAAAAGAATTTAGTCTTTTTGATTTTAAGTCGATTCTTCCACGTTTTCAGTAGAGGTTGCCATTAATAGTCAAAACATCAAAAATGGAATGCAATAAGGTTATTCCTATAGTATTAGATAAGAATCGATCGTTATTTTTGATTTTATGTCGATTCCTCCATGTCTTCAGCAATGGTTACCAATAATAATCGAAACGTCAAAAACCTAATGTAGAATTGTTATTTCTCAAGTATTAGATGAGAATCGATGACTATTTTTGATTTTAAGTCGATTCCTCCATGTCTTCAGCAATGGTTACCAATAAAAACCGAAATGTCAAAAATCCAATATAGAATGGTTATTCCTCAAGTATTAGATGAGAATCAATCGCTATTTTTGGTTTAAAGTCGATTTCTCTGTGTCTTCAGCAATGGTTACCAATAAAAACCGAAACGTCAAAAATCCAATATAGAATGGTTATTCCTCAAGCATTAGATGAGAATCAATCGCTATTTTTGGTTTAAAGTCGATTTCTCTATGTCTTCAGCAATGGTTACCAATAAAAACCGAAACGTCAAAAATCCAATATAGAATGGTTATTCCTCAAGCATTAGATGAGAATCAATCGCTATTTTTGGTTTAAAGTCGATTTCTCTATGTCTTCAGCAATGGTTACCAATAAAAACCGAAACGTCAAAAATCCAATATAGAATGGTTATTCCTCAAGCATTAGATGAGAATCAATCGCTATTTTTGGTTTAAAGTCGATTTCTCTATGTCTTAAGCAAAGGTAACGGATAAGAAAACAACGCAGTTGCTATGGTTACTTATAAAAATTTCCTCCCAAATTTTTACCATTTCACAGCGAGAAGCCTAACCATTCTTACTTAAGTTAGGTTAAATGAGCTATCTTAAAACGATCAAATGAATAAATTTTAAAGAATTTAAAATAAAAAATTAAAAAAAGTACTATTTTATTCTAGAGTAAAGTACTTTAAAATATAATTTTACTAAAAACTTTATTTAACCTTTTTTGTGGTCCCCAAGGTACTTAATTAGGATATTAAATTTCATACAAATTGGTTAAGTCATTTTCAAGATATTTAGAAAAAACTAAAAAAGTACTTAAATAAAGTACTAATGTTTGTGGGCCGATATGTACCAAAAACTAATCAGCGCTTCATTTTGTTAAAAGAATGCTAGGTTTTTAATTTCATTTCAATCGGTGCAACGGTGTGGAAAAAATCGTGGGCCAAAAAAACGATAACATACATACATCCATCCATCCATACATACATACATACATACATCCATCCGCACGCACTAAATGAAAAAATCGCACTTTTTGGCCTCTCGACGAGACCCCATGTAATTTTTGGCAAAACCGTCACGTGCTAAAATTCAACCTAATTGAATACTACAATTTGTGACTTTAATTGAGTCCATGGGTTCCGTAGTCTTTACCTGAGGACCCTTTGAAGCCACGCTTGCCCCGAGAGCGATTACAATACTTTACCCATGCTTTGCATTGGATAAAGTAAAAATAATTATCAGTCAAAATTGCTTTTCAAAAATAAAACAGTGACCTATATTAGTAAAAAGTATTGGTTAGAATTTAATTTGACTGGAACAAGAGAGAAATAGTGAGGGTGGGTAGAGGGGGGTAGTTGCAACCTATTATTAAACTTTTAATAAGGAAAATTTTATTGTCGCCCCTAAATCATTTCGATGGCGTAATAAAAGCAAAGGGGGATGTTTGTTCAGTTAAACAAATATTATTTCAGAGTACTACTGCTTATTCTTAATACTGTTCGTTTCATAAATTAAATCGCATGTCAGAAAATCAAGATGGGGTGCGAAAAGTAGGAAGAGCTACCTACCATTAGGAAGAGAAAGAAGGAAAAAAAAGATAATCATAAGAAAAAAGAATGAATAATTTTCCTTCATTCTAACAGAAATTAATTGAAAAGTCATAGGGATTTTTTTTTACTTTCACTTATAGCTATATCATTATATGGTTTTAGATATACATGTAAGTAGGTATGTATTGTTTTCCCAAAGTCTTGACACTTTGATGGTTGTATCTCCAAGCTTTAAGCTTTTAGTTACATTCACTTTACTCTCTTGTAGATGAACCTAATCGATGCCAAATAGGAATCAGAACAAAAAAGCGTTTTGGGGTTCCTAAAGTCCAAAAAAATTTCAAAAAATGTATATTTCTGTAGCGTACAAGAATACATTAAGTTGGTGATCATCTATTAAACCTGATGGAATGGAATATATTTAATTATATGATCAGAGGGGTTGTTTTCACCCTCTCGGAATCGAGCTGACCGAGTGCCAGTAACGAGCAATCCGGGCCATCTGGTTTGCTGTTACTGGCACTCCGGAATTCGATTACCGAGGGGGTGAAAAACAACCCCTCTGACATATAATTAAAAGTATTCCATTCCATCAGTTTAATAGATGACGCCAACTTATGATTTCTTGTAAATTTGAATCTATGTACACATTTCGGCAAATTAATATCTTTTACATATCTGAGCGTAATTATGTGTGTAACCCCTGCATTAAATAAATGATAAGTTGCAGAACAACGAAATTCGAAACTTAATCTAAATTTGAACTAGAAAGAAAACAGCAAGATTTTGGTTAAAATCACACTCCCAGAAATATTAATTTATCTGAAAAAGAAAATCGATTTTCTCAAAAACGACTCTAATGACGATTTTTAAGCGGTATGCTTATCAAGTTTCATAAGTTCTTCAATGAGTATGAATTTTTATTTATTTTAAAGGGTTGATTAGGCGTAGCGCAACAAGATTTTTTTAGTCTTCTTATCAAGATTTATTCATAAAGTTATTATACTATATGAACATTGAACATATATATTTATAAGTTTTGCTAATGATTTCGAATTTGACATATCTTGTATAGAAAACAATCTTAGAACATTTGGATTTAATTTAATCATATTTATAAAATCAATCAATAATTTTATTTCAATAGATTGGAATGATTGAATTGATAAATGGAGAAATTCTCCAAAAATGTTTGGATTTTAAATAAATGTTTTAAGATACTTTAATTTTCTATTAAAGATTTGTATTTATGTATATTTATAAAAGTAATCAATCAATATTTTCCCCATAATTAACTTAATTTGCAACATTTTGACCAAAATTCTAATTTCACCATTTAGGACCCAAAGTAAAGGATCTTCCTCTTCATCAACCTTTTCGGGGTAGCCCATACCACCGTTAGAAAAACATACCATATATTAAAATAATATTTATAGTAAATCAATAAATTAGAGGTTCTTTATTTAAAGACAATTAAAGGAAAGTGTTTTATTTTTTAACCGACTTCAAAAAAGGAGGAGTTTCTCTATTCGACTGAATTTTTTTTGTGCCTATGTTACCTCATATCTCCGCCAATTGTGAACCGATTTTGAAATTTTTTTTGCATTGGGTTCAGTCTACTTTCCGATTGGTCCCATTTTTTTCATAGGTATTAGACCTTTTTTGTTAGGTTTGTTCAGGCCTAACTTCTTTGTTTATTAACCGATTTCGATGATTCTTTTTTTATTGGAAAGGGGCTATCTTAGGGATGGTGCCATATTAATTTGGTCAAGTTCTGATGATATGATCACTATTAATAACATCACTAAAAAGAGAAAAATAAAAATAATTTTTAAGAAAAAAATAAAAACCGACTTCAAAAAATTAAATGCAATAAATAAAATACACTAAAAGGTATAAAATAATTATTATCTTATTTAGTTACAAGTAAACTACGAAATATTAACATGAAATTACTTTTTGAAGACGGTGCCAAACATACCTTTTATGAATCGCACTCGACGGATCTTACTTAGTACGTTTGGAAGGTATGCTCGCTTATAGGTATAGTTTTTTTGGCACCGACTTCAAAAAGTAATTTCATGTTAATATTTCGTAGTTTACTTGTAACTAAATAAGATAATAATTATTTTATACCTTTTAGTGTATTTTATTTGTTGCATTTAATTTTTTGAAGTCGGTTTTTATTTTTTTCTTAAAAATTATTTTTTTATTAAAAAATTTGAACATAAAATCAATGTAATTTATTCATTAATATTCATTAATATTATTACTTAACTCGTGCTCCAATTGTCACCTACCCGCGGAACCTGTCCCTGGTTTCCGCGGAACAGTTTGAAAACGACTGTTCTAAAACAATTGAATTGTTTTAAGCAGTTTACTAATTCCAAATAATAGTTATATTTATTTTCTGGATTATCTATCACAGTGAATATTTGCATCTATCTATACAAATACAACGCATTTTATTGGTATTGAAAGGTAACAAACCGATAGTAAAATAATATGGGATTTTGGGGTATTGATTTCGGATGTTCGGGTAAGCATCAAAGTTGTGGTTGATCTGTTTGGTAATATCTGACAGCAACGGAGCTCAATTTCACATGAATCACAACAAGCTGCCCAGCCGTGTATGATCTCACTAACTAGAATTCAGATTATCCAGATAGGGATAATTTCGATACAAGATTAATTCACCTCCGAGAGAAAGGAACGGACCAATTGATCTCCTCTAATCCCGATTATAGAGGAATCGAATAGATTTTATACTACAGATGAAAATCCTATCTCTATCTATCTCTATACCTCATTTTAGCAATTACAAAAGTAGATGGATGACTGCTTTTGAGAATTAAAAAGATAATTGGAGAAAAAACAGAAACTTTTTTTAAACTACTCTAAAAATTCTTTGCAAATTTTATTTAAGCCAGAAAACTGAAAAGTAAGGCCTATCAATTCGAACTTGAATACCAAATTTAACTACATTAACGATAATCTTTTAAGGGTTTCTGCATTTTCAAATGGAATGTAAAAATTAAGAAAACCTGAATTCAATTTTTTATTTTAGAAATCTTTTATTTAAAGGTACCATAACCAATTTGTTATATATATATATATAGTCTTTTTATTCTTCAAATCCAAGCAACTTAGCGCATAGGCAAATTTTAATGTAGTAGCTTGCATGGCACATTTCGGTAACTAAAATTTTTTGATATTTTTTTCTGATTTTATGAATTTTTAAAAAAAGATTGTTCTTCATTTTTGAGCCAAAGTTAAAACATAATCACACCCAAGAATAGTTGACATTTTTGAGTAGATACACAAAACTCCAGAGCTTTGATTACGAAGCGTACGTGGGATGTATTTTTTAAAGATTTTACATAATAGAGTGCAAAATGTTTTCATGGAATATATTCGTAAATGTCCTTAGAAAATGAACTTTGTTTTAGGAAATGAAAATATCAAAATGTTTCTTCAATAGAGTTTTTTAATATGTACAATATTTAAGACGCTAGAGCTGTATTTATTTAACTTTCCACATAAATTTCACCATTACTGCCTAACCCTTTGAGGTACAGAAATTTATATAATGACCTTTATTAAAGACGATGTAATTTCCAACAGAAAAGTTATTTTGAGTGAAATGTCTAAATTTAATAGTTTACGAGGTATAAAATACTCCAATTTTGTAGAATGAATGAACTTGATGAATGTGATAGAGACACTTCCTTTCGAAATAACAGACCAAATGATTTACAAATGTGAAAAAATCGATCTTATTTTGTCGATTTCATCTATCTGAAGGTTCACAGTATGACTATTATATAAGAAAATAGCATTTTGACTAAGAAATTTGTAGTTTAAGAGAAGTTGTATGTAAAGATTCAATTTCTTCTCTCCGGAAGCGAATCAACTAGAAATGAGCAAATAGCTTTATTTTTTTCTCATTAGATATTTATTCAAATCTATTTAAATTTCATATATGTGTTTTATTGTCATTTATCTTTTTATCTCAAATAAATATTATTAGGATAATTTGAATTTTAAAGAGCAGTTTATTTCAAGTCCAATTTTAAAAAACGCTAATAACTCTGTTGAAATTTTTTAAAAAATATGAAATTAATAGATATTATAAAACAATTAATTATTAATAATTAAATTTAATTTTGAACGAAATCGATTCAGTACTTTTTGAGAAAATGGTCAAAAACCATCTGAACCGTCAAAAAACGATGTTTTTTGAAAGCACGCGATGCCTTTGAAAAAAGTTTAAAAAGTCATATGAATCGAAATATTGACTTGTGACATGGAGGTTAATTTTAAAATGTTTCTAAAACGGCCTTTCATAGACGGTTTTTGGGGTTTTTGACCATTTTCTCAAAAAGTACTGAATCGATTTCGTTCAAAATTGAAGTAAATTATTAATAATTAATTGTTTTATAATATCTATTAATTTCATATTTTTAAAAAAATTTCAACGAGTTATTAGCGTTTTTTCAAATTGGACTTCAAATAAACTACCCTTTAAAATACAAATTGCCTAATAATAATTATTTGAAATAAAAGATAAATAAAAATAACACATAGATATGAAATTTCAATAGATTTGAATAAATATCTAATGAGAAAAAAATAAAACTTTTTGCCATTTCTAGTTGATTTGCTCCCGGAGAGAAGAAATTGAATCTTTTCATACAATTTCTTTTAAACTACAAAATTCTTAATCAAAATGCTATTTTCTTATATAATAGTCATACTGTGAACCTTCAGATAGATGAAATCGACAAAATAAGATCGATTTTTTTCTCATTTATAATTCTATAGGTCTCTTTTATCAAGAGACTAGGGTCTCAAGTCACCCGGCATCAGCGAGTCATTCGTTACGGTTTCTAGCTTTTTACCATTTTCTTCAAAACTAATCAATCAATTTCGTTCAAAATTGAATATAATTATTAATAATCAATTGTTTTATAATATTTATTAATTTTATATTTTTAAAAATTATTTCAAAGTAGTAATTAGCGTTTTTTTAAATTAGACTTCAAATAAACTACCCTTTAAAATGCAAATATTCTAATAAAAACTATTTGATATAAAAGATAAAAGAAAATATTTCATAGATATGAAATTTCAATAGATTTAATTGAATATGTGATGAGGAAAAAATTAAACCCTTTTGCCATTTCTAGTCGACTAGCTGTCCCAGTGAAGAAACTGAATGTTTTCATAACATTTCATTTAAACTACAATATTCTTAATTGAAGTGCTGTTTTCTTGTATTAGAATGATTACTTGCACATGTCGACATAGATTAATCGATAATATAAGATTGTTTTCATTCACATTTTTTTTTCTAAAATAATAATTAATTTCGAACTTAAAATCCATTACCAAATGGGTAGACTTTTGGCTTAAAATAATTATTTCCACATTACAAAAAGCCCACACTAAGTGACTTCATGTATAGTTTACATTTCTATTTTACCTGTTGAATTATTGAATAATGTCAAATGACAATTTGTGATAATCCCTTACGTAAATCATTTTGAGTTTCTAGTAACAGGGGATGGCTAATCTAGCGAGTGAGCTCGGATTGTAGTTTTGCTATCATTCCAAATATCCATCATCATTGAGTATACAGTCCTAAGACTGGTTTGATGCAACAATCCGTCTCCACTCGACTCTGTCCTCCGCCAGCTGTTTAACCTCTCTAAATGTCTGGCATCCCATATCTCCAATTATTTGGTTGAAATATTCTAATCTGGGTCTTCCCTTCCCCTTTTCTTTCCCACCTCCCCCTCCAAGATATCCCTAAGCAGTCCCCCATGTCTCAGTGTGTGCCCCATCATCTGACCTCTTCTCTTCTTCAGACTCTTCCACAAGGTTCTTCTTTCTCCGATTTTTCCAAGAACTTCTTCATTTGTGATTTTATCCATCCATTTGATATTCATCATTCTTCTGTAGCACCACATTTCGAAAGCCTCCAATCTCTTTCTCTCCGCTTTTCCAATTGTCCAGGTTTCACACCCGTACATGGCTATGCTCCATACATATGTCTTCAATAGCAACTTCCTGTTTGCTAAGCTGATTGAGGAGGAGCATAGTAGTTTTTGTTTTGAATTAAACCCCATTTTTGCTTGGGCAATTCTTGATTTAATTTCGTTTTTGCTCCTCCCATCCCATGTTATTTTACTTCCTAGGTAGCGGAATTCCTTAACTCCTTCTAGGTTTTCTTGGTTAATTTTGATGCATTCCTGTCTCGTTTGTTCTTTTTTTGTACATACTAGGACCTTGGTTTTATTCTTGTTTATTTTCATTTTTCCAAATATCATTCTAAATAATTTTTACTTTATTGTAAGAACCAATATAATCATATAAAATTGATTGTTTGAATTTGAAGCATGTGCATTTGTGCATGGACACGCCTGTATACCTAAATTATGCATTCAATTGAACACTTTGAATTTCGGTTTGCATCAGCAGGCGCTCAATACTTTTTAATATTTAATAAAATAAATTTAATCTTGTCATTTCATTTATTTATTTTGAATTTTATTTTAGTCATTATCTTTGTTTCAAATAAAATTAAAAAATATATACGTCAATATATCTATATATAAATATATTATATAAAATATACTAAATAAAAACCATAAAAAATTTATTATTATTATTAAAGGTGTTTATCGTATATAGATATGTATAAAAAAATAAATTAGCTCTTTTTAATATGTTTTCGAGAATAGATCAATATAGAAGGTGGGGCATAAAGATCTACCACATTTTGAAGAGGTATAAAAAATGAAAAAATTTAACTAGAAAAAAAAACCGAAAACTATATTTTTTTTGTGTGTTTTAAACTTTATATCAGACAAAAAAGGCTGGAGGGCGTCAAAAATGAAAATTCTAGCCCTTTCGAACAATCTATGTATACAAAATTTGGTTGAGTTTGGTCGAAAGGGCTAGAATAATTTCGACCCTCTCCTCATTTGGGGTGGTTAGTTTTTGCATTTCTAGCCTTTTGGGGGTCCACAAAATATGTATACAAAATTTGATTGAGTTTGGTCGAAGGACTAGAATTTTCATTTTTGATCCACCCTGTCTGATATAATGTTTAAAATATATTCGCCCGATACACTCACTCACTCACTCATCATCAAAACAGCCAGAACCACTGGACATAGAAACATGAAATTTGGAGAGGATATTACATCTATGACATAGGGGCTCACTAAGAAAGGATTTTTCGAAATTCGACCCCTAAGGGGGTCAAAGGGGGCAAAGTGTGTTTTCACTGATTATGCGATATCTCTTAAGGACGATAAAATATCTACTTGCTTTTTACTTATAAAAATACTAAATTAAAATATCTAAAAACTAATTTCAGGATTTTTTGAAATTCGACCCTTAAAGGGGTCAAAAGGGGCAAAATATCTTTGCAATGTGTTTACACTAATTATGCATTTTCAATTAAGAACGATAAGATATCTACTTGATTTTTACTTAATAAAATTCTAAATACAAATATCTAAAAAGTAATTTCAGGATTTTTTGAAATTCGACTCCCAACTATCCAAAATGTGAGTGGGGGCAAAAATTAAAACTCTCTCCTATCTTGATCAAATTTTGTAGAGTTATTCTTTATTACTTTAAGAAACTATTCCTGTAAAAATCAACTATCAAAATTGACTGTATGGGGGCGAAAGGGGGGGGGGGGGCAAAATATAGAAATTTTTAGCTTTTTTGTACATTTACTCTTTAGAAAACTGAGAGTTATTTATTTGCAAATATCTAAAAAATAATTTCAACCTCCCAAAATGTGAGTGGGGGCAAAAAATTAATACTCTCTCCGATATAGATCAAATTTTGTAATGTTAGTTTTTAAGACTATATAAAATGTATGCTGTAAAAATCAATAGCCAAAATGAGTGCGTGGGGGCGAAAGAGGGGGCAAAATATTACAAATATATATTACAGACCTAATAATCACATGCCGAGACGCCGCCCGCCAGGGCCACCTGCCCGGAGGGCCGAGCTGTAGAGGGCGTGCCGAAGGCACGCCTGGAGCAGCTCGTATATATACATAGCAGCTCGTATATATACATATATACAAGAATTGAGCTTTATACTTTAACGAATTTAAAGTACTATTTTATACACCTTTATTACCTGTTACCTGCCAAAGTAACCACAACCCAAACTCTATAGTCGCTGGTCGTTCTTACCCCTTGTATAGGGGACATGCACAGAAAAAACTTTCAACTTTTATAAAATAACGAAGGTCTGGCAGTGGTGGGCTCTTGGGCTATTAGTCATTACAATCAAAAAATCGCCAGATCACTGTCTAGATCAGTGCTTCTTAAGCTATGGGTCGCGATCCTATTTTGGATCGCATTACAGAATTTTGTGGTCCCGAAACATGGGCAACAATGACAATGAAACAATGATCAATATAAAAATTAGAATTCGGAGCGTCCAAAAATTTAAGTTTAGTGAATTCAAGGTATTTTTGTCATTGAATTTGTGCAATAATTTGTGAAATTGTCATTTTGTATTAAATATATATTTATTTATGTCAACCAACGTTCTCAGCATTGTCGATCATAACATCAAATTACAGATGAAATTTGAAAAATATTAAAGATGATTATCTCCTGTTTATTTAATAAAAAACAAGCAGATCCATTTAATTATTATTTAGATTAAATAATTGTAATTATGTAGTTTTTTTTAATAAATTGTAAAATTACAAAATAGGTATGTTTATAAAGATTCGCTTCATTATAAATTTATTTTTGATTTGTTTGGAAAAATGATGATTTTATACTATATAATATGTATCTATAAGATATAATATTGGGTCGCGAAAAATTTCTCAGTCAAAATGGTGTCGCGAATGAAAAAAAGTTTAAGAAGCCCTGCTCTAGATTATCCGTAATAATGTATGCTAAAATGAAGAAAAATTGAACATGGTTCAGCAGAATATTATCCTATGTATATTTGTTCTTAGCTTTATGGCTCGTCTACTTTAAGACTTGTTTTAGCACCGATTTCGCGAACCATAAGGTTCACCTCTGAAACACATTATCTTCTTTTATATCTGTTTCTACAGTTACAAGTAACTTCTGTTTCAAAAGTTTAAATTATTAAGGAAGGAAATGTTAATTGAATTTAATATTAATCACCAAATTATTAAATAATATAGATTGCTTTAAAACTGCTAATGTCTCTATTAGTTTTTAAAAGGAGATTAATTTATAAATTCAATTTTGATTATATAACAATTAAAATGGTGTCATTCTCTCCTCTCCTAACTAGTTAAATATTCTATATTAAATTATCCTACGTCTGTCCGCCCACCCAACTTGATGCTTTTACTAATAAACCGAATATATAACTGTTGAGTGACGCAAACGTCATTTACTCTCCCTTTCAAAATAATTTTAGAATAAAAGTTTCAGTTAATTTTAAACTAAGAAAGAAAGGAACGATGTATGTAGGTAAATATCAAACGGAGGGCTGGTGAGTCAAAGACAAAAGGGTTAAAGGGACGCAATATCTAATTTCATGGTTGAAAGCTAATAGAATTAGAAATTTAAAGAGAAAATCTTTCGTTTGATGTTGGTAAGTGTTTAATCTCATTTAATCTTTTTGATTTAAGCTGAAAAAGACGATATATGTAACAAAACTCAATTTATTGTGATATAGAGGTTTTTATTTTTTGTGAATGTCTTTAACTTTTTTCCTAGTTTACTTTTAGTTCTTAATGATTAAAATGTAGTTCCTTTATAAGAAATAATTTTGGCATCATATAGTTATATTGCTTACACTCGATTGGGTAGCTTTAAGTATATATTGTTTTAATATGAAAAATTTACAAAAATTAGCTTAACCTGTGGAGTTTTCATATGTATTGAATATATCAGGGATAGAAACAAAATTGGACACTATGTGATCCACCAGGAAACGCATTCGGTTTATGATTGGCTAGTACATCTTATGACCATAAACCAATGAAAATGTTAATCATCGTGTGTTCGTTCGTTCGATGAGAATTTTCAACAATATATACATTTCGTAGGATAAGTCATTATTGAATTATATGGGCGCGGTATACATAGTCTTGGAAGTGAGCAAAGGACCATATTTTAATAAGATTGAAGTAGTTTTTGGAGACGGGCTGATATGTGAATTGAGTGGATATTGATGACTCAGTCCAAAATTCAAAAAAATAGGTAATTTAAACTATCTTTTTATTCATAAACCGACGTTTCGGAGACTTATTCCCTCCTTCTTCAGGGTTTTGAAGATCAGGTCAGTGAAGGAAATCCAATGTGACATCCTGTGTCTCCTTTCTCAATGGAAGTAACAATATTATATCGTATTTCATTCTTACCTGAAGAAGGAGGGAATAAGCCTCTGAAACGTCGGTTTATGAATAAAAAGATATAAAGTTTAGGGAAAGCGGTGTTGGTTTATAGTGAAACATATTAAATACAGGAATTAGTTAACGGGTTATAGTGGTGTTTAAATTCAACCACTCAATTCTTTCAACGCCCATTGGCCCACCCTCCTCCACTCGCCCTGTACTAAAATAATATCAATACAATGTAAAAATTTTATATTCAGTTTTATGTTAAACCTCCTAATGAAGGGTTCATAGCGCGAAATATGTATAGAGATAAATAAAAAAAAAATTAATTTTTTTAATTTTATTTCCACTTTGTGAAACACCACTATAACCCGTTAAATAATTCCTGTGAATAAAAAGATAGTTTAAATTACATATTTTTTGAATTTTGGACTGTCTTATCAATATCCACTCGGACCATATTTTAATTCAAGAATGAGTCTCGTATATTTCAGAAATCCAACATATAGTATAGTGATGAGTGGACTAGATTTAGAACGATTATTACACTCTAAAAGCGAAATGGCTTGGAGAAAGTCATGTAGATACTCAATTTCAGGCCCTTCATAACTCCTCCTGCACAAAGCAATAAGATGTTATGAACCATTAAGTGGACCAGCCCCTCTATCGAAACATGTTTGAGTGATAATATATAGTACAAATTATGGTGACCAGATATTGACATAGTCAAAGTAGGACATTTGAATTTTTATAACGCATCCCAGTAGGACATTTGACAACCCAGCTTAAAACAATAAAAATCGGTAGTAAAAAAAGCACAAAACACTAAAAATTGATAAGTAAATAATTTTAAATTGATATAGGATATACTACTCTTGTTGTTTTAAATATTACTCTTTGTTGCGATTGTACCCATTATTTAATATAAAAATATGAAAAAAAGTTTAGTGTTATTATGAATGACTATACCTATACTAAATGATTTGAATTGAGGCAATTTGATTTGTATAAATTATAACCTCTATTTTATTTATTACAAAAAGTAAGCAGAGTAGTTATCTGTGAAAGTAGAACATTTCAGTTAGGAGGTAGAACATAGACAAAAGGTTTAATTGTAGGACATGTCATCTCAAAGTAGGACGGGTTGGTCACCCTGTAAGTCTGATAAGGTTGAAAATTTGCAATTAGTTAATTTACAATGATGTTTTATCAATAATTTCTTGGAAAAAAACGTGGTGGTGAAATTTAAAGTGAATTTATCATAATGGAGGAATTATTATCAGAAACAATTAGCTTGGGGACATAGGTTCTTTTGAACATATAAATAAGTAAAATAAACGCAAAGGTGCAACAAACGTTTGAATAGCTAGAATTTTTCGGTATCTCACTAGACTCTAATTATACTATTATAGGAAATTATTAAGATGATGGATGAATTTTAGTTTTAGCTCGAAGGGTTAGTTAGAAGGATATTTGCCGGGCTTGGATGAGAGTAGATCTTCAGAGATTAAAATCTCTTTTGACAGCGTAAAGCCAGAAAATGGTATTTTAAAATAAGAATTTGCACAAAGGCGGTAGAAATATGCTTTAAACACAACGTGTATAAGATTACTTCTTCGCTTCAGAGCCATGACATAGACACAAGCCGTCTCTTTCCAAATCGTTCCCAGGTAATCACCTCGGAGAGTTGTCTCCTTCAATGAGATTCAGCAACTGATTTTTCTTCGAGAGGCTTTTTGCCTTTATAAGCCTAGCGGCTCTAATTAGTAATAAACTGATTGGTTAATTGGTCGCGGTTTACGGGTGACCTATGAGTAAATATTCGAGCGCGCGGCCTGTGATTATAAAAGGGGCGTGTCTCAGCTGTTCACCTGTCAGTTGATCGGAAGATTCTGACCGGTGACCATCAAGCAAGCGCCTTTCTCAAGGCGAAAATGAATCTTTATTTTTAAAAAGCATTTTATATTGAAATCAGTAGAGAATAAAATCCTACACTATAATTATATTAAAACTTCAAACTTTTAACGTTTTAATAAGAAATTCAAATATGCAAAATATGATATATATCAAATTTATTTGTTAAAGACTATAATTTCGAAGGTTAGACCTTCATCATCAATCTTTTAATTTGAAATATTTTATATCATATTTTGCATATTTGAATTTCTTATTAAAACGTTATTTGTTTTTCATCCGATAAATTATACTTAGGGCAATACAATGAATGAGTAGAATAAGAAAAAGTTAAAAGCAAAAAGAAAAAGAATAAAGAATGTGAGAAGATAAATATATGTCTTCTTCTTTTTTGAAGAAGAATTAATAATGGTTAAAAAATAAATAAATGAAAGTAAGAACACGTAATATTAGAGAAGCGTTTATTTAAACTCACCTCGAAGTGGTTGGCGGTGGTGGTGGTGGAGCAGTCAGATAAAAACTTTGTCTTCTTTATCCCTTTGTGTTTTTCCCATTGGATTTCAATCACTTTTCGCCTGCTGCTCGCCAATATTGCCGGAATCGCCCACGAATATTCGATTCACAACCCTGGAAGAAATGATAATAAACTGTAATCATGTTGGCAATAGTTCAAAGGATTTTTCTCCTACTCCTATTCATTTTTTTTTATTTCGTTTCTCATAAAAAAACCCTTCTACTACTCTTCTACGCACCCCTCATTGCATGGTCGGATCTTTCAAAGACAACGATCGATCGTACACTTTTTTATCTCTTAATTCATTATTTTAGGGATTTTTTTGGTGCTTCTATTTATATATGTTTCAGTAAAAACACGTTTTTATTAAGAACGGGTTCTTACTAGTTAAAACACGTTTCATTGAATACCTTTGTGTCAACTATAATTTACTGATGTTGGTTGAGTTTGGTTCAAAGATCTAGAATCTTCATTTTTGACCTTCCGTCTCATTTTGGATGTTTATTTTCAAAAAATTTTAAACGAAAATGTCAAAAACTACATTATCTATATCTTCCTACTTTGCTTCTAATTTTTTATATTTTCGTTTAAAATTTTTTCAAAATAAACACCCAAAATGAGGCGGAATGTCAAAAATGAAGATTCTAGATCTTTGAACCAAACTCAACCAACTAATTGCCACAAAGGTATTCAGTGAAACGCATTTTAGCTAGTAAGAACCCGTTCTTAATAAAAACGGGGTTTTACTGCAACATATACAATCGGCGAAAATAAGCAACGCAAGTTAAAGAGAAACAAATACATTTTTACCCATAATAATATTTTTATTTACTTGTATATGCTAACGTCCATAAATATATGCTTTTAATATTCATTTATGTATAATCATCCAGTATAACACTATTCCTGCTGAAAAAAGAAACTCTATCGAACACCCTGCAAGCCCTACCACACAACTCTTCTTTTTCTAATTTTAATTTGTTTTGTTTTTTTAATATTAATAAAATAAAAAACTAAAGATTTGAGCATCTATTTTTGAAAATAGTTGGAATGTTTTTCAAAAAATCAGGGATTCTTTTAGTAGGAATGCAAATCCTTTAATTATGCACCTTTTTTTATTGTGAGTCTTTTTAAGGACTCCCTACAAGCTGTAGCTCTGTGCGGGTGCACCTGTTGCACCTGCCTAGTCATATTTATTTCAACATTTATATCAAGTTAGAAATATATAAGTTCAAATATTATTTTCACTCAATATTTGACAAAAATTCCCTACATTAGATTCGCGATTGAATCAAATATAGAAAACATTCAGTTCATATTTATTTTGTTTCTCATAATAAATCCCTCGCCCGCTCATTTAAGCAGTTGGACTTTCCCACAACACAGTCTTAATTCATTTTTTACGGATTATTGTATTTTATTTGTGTGTGTGGATACGAGTGCCTGTTGCCTTCGTAGTTATTTGCCATCTGAATTTGTATCAATTGTTTTTTTATGCTTCCACCTTTAAAATGTAGGACAGATTATGGGAATATCACAGGCTGCACCAGGTGGACAGTTGAATTTATTTTCGTCTCAAAATAAATTCAGAAATGTATCATTTCAATTATCAAACAAAATAATAAGCACAATTTGAGTGATTGATTTGCAAAAGGAAGTCAAAAAGGTGCTTTTCGCTGACCATAAATAAACTCAATAACGTTGTAAAGCAAAATTTGTTTAACGGATCAAGAAGCCTGGGATCGGCCGAGGCAAGTTCGAGATTGATTGGAGACGATAAATAATCGACTATTCGTTTCAATCGAAGTTTAACTTAACGTTTCCATCAAGTTTACATACAATTTGACTTCAATAGCTTTTGATCAAGACCCCAAAATAAACATTTATATTGTAATTTGTGTTATTAAGGGAGGTATTATTAAGAGAGACAATACCTAATACAAACCCAAACATTGTAAAATTGTATAGAAGCCTCACGTATATACCTGGCTTATCCGAAAATATAAAGAAATTAATAGGAAAAATAGATGATAGTGTTGTGGTCAGCTATAGACCAAGAACAACACTATCATATATGTATAATAATAAGACTCCCACCCCCTATCTAAACAACTCAAACTTGATATACAGGATCAATTGCAGGGATTGCGACCAGTGCTATGTTGGTATGACCTGTCAATACCTAGCCCGCCGTATCTCTCAACATAAATATAATGTTGCAAGAGAGGAAAAACACATAGCACTGGCCGCACATGCCCTTGATGAAGGCCATACATTTGACTTTGAAAACACCAAAATTCTGCACTTTGAAGATAATGTATGGAAAAGGCAGATTTTGGAATCAATGTATATATTTGTAAATAAGACTGTAAATTTTAAGAGAGAATTTAATTGTACTATATTGTCATATAGAAACGTGTTAATTGGTAATTAATTTGACGAACCTGATTAAAGGAAAATTAATAAATATTGTGTCTATATATAGATATCTCATTATATGTAATTTGTCATAATTACCAATTAATGAAAAATAATTATATTGATTTACTCTTGAAGCCATTTCGCAATCGACATTTCGTCTTGAAAGAAAAAAGACAATTGAGAAAATTATATCTTTCGGCCTTCTGGCGAACCCTGTAAAAAGTTTTGTATATATCCTATTTATTTATGTTTCTTGTATATAATTTTAACTAATGACAAGTGTATCAAAAAATTTTTTTATATAAATATTGACTAATTCCCGGTAAGCAGAAAAATAAAAATAAAATTGTAATTGATTATGTGCTCGGGTGAGACTGATTTGTTGTCATTAATATTGTTCTTTTGTTTAGCTCTGAAGATGGCCATAACCAATGGCCGAAACGTTAGTGGGAATTGAGAAATAAATAAAAAGAAAAAATTGAAGCTGCACGTCTCCTATTTTAAACCTAAACAAAGTAATTTGTATTGTGAATAATAGAAAAGATTTAGTTGCTGAGGGTAGCAGAGTTGATGATTTATAAGGAGAAATCAACGAGGTTTTTTTCTGTTTTCGGAAACGTTGAAACAAAAACTGAAACCATTAATTAGAACTTAACACAATATTTAAGACCCCTGAGATGGTAGAAAAATAATTAAGTTCTACAGCCTTATAAAGGCTGGACCCTGTTGGACCTGCCTACCTGATGAATCAACTCTTAGATAAAAAATTGGAGAAACTTTAAGTATATAGTAAAATATTGTTTTAAATTTAAAAATAATTCTCATGAGCTGGGAACAATTTTTTCTCAAATAATAATATACGGTTTATTTTCCACTATTGAGGCTTCTTCAAGCTTTAAAACTGACTATAAGTATTAGTATGAAATTTGCATTTCTAAATTAATTACCAGCTTCAAAATCATCACAATTATGTCTTCCTTCAACATACTCTATTCGATAGTTTTAATGTTAAAAATATAATAATTACTTCATATTATAACAATTAGAATAGGAAGAGTCCAACGCAAGCAAAAATTCATATACAAATAATTTAACTATACAAGCAAGTGGTTAAGAACAAAAATTAATACAGTGAAAATGGCTTAACACGAAACTGAGGGGACCCAAATATTTCTTCGTATTAAACATATTGAATTGCATACAAACAAAATACGTATACTCACCAAAATCACATTTATTAGAGTACTTCAAATTAGATACACTACATTTCAAATTATGTATTAAACATTTTGTACATAGATATTACGTATGTATGTTTGAATTTAATAAAAAACAATAAAACGAATAAAAATATTAATAAAAACTTTATAAACTTTAATGTACTATGTGTATGTAATTTTAATTTTGTTTTATAAAAACAAATAGAAATTTAATTTTCTCATTAATATATCAAAGAATAATTAACACTAATTGAAAAGTTTTTGTTTTGCCGAGAGTAGCAGAGTTGTTGATTCACAAAGAGAAACAAAGAGTTTGTCCTCTGCTTGATGCAAATAAACATACACACATATATATCGAGATGATATATCTGTATATATATTATTTATTTGTTTGATAATATATAATGTTAAATAAATAATATATATATACAGATATATCATCTCGATATATATGTGTGTATGTTTATTTGCATCAAGCAGAGGACAACCTCTTTGTTTCTCTTTGTGAATAATTAACACATTAACGAGAATTGTTTTTGATCGCGCTTTTTAAACAAGATATATATCGCGAGACTACTGCTAGTTGAAGCTATTGGAGTCTGCTGATTCTTAAGTCTGGACCAAGAGAGAATGAAAAAGATGTGATCCATTTGGCTATAATCCAGCATCATTTCGCGATTGGCCCTCATGACACTTTTTATATCAAACACTGATATGGATGATGCCCAATCACGAAATGATACTGGATTATAGACAAATGGATCACATCTTTTTCATTCTCTCTTGGTCCAGACTTAAGACTCAGCAGATTCCAATAGCTTCAACCAGCAGTAGTCTCGCGATATATATCTTGTTTAAAAGCGCGATCAAAAACAATTCTCGTTAATGTGTTAATTTTTTTTTTTATAAATTTTATTAAACCAATTATTTTACATGAATTTATGCATACATTGTTTTTGAGCTTCGACTCCGGAGATTACTTCTCCACCATCGAGTGTCCTTGATCATATTTTTTAGTCCTTGTTTTTAATAAGAGGAAAAAACTAATTAAAGAAAAAAAAACCTCTTTTCCGATAATTATTTCAATTCTATTATTCGTCCAATCCCCCCTTCCTAATGTGTTAATTATTCTTTGATATATTAATGAGAAAATTAGCTTCACTATTTCAAGTTAGAAATATATAAATTTGGATATTATTTTCACTTAATATTTGACAAAAATCATCTGCATTCGATTCGCGATCGAATCAAATGCAGGAAACTTATGATTAAATAAAAATTTGTTAATTTTTTGGAGGCGAATCTTGTTAAAAGAAAAAAAATGTATGTAAATACCTATTGTCGGGACCGCATTTTTTTCATGTTAAGCGTTTTCGCGTTAAACGATTTCCACTGTATTTAAATAAAGGAATTGATAATCCTGATAAAAGGATAGTAGGTATGGTTTTCAAGACCTTCCGCATAATAATAATTCATTTGGAATATTAGTGTGATTTTTGATTTGGGGGAAAATGGAAATAAATAACTTGTAAATTTCAAGTTTAATTTTATTTAGTTTACTTGCTACAATGCTCTGACAGGCAGAATGTCATTGTATCAACATTATCTCAGAATCAAAAATTGTTTTGTTACAAAATTCTAGGCACCACTTTCTAAACGCTATAATTTTACAATAAATTTAATTTCAATTGAAGTAAAAAGTGAAAACTCCCGAGGGGACCACAGCCCTTCGAACATATAAACAAACTTATTTAACGTTTCAGATAACCTTCAGCAGAGGACACCCTCTTTGATTTACTCTCATAAAATCCACCATTCTACTACTCTCAGAATGAAAACCTCTTTAATTTCATAAAAATGAATCTTTATGAAAAAATTATAAACAATTGTTTGTGTCGATTATCCATAAGAAAATTCATTTTATAATCGCATCATCTTTATACATATAAGAAGAGATTCTAATAGAAAAGCTTTAATTAAAGTCATGAAAAAGTAAATTTAGAAAACGATGCAGATAAATAAGCAAAACAAGAAAGAAAAAAAACTTTTATTTAATAGGATTTCTCTAACAGAAATAGGGAAATGTTAAAAGAAAGGAATGTCTGCATAAAGTACACAACAAAAAGTTGTTTACATTCCCATTGGGTAGGTTAAATATAAATATAAATATTTTCTCAAAACTTGGATTTAATGGTGAGTTGTCATGGAATACTGCAGATTCTATTTCCATATGTTAAATTTAAAACATTGACAATACTATTTCATACTAGGGTAATGGTTCTCAAACTAAATTTTCTGGAATCAATTGGAACCTTGGTGGGGCCGTGGGTTAATTTTTCAGCCCACGGTGGCTAGTTTAAATTTAGACCACCAGGTAGCGTATCGGAATTCTCAGTTACCCAATGTGAGAAGAAAAAATATTGTCAGGCCTCCCACCCTTTGTTTTTCAATTCATCAAAATATTACAAAAATATTTTGACTCATATTAAATATTTTTAATTTGAATATTTAAATTGGAAAAATAGTTTATAAGCTGAACAAAATTTTAGTGATTTGGCAACATATTTTTGTCAACGTGAGCTGTGAGCTAGAAAGTTGAAACCTGACTGATATATGTAGTTTATTAATAACTTTGTGTGCTAAATTTCAGTGAATTTGTTACAATTGTTGGATAACCATCGAGCCCGGGTTCAATCCTCAAATACTGCAAAGTTTTATCTATAATCTGCTAGAATCTGACCCCTGCATTAATACTAACATATAAATAAATCCGTTACTAAGTACATAGAATCTGGGTAGATCGACTCTAGTATACGAGGGTACTAGAGAACACAAATTGTTAAAGAAGGTAAAAAATTACACTTGACAAATTTTGAAATTAATCAAAAAAGTAAAACGAATCTATAATTAAAATGGAAATACGTAGTTAACTCCTCGAATTTTTTTTTTGTTGGAAATTGATAAAAGATATATATCGGCTTGTCAATAAAAAAAAAATGATTGTCTAAATTTCTACCATTTGGTGATAAAAGTGATTTTTTTCTGTTACATTTAAATGCAAAACGTTTCGTTAGTTGCTCATGGATGATGGAGTTGAAAATAATTGAACAGAGAGAAAAGCGAAGGCAAGAACTCTCTTTGTGTCTCATAATTGACAAGGAAAACTCAATTATTTTTAACTGTGTCATGCATGCACAATCACACAGTGAACCTGTCAGTTTTAAGCCCTGAAGATGACTTAATAAATGGTCGAAAGCTTGGCATTAAAATAAACCAAAGCAGTGAAAAAAATTGTAATTATTGAATTTCAACTCCAGAAAACAAAGAAAGATCAAATTTAAAAGAAAGGAATGCTCTTATTTAATAAATTTTGGAAAAAATCCCCAGAAACCCAAAATGGGGGCAGTGGTTCAAAAAATGTAATTATAAAATTTCAGCTCCAGAAAATAAAGAAAGATGAAATCTAAGAGAAAGGTACTTCCTTTCCAACCCCTTTTAGTCGCCTATTACGACAAGCAGGGGATACTGTAGGCTTATTCTAGCCCCGTCCCACAAGGGAATATATTAATATAATAAAAACTTATAAAAAATATTTCTATTTGTATCTGCATTTGTATCTGATTAAAATGTAAATAGTATTTAATTAAAAAGTTTATGTTTTGCCGAGAGTAGCAGAGTTGTTGAATCATAAAGAGAAACAAAGAGGTTTTACTCTGATTGATGCAAATAAACTTACACACATATATATTAAATATAGATATGTGTATTATTATTTATTTAATAAATAATATATATGGGATAGGTACATATCTATATTTAATATATATGTGTGTATGTTTATTTGCATCAAGCAGAGGACAACCTCTTTGTTTCTCTTTATGAAAGAAAATGATGGTTGTAAATGATTTTTCTCCACATTCCACATTTTTCAATTCAATGAGCAAAAAAAAATATATTTGCAGTTTCAGTAAATTAATAATTTTAAAATGAAAAATAAAAAAATTTGATATTCATTTCGATTTAATATTTTATTAGAAAGATTCAAAAGGGCGTTCCTAGAATAATAGAAATTAAGAAATTAATCTCTAGTAGTCTGAAACAGGTCTGGAATTGCATTTGGTCTTAGTTATAAAGTGACATTCTATCTGTACTCATTTTAGTCATTTTCTTCGATTAGATTCTAATTAAAGAATCGCTCCTCCGCACATTTATTAAATAACAAAAAAAAGTGAAAACTTATTTGTATTAGAGTGACACCTTTATAAATAATTAATAATAAACTTAAATATAAATGGTTCATTTATGACTTTATTATATTAATACACCGATTGAAAATCTCAATAAAATCATTAAAAAATTATGTTTTCTGCATTTTGAAGCAGATTTTATAAAGCTAAAAAGCCCAAAATCTAATTATTTCTCCGAATTAAACATTTTATCACAAGAAAAAACTTTCTACGACTTTTTGATCTTAAGATATCGCGAGTATCTGCATCCAGACTCAGAGAGAGAGAAAAATAAATCATGGTTGAAAATAATTTTTTTCGAAATTCCAAACATTTTTCAATACAATGAGTAAAAAGAAAATTGAACAAAATTCAATATTAGGCTCCTGGGGGGTACAGAGTAATTGCAGTCTGAGGGATTAAAGATTTTTAAAAATGACTTGTAAGCGAAAACATTAGTAAAAATACTCGTAAATAGAGAAAATTATGTATAGTATTAAAATTATAATCTATTAAAGAATTGATAACATAAACAATTGTTTAGGATGAATAATAGTAATAGAGTAAATGAATGAAAGTGATAATTTACCTTGAGAACGAGAGCGCATGGGAACCCGTCCGCCCGCACTCACTTAACGGTAAAGATTAAGGCCAAGCAAGCAAGCGCTGGCCGGCCGCTCATATCAGTTTCCAAGAAATGTTTTTCATTTTTTTTGCAAATTTTATTTTATTTTATCATAAGAAATGAAAAAAAAGACTACCATTTATATTCCCATCACTTTATAGAAAATATAGAAGTTTAGGGTTTATTGACAGTTTTCTTAGAGGGTAAAATAATTATGACTAATAAATAAAGAATCGAAAAATCATGTATAATGTAGTGTTGTTTTTTTTTTGTTTTTTGTTTTTTTATTTTCGAAAAAAAAAATGATAGAAAATTTGTAAATGAACTATTGAATTTTGTTTATTGACAGAAAACCAAATTAGTAGTCGGTAAATCATTAATTTTGTCTGTCTGGTTGTCTGGACTCAGATCCCCATGATAACGCAAAAACATTCGTAGAAAGTCCATTCTGGTATCAAAATATTTCTTTTTCCAATTCAGAGAGCTGATTAAATTATGACTTTTCTAACATAACACATCGTCTTAGAGTGTAAACCTGCTAATTCACAACAAGGAAATTTTACAGGGGAGAGAAAAACAAACAAAATTTAATATTGTTGTTATGGAAAGAAATTATTTTTTACATTTTTTTCTACAACTTACGATCGTAATTTTAAGTAGCAGTTTTACTTACACGATACTCTTTTTCTTTCGAACGGTATTAATATGTCATATATGATAAAAAATAGATTTAGCAGGTTTGCACTCTAAGGCAACGATATACAAGGTGGTGACTTGGCCGACGCAGCATAGCGATTACAATGTTAATTTTTGAATGTGCATTTATTTGCTCCCCTAATTATTTTAGAGTTAAAGTTCTTATAGGTTTTTTGTAGAGAAAAAAATACTGAATCCGAACATATTTTTGTTTTCAAATTTTGAAATTTCAGAACCGTAATAATCAACATTATAAATAATTGTATTTTTACAAAAATCACTGAGGCCATGGAATTATTAAAACAAACAAGGCATTTTCATTTGTTGTTTCTATTTGACGTTTGTTATATTTGAACTTTTTAAAATTAGTTCTTATTAGAATTTATTGATTACCATAATGAGAAACTCGTTAAATTTGAATGGGCTGAGTTTTGTATTCGTCATTGATAAGTAAAAATAGTAGATTCACGTAGATGAAGTTTAGAATGAGCTTAACTATTTAACTAGCTTAACTATTTCCAGCAAAAAAATACTTAATTATTTCAACTTTTTCTTGTAATGAATACATTGTAATAAGAACTGACTTTAAAATGTTAAGTTTTGTTTTATAATCATAGATTTGTTCACCAAGATGAATCCATTTTGAGACTAGTATAAACAATAAAAGTTAAACAATCAACAACAATAAAAGTTTTGAATTTAAATTTTTTAAATAAATATCTTCATTTTTAAAATTGTTTTTTTGGACTTTTACATTATGAATTAGACAAAATCTGATGTAATTATCTTTTAGAATTTTAATTCTGCTCAGTTTTGTGTATTCTAATTATGCTCTAAATTAATCACTAAAGACATCACTATTAAACGTCAAATAGAAACAACAAATGAAAATGCCTTGTTTGTTTTAATAATTCCATGGCCTCAGTGATTTTTGTAAAAATACAATTATTTATAATGTTGATTATTACGGTTCTGAAATTCCAAAATTTCAAAACAAAAATATGTTCGGAATCAGTATTTTTTTTTCTACAAAAAACCTATAAGAACTTTAACTCTAAAATAATTAGGGAGCAAATAAATGCACATTCAAAAATTAACATTGTAATCGCTATGCTGCGTCGGCCAAGTCACCACCCTGTATATCTAATATAAATAATATGTATAAATCAAACAAATAAATAAATAATAAACTGTATATACCTACATATTTATATTTGATATATTATTTATTAAATTTCTTCCAGAACTTAACTGACTTGATTTAAATTTTTCGTTAAATTGAAGGGTTGGTTTTGTCACAAATATAATAAAACAATAATTTTAATAACTATTTGTATTATTTAATTGATAACTATACAGTTTCGGTCACCACTGGTCGACCATCCTCAGTAGTTATCTCGTTCAAGAACCGGAATTTGTCATTTCACATGAAACATTCATTCTTAAATCTTCAATATAGATACATCACATAATTCATTACAATCACACACATATATATATATATATATAGCAACAATTTATAAAAACGTTTATCACTGAACTAGAAACTATTTTCTTGATATATTATGTGTATGTTTATTTGAATCAAGCAGAAGACAACCTCTTTGTTTCGCTTTATCTGAATAGTATTGCTATAAAATTTGGATAACCCGTACAATATTTATGTATCTATATACCTACATATTTCATTGAAGAAAATAGTGTTAAAGAGATAATGAAGTAGGTATATCTACTGGATGAAAAAATTAAAACATTTTCAAGTCCTGGTACTCTCTCTATAAATAGTAGTAATTTGCCAATTTTCATTTGTAAACGGTTTGAGATAAAAAGATAAAATTTAGCAACAAGTTTTAGCTTATTGAAAACAACTTTTAAAACAAATTTCAACTAATTATTTATAACAGTTCAAGAGTTTTTCCTTGAATTCATGCATTAAAATGATCTTTCCACACGTTTTAGATATTTCTAAACGTAACAAGTATAAGCAAAATCAAATTGAGTGGTATATCTCGAAGTGAAGTCTAAGTAAAAACAGAAAAGTTTAAAATCTGAACTTAAAGAAGAATATTAAGAGAGAATGAATTTACATTTTTCAGAATCCAGGATTTTAGTAGATAATATTTTTATATTGCGTTTCCGAGGAATTCATCCCTCCACGTGGGGATGAATCCCTTTGAAATGCAAAATAAAAATATTCTCTACTAAAATCCTAGTAGGCCAGTCAAATTAGACAAAATAAGGCTAATCGGTAGAAAAAATCCCAGAGTTTTGGAAATGGTCTTAAATGCTAGTTCCCTTTTTTCAGTTTTTCGCTTATAACACAAAAAGGTCCATATTTTGTAAATAACCGTCCTATAGTAAATTAAAAAAAATATGGTCCAGTAGTCCGATTTTTTTATGGGGATCCAAAAAACAGCCCCCCTGATCACTTTTAAATATCCCAAAAACTTGCACTTTTTTCGATTTTTCTCATTTTGACAATGAAGGAGGAGGATTTCGAGAAAGTTTTTCATAATTTCAACCTCATTGCGGCTCGGGTTAGCAATATCCAATTAAGATGAAACTTTGTTTGAATTGTAACAAATTTAATCTTGTTTAAAAATGTATAGAGTGGTCTTGGTAGAAAACGTGCTCCTTCGTGGTCAAATTGAGAAAAAATAGAAAAAAGTGCGAGTTTTTGGGAAATTCAAAAAGGGGAGGCTGTTTTTTGGATTCCCATAAAATATCGAACTACTGGACCAATTTTGTATTTTTTTTAATCAACATGAAATTTTGTCCTTTTTATTATTTTAGTGTTATAGAGTATACAAAATATGGACCGTATTCGAGTTATAAGCGAAAAACTGAAAAAAGTGAACTTTAACCCACCTTTTCACGGGCTCCGCCCCCACCTTCGGGGACTTTGATACACATTAACCCAAGCCTAAGGTCTAAGGGAATCGTATAAGACCATTTTAAAACTCTGGAATTTTTTCCACCGATTTGTCTAATTTGACTGGGCTATAGATTCTGACCTAAAAAATTTAAATTCATTCTCTCTTAATATACATTGGTTCTACACCTCGAGTTAGTTTTTTTGAAAAAAATTATATCAATTTTCTAAAAAGATACTCAAATTTTTAGATTTATTAAAGAATATTCAGAATTTATTCTAGAAACAATGTCTGCAGGATTGTAGAACTTGAACCTTTTCATAAAACAATTCAAAACGGGTTTGCGGGGAGATACCATAAAAAAGACTTGTTCAAAATATAATAATGCAAGGAAAACAAAATGGTTTCTGCTCCCCACGACTTTCACTTATATAATCACGAATCTTGGAGTTATCTATTCAAATTACATTCTTCAAAGTTTTCCAAACCACAAAAGACAAAAGTAGAGGGTAGGTTACACTTATTAAATACAGGTTTTACACTTCAAATTGATCATTTTACAAATCAAATTGATCAGTTAAATAATTTATTCATTGGCTATTTATTTACGACTATAATAATTTAATACATAAATATATATGTACCTACCTATAATTAAGGATTATTCTTAATGAAAAAGAATTAGTTAAATTATATAATTATTATAATTATAACATAAATTTGTCACACTAAAATAATTAAAAATAGTGCAAATACTATGTAAATCTTGATGAATTAAAATATGTATGTAGTAGTATGTATTACATAATTAAGGTTAGTTTTTAAAAACTTTCCTGAAGATGTACATATGTACAGTTAAACAAAAAAGATACATAAATACATATATATGTACGTACATTTAATTTATAAAAGTTCATTTGGAGCAGCCGCTGGTAGTTTCATGTACATATTCATAAAATATTTATAACAATCTGTAGAAGTGACAGTTGCTATAGACAGATTTATTATGTGTTGCAAATTTAGACATTTTATTGGATCAGCCAGCAAATTTCTAGAAGAAAATTTGACCTTCGAAAATACTTATTTGATTGGATTCATCATTTGCTAACCTGACTAAACACAGCTGTTGGTCTTAACAACATAAAATACTGGCAAATTTTCACACTGACGGTATCTTATGTACGTTAAAAATTTTTTTTTCAAAATTCATTAAAATGTTCAATTTAAAGTGTAAAACCTGAATTAGTTATTATAATATTATGAAGTGAAGATTAAGGTAAGTTATTTTGATTATTTATGTCCATCGATTAAATTAATAAGTTGTTGTAAGGTAAAAAAAAAAATTTAATTTTTTTTTTTTTTTTTTAGATTTAAAATAGGAAATTTTTTCAATCTGTGCCTATATGTGTTTGCTAAGAATGAATGTTTATAAATTGACAAATATGCAAAGAGATTAATTTGTTTGAGCCCTGAGGAAGTCAACAAAGTTGACGAAACGTTGACATAAAATAAAAAATACTTGCATAAGCGATAAATTGTCCTTATTTCCCTACAACAACTTATTAATTAAGGTAAGTGGTGATTCAGATAGACGTAAAACTTCATTGCGAAAAAACCTTTATCAATGGATCGGGGTCTCTACGATCAACTTATTTAGAAAACCAGTCTCTAAAATGCAGATTATGCTGATAATCCCTAACATTCGAAGAGGATGAAGTATTTTAAGAAAAGGATTTATATACATAGATAAAGATTTGAAGTAACAAACATAAAGTAAATTTACTGGAATCGTAACAAATAAATATTCTTCATTTATAAATATTCATGAGGAATTCTGTTTTCTTAAATATCTATTACCATCGCTAATTTCAATAATTTAATGGAATTTTTAATTAGCTGACAAATAAATATGCAAAAGTTTATAGAAAATGGAAATCGTAAATTGTCTTTATAGCTTGAGATTTATTTTAAGTGAGTAATAAAAACTAAACGCAAACGATCCATATAAAATATACATACATATTTAGTGAAATTGTTTTATATTAAAATTGAAACAATAGTACTAAAATTTTCTTTCATTTGACTTTTAACTTTATAATAAATGTAATATAAACTTGATTTATACTTGCATACTAATCTAGAATAAGTGAATTATTGAAATTGGGCCTCCGAAAACTTTAAAAAAATTTCAAAGTTAATTAAAACAAATTTAACTTTAAATTTTTGAATAGTAAAACAAAGTATGCACAAGTTTTTATAGCTAAAGTCTTAACCAAAATTTTCATTTTTTCGCCCGCCTGAGACAAAAATGGCTTTAGATTTATAATCGATCCTATTTTCTAGAATATATATATATAATACAATTAGTTTTGAGAACTCGAAAATTGAGATGAAACGTCTCAAATGAATAAATTTTGTTTTGATATATCCAAAGATCAGATACCTGCATATCGAAATTTTGAAATTAAGAAAGACAGAGTTTATTGAAAATATTTTGTATTGCAGAGAGTAGTATAATTGTTGATTCATAAAGAGAAATCAATGAGGTTGATGCAAATAAACATGTACATTAGGGTGGCCCTTAATTTGGGTATTTTCGAATTTTTATGCTACCCCATGCCCATATGGTTGAAAATAAATAAAAAATAATATCCCTCAAGTTTCAAGTCTCTAACTCAATTTTAACTTGTGCCTCACAGCGATGTAAATTTCCCATCTAAATAACATGGAGTTTTTGGCATTGAACGATCAATTTTTTTATTCCGGCTAAAGTAATAGTTCAAAAGATTTGAAACTCTGTAGAATTTATCTTTATAATAGTAGCTAACCTTTAAAATTTTTACAGATTTTTAGCTATTATAATTTTGGAGTTACAGCTTGATAAAATACTTCTATATCTTACAACTAGTAAAGATATCTACCTATACACAATAGATTCCAAAATTTTAGTAGCTAAAAATCTGTAAAAATTCTGATGGATAGCTAATATTATAAGAATAAAGTATACAGAGTTTCAAATTTTTTGAAAAATAATTTTGGCCGGAATAAACAATTAAAATTCCATGCCAAAAACCTCATGTTATTTAGATGGGAAATTTCCCTCTTTGTGGAGCACAGGTTAAAATTGAGATAGAGACTTGAAACTTGGGGGATATTTTTATTTATTTATTACGAAGCATATGAGGATGGGGCAGCATAAAAATCGAAAATACCCAAAATAAGGACCACCCTAATGTACATATCATTTTATATAACTAACATAAATATGTATATATTATATAAATAATTTATTTATTGAGATTATAGTTTTAAATTTTTCAACTTCATTATCAGTATTTTTAATTAGAAATATTTAATCTGTTATTTCTCATTGGTTCAAATACCAGAATGGATCTTTTCGTTTTGTTGTAATAGTGAGCTAGTAGCTATATATGTTTATGTTGGTATGCATCAAGCAGAGGACAACCTCAGTGATTTCTCTTAATGATTTTTTTTAATGTTGCTTTGTTATTATTATGATTAAGTATTAATGCTCACCAAAAAAATCTATAATAAAAGATTTGGATTTTTTATATCAAGTGAACGAGCGAATTCATTCTGAATGATTTATTATCATGAGTTCAACAGATGAATGAACCTCTAATAAAGTGCAAAACGCGATAATATACGAGCAGATAAACAAATGAAGCCGAAGAAGCCGGTGATAATTTTCTCCCTCTTCAAAACACACTATATTATAACTTCAAATATAAAAGACAGATATTTTCATAAATGTTAAATGTGTTGCAATTAGATAGACAATTTTTCTGGCACATAATTAATTGTCTGCGATTAGTGACAACTGTTCCTCGAATTACTTACCCCTGTTTAAAATTCCCACAAGTTTCCCTCAATTCGAGAATTGGCTAACTTTTCTAAAGCGATCAAGAACATTTTTTTTGTATAATATATATGGCAAGAAGGAGTGATAATTCAGTTGCTCAGAAGTCAATTTGGTTATGTTCATAATTTATTTTATTTATTTATTTTTTCTTTTCTTTTTATCCCAGTGACTTTTTTATATTTTTTTTTTACTTATATTTATTATTTTCCCAGTGAACGAAATTATTATTGCTATTTTTTTATTGATTTCCAACCCACTGAACTCGATTTTAAATTTTTCACTATAATATTAACTCCCACAGCATGGGAAGATTTTTATACCGTTCTGCTGTGGCCACACCCTGAGCCACTCATCCGGTGTGGGAGGATCGGAGGGCTATAAGAAAGTTTTTTTCTAAATCAAATTCCCATATTAAGAAAGCATATTTAGAATAAATAAAAAGAAGGTCCTACTGAGGAAATCCGAAGCAAGGAATATAACCTATTTTTACTAAAAAGAATAGACCTAATTAGATTGATAAGAATTTACAAAAATTTAGAAATTTTCCAAAAGGGGAATTAACCACATTGATTTCTGAGTGGCTCATTTATTAAACATGGTAGTTTCTCGCATTAGAACAAGAAAAAGAAGAAATTTCAGTAATTATATTGGAATTGAAAGTACTTGTGAAGGCATGTTTTGAAGGGTTGATGATTTTATGAGTCAATAAATAATTAACTGGTGTGGGCATCACACGACTTTCACATTAGATTCTTCCTTATTTGAAATCATCATACCAATTTTCTTCATTCAAATTTCTTTAATTTGGGTTTCCCCCAAGCCGTTTTGAGAAAACCGGAAAAAAGACGAAATTGCAAAATACTAAAAATCTTCAAGTAAACATCAACTTCTGGTTCTTCGATCTTGAGGTACTTCTTCTAGCCTCTAGATAGCTTAAGATTCAAATCACAAAGCTCTGCGAGTTACCGTAGACGAGATATGAACGATTAAAATATTTATTTTGCGACATGACTAATTTGCACACTTTTCCTTTATTTTAATCAGATTTAAATTTATATAAGACTCATAACTTATGACCCTTGATAATTATAGGTACCAATTTAAAAAAAAAAAAAACGTTAGAGCTGGTTTTTTAAAAATCACAAAAAACAAAATATTTTATGTAAATGTCAACTTCCTTTGTTCCGATTTCACGCAAAAGCTTGCTGTACTCCCTCTAGCCTATATTCAGCTTAAGTTTCGAATTTCGTATCTCCGATACTTATGATTGCGATAAATAGGAAATGGGCTCATTTAACAAGGACGCCTGTAGGGTAGGCTAGTACTATCCAGAGGCGTATTTTGGTTGCATAAATACAGGCGGATAGCATTCTTTGACTATTCTTCAGGTAGCATCTAGCTGGCTTTAGTTAATAGCAATGTATTAAAATGTTTTAGACTTTTAATTCAGGTAAAAAGGTGGAATTTTATACATGACTAATAACTTATGACACTTGTAGTAAAGCAATTTAAAAAAAAGTCGTTTAGCAAATGACTAGCTCCAAATAAGACACAGAGAAACTGACTATTTTATTCAAATCAGATTGAGTTAAGCCAAAATGTCTACCGTTTGATACAATATTATTAAAAGTGAGAGGATGCGGGCGATGACATAATTTAAGTTCAAAGTGTGGAAGACAAATATATAACAGAGAGGAAGGAGCAATCCGATAGTTCTGAACTTCAACTAAGTTCGAAATCACTAAACCGTGATCTGAAGGAGGTTGGTTTATATAAAGGACAAGTTAATGAGTTGACTGAGGAAATTAGGTGGAGAAATACTGGATCTTAATTATAATCCTTGGTTTACTGAGAGAGATTTCAAATGCGACTTATGCAACCTCAATCAGATGGGCGGGCGTTGACCATTTTGTTGCTGTTTATTATTAGTAGAGCTATTAGTACTAAGACTAATATTTTAACAGAATATCGATTGACTGAATAGAAAACTGAATATGTCAGAAATATTATCTGCTGAAACAGTGTTAGCAAAATAGCAATGTAACCAAAATAAATTTGGCGCGGTTATGTTCCGGGAGCCTAGTGTCTCGAGAAAGACTTTGAGCTCTCGAAAGGAAGAGAGCAATGAAGACGTGGAAGTTTTTAACAAGCATCGTGGCAAGATGATCAAGTGAAAAAAAGAGAAAAAAGTGCTATGTTTTTTTATCGTTTATCGTTTATCGTTAGATTATTATTTATTTATCGTTTCGTGTGATTAAGTGCCGTTGTTGCTGCGAAGAATCAAGAATAATTATTTCTATATCTTATATTTTAAATATCAATAAATATTTAATTTTATATATTCAGAGCAATGGCTCTTTGCCGAATTTTTTAAGTACAAAATATTGTTTCGATAATAACATTATTTGTTCTTTCACCTTAAATTATAGTACCTGGAGGCACCGAGCGAAGCTCGGTAACTTCTTCCTTCAGTTAAAAGCTTTATTTTAATATTATTTTTAAATTAATTTGAAATTCTGATAAAAATGTAGATTTTTATTTAGAGCCGCTTTCAAATTAAAAAAAATATATAATATTCGCCCACTGTACCCCCCCCCACACCACCACGCTCGACCCCACCCCCAAATCACCCACCACTGCACCCCACCTCCTGCACCTGTTTTGATTCAACCATATGATTCATTTTTATTCATCCAATTGTTAATAAATAAAACCTATCAAAATGTGTTGTTTTTTCAGAAAACTCAGACCTGCTCTTGATTATTTTTTATTCTATTCAATAAATAAAGTTCATTATAAAAACAATTATAAAACATTTATTAATATTTCTAACGTTTAGGGACAACAAAATATGTTAAAATCCACAATCACAATACTTCTTCAAGGCCTTTGAGATTAAAGGATTTACCCGACCCATTGTCTGCCTGAGCACAAAAGGAAAAGGGAAACCTTTTTTTAAACCCTAAGAATGGGATTTGTCTACCTGAGAATAATTAATTTGATTACGAAAAAAACCATCAAAAACAATTTTGTCGAACATGAGACCGTGACAGATCGAATTGTCACCCCAAAAACCCCCTAACCCGCGAATTTCATCAAAATCGGTAAAGCCGTTTTCAAAATAGAACCAAGATACAAATATATAAACAAATAAATAAATATATATACAAATATACAATTTTTGCTCGTTTAATAAGAGTAGATAACTTCATTTGATTAATAAAATTCAAGCTTATTTGACCACATTGTTATACACAAGACACTGATTAAATAATTATTCTTGTATTGTATTGTATTTTGTATTGTAGTGTATTTTGTATGGTATGGTATTTTGTATTGTAATTTATTTTGTATCTACTATATTTGTATTCCATTTTTTATGTTATCAATTCAATTTTAATTGTAAAAATCTGTATCTGATGGCTAAAAGTCCAGGGATGAATCAATAAAAAAAAAAAAATAATTATTCTATTTTAATTAATAAACATTTTATTTTATTTATTTTTCCATCAAGAGCAAACTGATCATTGCTGAATTTTCTAAACAGTACAGCAATAAAATGAATACCTATATAATATTAGAAGTATTTTCTTTTTGGATACACCGACTGGTAGAATTTCAATAGAGAATTGTTGGAAGGCGTTGACTATGGTTTCTCTCTCGGGATTTCTTGTTCCCAATTTCCCGAGTAATCCGTAAAAATATCTATTCCCGATTTCCCGAGAAAAAAGTTAATTCCCGGGATTAGGTATTTATAACATTTATCATTATATAAATGAAAAATAAATATTCCAAAACTACTTGTTTTATTTAAAAATATTTGAAAACAAAATAACCATTTATTTTCTTGTATTTGTTATTATGCAGCTGCGCAACACAAATATTTGAAAACTCAAAGCGTGTCTGTGTCTTTACTCTTTATATTTTTAAAAGTTACAACAAGAATAAATTTAAAGTTTATATAAATAAGATTGCAGTTTCTTTGTGAATTAAATAAGTTTAATTTAATTTAAATAAGATAAAGTTATTGTTTCACTAAGCCAGTGGAAAATTAACAGAAAATTTTAAATTGCTCTTAGATGCATTCCTTTGAATTAAATCAATCTCCAAAGAAAGTGAAAGAGTATTTTTCTCAGCAAAACTAGTACACGACTCAACGACAATTCGGTTAATGAGCTAGTTTGTCTCAGAACTCATTTTAAAAATTCTTCTAATAAATAACTTTTTTTTTGTTCTATTAGTAAATAAGTTTTTTGTTTTAATTAAAAAAAATAAATGAATATTTTAATCTATATAATAAAAATGAATTTCTGTTTCTTTGTAAGCGCAGATCTCTCAAATACCTCGACCGATTTGGCTAATTTTTTTTTAAATGTTCGCAATAGTCCAATTCAGGTTTTAATACGTAAAAAAAATTAGAAAAGTTGCCCGGAAAATTGGAAAATTCAAGAAAAAATAAAAAAAAATAAGGTTATCCAACATAGCTTGATAGACAATAAAAGAACTAAACGAGCAAAAAAAAACAAGTGTTGGCGGCTTGTATAAAAAAATAAACTGCAACGTATCGTTGCTAAACTTTATCCAAATTCATTTGAAATATTAATATGTTTATTTCTTTATTATTAATCAGATATCACTTGCAATTTGCAGTTCATGTTGACTTTAATTCAAAAATAATGATCGATTCTCATTTAACAGTCGAAGAATAACCATTCTACATTTGATTTTTGACGTTTCGGTTTTTATTGGTAGCCATTGGTGAAGACGTGTAAGAATCGACTTAAAATCAATAAGACTAAATTCTTTTATGATAAACAACTCAAGCTTGAGAATAAGATAATTTTTATAAATAGATTGTATTGTATATACTTTTGTGTCTAGCAAAATGAATAATAATTGTAATTTTCAAGTCTCCTTATCTATAATAATACCTACATATAATATAACTTTTTTTTATTTTTCTCTTAATGATAACAAGTGGATTTTTAATACATTTTAGATATTTGTTTCATCTTATTTGTTATGAGTGTATATTGCAGACTTTATAATAAAACAATTATATTTATTCTCTGTAACTAATAAAACATCAATAAAGCAGCCACGTGGGGGTCCAGGGGGCGAAGCCCCTAGTAGTAAAAGGCCCGCCGAAGGCGGGACTTGAAGCTAGTAAATTAATAAATTTATTTTAGTTAGTAAATATTAAAACCCGGTTTTCCCGGAAATATCTTCGAAATATTCTCGTTTCCCGGGAATTATTATTTGATTAATGATAAATGAGAAACCCTAGCTTTGACCATTTTAAACCTTGAAGAAGGAGAAAAGATCCTCCGGAACGTCGGTTTTTAAGAGGATAAAAATGACTTTACAATAAATTTATTTAATTTGTAATTATTTTTTTTTAATTAAAAAAATTCTATTTATGCTTCTGTTAAAAAACGGCAAATTTCGAGTACTGCTGGAGAAGAGAAGAAGAAAGTATCGTCTGTGTCCTTAGTTGACCCTTTTAAGCCTTGAAGAAGGGCGGTCTTTGAAGAGGAAAAAATTGACTTTCCAATAAATGTATTATTCGGAATGGTATTTTTTAATTATCCTTGAGGTGTTTTCCTCTGCTTGATGCAAATAAACATATATATAATACATATATATGTATATATAGGTATATTATTTATTTGTTTGAGACTATAGTTTCGAAGTCCTTTTTTTTAATTATAAATATTATTTTTCATGAGGTCAATATCGCGTAGATATTGAAAATTTTTGTTCTTACTTAGCAGAATAAATAAATTTCTTAATTTCTATTACGCTAGGAACGAATGTTTGAATCTAAGTTAGAAATGGCCAAATACAAGTGTAGACTTGTTTCACACAATCAGAAATAATTTCTTAATTTCAATTACTCTAGGAACTCTTTGAATCTAAGTTAGAAATTGCTAACTACAAGTGTAAACTTGTTTCACACAATTAGAAATAAATTTCTTAATTTCTATTATTCTAGGAAAGGCCTTTTGACTCTAAGTTAGAACATATTAAATGGAAATGAATATCAGATTTAGATATTTATCTAATTGAAAAGTTTTTATTTTGCCGAGAGTAGCAGAGTTGTTGAATCTTAATGAGAAACAAAGAGGTTGTCCTCTGCTTGATACAAACATACACACAAATATATATATATATATATATATATATATATATATAAATTATTTATTTGTTTGAGACTATGGCCTTCATCATCAGTCTTATTTTAATTATAATTATTATTTTTCATGGTATCGCGTTGATATTGAAAATTGTTGTTCTTACTTAAAACTAGTTTAACTAAGCTTGTCTGATAAGTAAGAACAAAAATTTTCAATATCCACGCGATACTGATCCTATGAAAAATAATATTTATAATTAAAAAAAGACTGATGATGAAGGCCAAGGCTTCGAAACTATACTCTCAAACAAATAAATACTAATATATATTTGATATAAAATATGTGTGTGTATATTTATTTGAATCAAGCAGAGGACAACCTCATTGTTTCTCTATATGATTCAACAACTCTGCTGTTCCCAGCAAAATAAAACTTTTTCAATCTTTGGGCTGCCTTCTATCAATTCTCGAATGGATTTTTATTTAAATTTAAGACTCGTGGATTTTTATTAACATTTAAAAACAAACGTAAATTATTACTAATACTAAATAAAACAATATTAAATAAAAATTTTTAAGAAAAAAATAAAACCGACTTCAAAAAATTAAATACAACTAATAAAAATACACTAAAAGGTATAAAATAATTATTATCTTATTTAGTTACAACTAAACTACGAAATATTAAGATGAAATTACTTTTTGAAGTCGGTGCCAAACAAACTATACCTATAAGCGAGCGTACCAACCAAACGTACTAAGTAAGATCCGTCCAGTGCGATTCATAAAAGGTATCTGTTTGGCACCGACTTAAAAAGTAATTTCATCTTAATATTTCGTAGTTTAGTTGTAACTAAATAAGATAATAATTATTTTATACCTTTTAGTGTATTTTATTTGTTGAATTTAATTTTTTGAAGTCGGTTTTATTTTTTTCTTAAAAATTATTTTTATTTTTCTCTTTTTAGTGATATTATTAATAGTGATCATATCATTACAACTTGACCAAATTAATATGGCACCATCCCTAAGATACCCCCTTTCCAATAAAAACAGAATCATCAAAATCGGTTAATAAAAAAAGAAGTTAGTCCTGAACAAACCTAACAAAAAAAGTCTAATACCTATAAAAAAAAATGGGACCAATCGGAAGGTAGACTGGACCCAATGCAAAAAAAAAATTCAAAATCGGTTCACAATTGGCGGAGATATGAGGTAACATAGGCACAAAAAAAAAATTCAGTCGAATAGAGAACCTCCTCCTTTTTTGAAGTCGGTTAAAAATACTTATATTTATAGTTTTCTATAGTAAAAAAAACAACATAATAATCTTACACACCGTTTACTTTATTAATCTTTAACTTATCCTTGAGACCCGGGCTTAATTTCGACGGTACGGTTCGGGACGGCGCGGCGTTCCGGTTCTTTTTTACTCAATCAAGAATTAGGAATAGTAAAGAATATGAAGTAACGCTTAATTTTTCCAAGCGATCGGGTTATTTTTTTTCCAAGCGATCGGGTTATTTTTTTTAGAAATCAATGCCTGTTTGAGACTTCACCCTTTCTGAATTACTCAGTCAAAGCTCCTAGTAATTACAAAATATATTTTTGGCTTTTCTCAATTTCTTCTGCCTCTTTGGCTGATAAATTATTAAATAGGTATATTTCCGTAACATAAGTATAAATTTTCATCTAGAAAGGCAATTCTATTCCTTTCTTAAGATCAGAGAGATTTTTCCTTTTGTAATTTCATTTCCAATTCCACGATGGTAATTTGTATTTTTTTTTGTTCCTAACGTTGCTACTTAAAAAGGGTGAAATGAAATTACTGTTTAAAGAGACTATCCTTGAAGTAGCTTTTTCTTTTTTATTTTAAGAATGTTTAAAAATATAAATTAAAAAAAGGAAAGAAAAAAGCGCAATTAAGAAAATACTGCTTTGTGTTTTGGTTGATGACAGTTTTGGTTGTGATGTGGTAAATTTGCTTGATTCTTTGTTAATATTGTTGTTTTTCTACCTTGACCCTGAAAGGGCTATTTCTAAAGTTAAAGAGTGATTTTTAGTAAGAAGAGTTGGCCGGGTTATTGAATTAACTCAAAAATTTTCAAATACTTTTCTATTATTTCTGTTTAGAAATAATCGTATAGAGAAATGTGGTATTTCTAACTATTTTTTGTGTGTCAATCTGATACCCGCATAACTCATGAGGATAAATGGTAAAGTTCCTAAATATATATAGTACCTGGCAGACCTAGCGTTGCTCACTAATTTTTTGTTTTAGTTAAAAGAAATATTCCATATATCAATTTTATTTATCATTTAAAATTCAGGTAAAAAAGTAAATTTTTATTTACTGCCAGAATTAAATAAAAAAATTTTTTGTATAACTGTGTACAAAACTTTGAACATAATTGTAATTAAAAATAATATTAATATACACGGAGGCTCCTTCTTTAATCCTTTTAAACACCGAAGAAAGAGGGAAGTTCCCATAAATCGATTCTTTTTTTCTTTTTTAAGATGAAAATGACATTCTAATAAATTCTTTTATCCAGATAAATTTTATTAAACCAATTGTTTTACATGAATTTATGCATACATTGTTTTTGAGCTTCGATTCCGGAGATTACTTCTCCACCATCGACTGTCCTTGATCATCTTTTAGTCCTTGTTTTTATTAAGAGGAAAAAACTAATTAAAGAAAAAACCTCGTTCCCGATAATTATTCCAATTCCATATTCGATCCAATCAGGACCTCGATATCTTCTTTTATCCAGAATTTGTGCTTTTCATTATCCTTGGACTTTTGCATCAATTCAGTAATGAGTTCTTCAAAAGAAAATACCCCTAATTAATTAGATTTCCAAATTTTAAATTATAAAATTATTTGTAATAAACTATTCTTTTTTTTTGGCTTTTCTGCCTTTGTAGCCATCAGCCAATTTACGATACTATTATTTTTAAAATTTTGTCTTCTATCTAGGAATCAGATTTTAGCAGGTTGCCGCGAGTCAGATTCGAACCCGGGTCCACTTGATTATCAAGCTTGTACACTATCCTCTCGGCCAATCCGACCCCGTAATAAACTATTAGTGGGTTTTAAAATTACAAAACCAACTAGTTAATAAAAGGAAATAGAAAAAAAAATAGTTTTAATTTTTTTTGACAAACCCACCTGTGAACAATTTAATTAAGAAAAGTATATTATTATTCGAAGATGAGATCCTGACAGATCGACACAAAAACCACTAAGAGCCGTTTTCGAGAAACTGATTTTATAAAAATATATACTAGTATACCTATATTATCAAAAATTGCTAATTTAATAGTATAAGATAAAATAGACCGTACATATTAATGCGTAAAAGCCAAATTTTAGGAAAATAATATCAACTAAAAATGTGAAATCAATAATTATTGATTGACATGACAAATGAAAAACATGCGTTTTAATTGAAGTTACTATATTTTCAACACATTTAATAAATTGATGATGTTGAACTTGGAACCACATCAGATCTCGTTACATTTTTTGGCAAACGGTTTTTATTAATCGAACTTGGCCTTTTTTACACAAGTGTTTTTGTTGGGATTTATTAAATAAATAAAACAGAAGAAGAAAACCAAACCTTTGAGACTTTAGCCTCTTTCAAATAAAATTCTCGATACATACGTAAATGAGATATATGTTGTGTGTGTGTGTGTGTGTTATTTGCATCAAGCACAGAACAAGCTTATTTATTTTTATTTTAAAAATAAATGAATTTAGAAATGAAAAAAGAAAAATACAATTAAGAAAGAAAATGCTGAGTTTATATTTTCCTCAATTCATTTCATTTGGCTGACGAGAGTTTTGTTTATATTGTGTTAAATTGTGTTGATTCCTTGTTGATGTTGTTGTTTTTGTACCTAGAGTTTGAAAGGCGCGTTTCCAAAGAGCATTATCAATGGCTTTTTAAGAATGGAGGCATAAAGGGTAAAGGGTACGTGCGGATAGCAGGTGGTATGGAAGCTGGATTCTGGGGGATGAAATGGGCCGATGTTTATAAATGCGTGATGTGCTGGGGGATTGAGAATCCCAAACGACCCCCATGCCCTCGAAAAAGGGGGCGGCGAAGAGAAATGGGATTGATGCAAACTACTTTCCAAAGGTCGAGAAAATCAAATGTTGCTTGCAAATGACAAATGGGAAAATTCATGTTGCCATGCAGAGGCTTTCTAGCGAGCGCTAGAAAGATATCCATTGAATATATTATTTACATAAATACATCATATACACATATTCATCCACCCTCTCTCGAAAACCATTTAGAAATTATAAACTAAAATTGAAATATATTTTGCTTGCGAGAGCAGAGTTTTTAATGGAATAAATTAAAATTTGTGATTTCTGCTTAATATAATCAAAGGAAATAATTAAATATTAAGTAGAAGAAGCAATTTTTAATTTATTCCATGTTTAAATTTAATCCTGTAACTAACAAGCCGAGATCGATAGGCAAATTCAAATTGCTGTTAATTATGAGTTGTTTGAATATTTTTTTATTGGAATCTAATGAGTTTCCTATTTTATATTAAAGGTTAGGTATTGATAATATTAAGATTCTCACGCGGAATTAATTAATAAAAAAAGCATAAATGTTTATTTTTTTTGTATCCCCTATCATTGTATATGTATGTGTGTGTTGTGTAATCAAGCTTTTATCAATGTTCTGTACAAACTGATGGGGTCGGCACATTGGTGGGGGAGTGGGTGAGTACCTTTTGACATCTGTAATTAATAATAACTCACTGACTTGCCTATTGTGTGGTCCCACAGTTTCCACTGAGGAAGAGATGCCGAGAGCGCTCTCGAAATATTTGGATTAACCATTTGAATAATAAAATAAATTACTGGAAAGAAGCAATTCAATTTATTTATCCTTAACAATAAAAAAATTAAGATTCTCTTTTAATAATATTGATTTAAGAAAATATTGTACTAAAAGAGGGTAATCACTGTAGTTCGGGGTGTACCTACTAGAAGCAAAAGAAAATTAAAGATTGAGTCGGAGACGATGGTACTTGTGGATCAGAGGGTATTGAAAGAATGAAGATTGTATATCAGAGGAAAGACGAACGCGGCAGAAGTATTCCAGGTTCTAGAAATCATAGGGAAAATGAGTTGGTGATATGTGATTTTAAAGTTAGTACTTAACGAATTTATTATTAGGGTTGATTGTTTTAAAATTATATGTTATTTCGTGCAAATGAGGTTTTAGGTGAGATTAGTGATTTATCTCATTAGAGCAGTGTTTATTGTAATATATTTAAAGGGAAAGAGTGGAGACATTTCTACGATGGCAAAGAAATTGACGCTAGTTATCCCCTATTAGTCTAACAGATTACTTCTGAATTGCATCCAGAGTATATTTATTGTATGTATTTGCTATATCAATCAATACAATATTTCAAGTCCAGGAAGCAAAAGAGAAAAATATAATTTAAACTTTAGAAAATATATAACTAAAGATTTGAGAATCTTTTTTCGAAAATAGTTGGAATGTTTTTCAAATGATTAGCTTGGGTTAAAATTAACGAATGTATATTAAAAGAGAATGACTTTAATTTTTATGACAAATTCTAGGATTTTAGTAGAAATATTTTTATATTGCGATAGGATTCATCCCCTCAGGAGTCGAATCTGAGAATTAACATGCTTTCCGGGCAGTCAGCTCATCTATAAAAATATTTCTACTAAAATCCTAAAATTTGTCCTAAAAATTAAATTCTTTCTCTTTTAATATACATTGGTTAATTTTAATCCTAGCTAATTTTTTGAAAAACATTACAACGAATTCGAAAAAAGATTCTCAAATCTTTAGTTATATATTTAAATAAAAGTCTTGTAAGAAACTTTTTTTTCATTTTAAGCTGAATTTTTTAATTTCCTTTATAGAAGAATGGAGTAAAAAATTTCTTTGCGCATATAATATATTGCGATTCAGAGAGAGGTTTTTGTTTAGAGAGTGTGAGCTGTCTGCCTGGATTTCATGTTAGTTCTCAGGTTCGACTTCTGGGGGAATGAATCCTATCGCAATATAAAAATATTTCTATGAATGATACCCAATATAAAAATATTTCTACTAATTAAAATCCTAGAATTTGTCCTAAAAATTAAATTATTTTTCTTTTCAAAAAATCTCATGCTTGCAAGATATTATATTAATTAAAGAATATTTTCTATATCTAATAGTGTAATTTCAAGGAACAAAAATCCAAAGTAAAAAATATACGTATTAAAGAAGAAGAATAATAAGAATTTTCAGGGGTTGGGTCGGAATTAAAGGAATCTGCGAATGCGAGTTTTGAAAGATATGATTATTATTTATACCTATACTTATCATCAAAATATTATCTAAATAAAATTGTTTAAAAAATATTTTATATATTTTCGAACTGGTTATAAAGCTAGAAGAGGACCAAAATATAATCCCCTCTCCTTAGTGAAAATACATCCATTTTGATTAGAGACCAGAACCAAACTTCTAGAACTGTTAGTTTTTTGTTATCGGGGATATCTAGTCAAATAAATTCAGTCAAATAAATTTATCCACGATAGACAATACGGCTTCAGGCAATCCCGGTCGACCGGTGACATCCTAGCATATGTAAGTAATATCTGGAACAAAACCCTGGAGGCCGGGAATGAGACCCTCGCGGTAGCTTTAGACATTTCAAAAGCCTTCGATATGATCTAGCACAAAAATCTTCTTGCCAAATTGACCTCCGTCGGCCTTGCACCGAAACTCTGTAAGTTGCTCGAAAGTTTTCTTTCAGACCGTAGTATTAAGGTTGTCATCGATGGAATATCATCTTCCCCCTTCCACACCAACGCTGGAGTTCCTCAGGGATCGGTTATCTCCCCTACGCTTTTTCTTATCTATATCAACGACCTTCTAAACTTGCCCTCCAATCCGGTACATTGTTACGCAGATGAGAGCACTGTACATAACGCCCCTGCATCGTATAAAAACCGTGCAGACATTGCCTCCTCAATTAATTTAGACTTATGCAAACTTAAAAACTGGGGATCCCAAAACTTAGTTAACTTCAATGCAGGGAAAACTCAGTGTTGCCTTATTTCTAGGCGCGTCGACAGAAACCTCCCAAACATATCATTCGACTCAAACTCACTAGAATTCAGGGATAAAATTTCAATGCTAGGCGTAACTCTAGGGTCTGACCTTTCATGGAATGACCATATCTCAACCACTGCTAAAACTGCAGCGCGCAAGCTTGGTCTCCAATTTAGGTCTAGACGCTGTTATACTCCCAGTCAACTTCTTATACTGTATAAGGCTCAAATTCGTCCCTGTGTTGAATATGGCTCTCATCTGTGGAGGGGTGCCTCCAAGCATTCTCTTGTTACACTGGATGCAATTCAGAAGCGAGCAATTAAACTAATAGAAGACCCAGCTCTAACCAACGCACTCGATTCCCTGGCTCACCGAAGAACCGTTTCTGCCCTTTCCCTGTACTACAGATACTATCACGGTGTCTGTTCAGTCGATCTGAAATCAATTATACCCCCTAATGCCCTATTTACGAGAAAGACGTGGTTTTCAAACGCTCAGCACCCCTTCGCTGTCAAATTGGTTAAAAGTCGAACAAGCGCTTTCGCCAACTATTTTATCCCTATGACCTCCAGAGACTGGAACTCGCTCTCTGCCACCATCTTTCCCGCGACTTAAAACCTTCAGCTATTTAAGACCCGTATCCACAGATACCTTCGACCCCCGCCCAACCCATAAAATTACTTTCTTCTTCTTCTCACGATGGAGGGGCCAACCCAGGCCTTTAGCGGTTGCACCTTTTGGTGTAACTCCTTCTCTCATCATTATCATAAAAAAAAAGACAGACAGACCGAAAATAATTTTGAATACGTTTTAGACATTTTTGAATCCAAAAAACAAACAAAAGTGTGATTACAAACCTGGGAGAATCGAGTAATTCATTTATAAAATATTTATAAAAGAGATTAATAAATCAATTTTTCATAACATTGTGAGGCCAAAATGACAGCTTTTCATTTCCTTAGCTTTTAAAATAATTAAACTTTCAGTTGGTTTACTTCTTAAAGCTAGAATCTTTAGGGGTTGCACCTTTTTGGTGTAACTCCTTCTCTCATCATTATCATAAAAAAAAAAAATTGGAAACTAGACAGACAGACCGAAAATAATTTTGAATACGTTTTAGACATTTTTGAATCCAAAAAACAAACAAAAGTGTGATTACAAACCTGGGAGAATCGAGTAATTCATTTATTTAAAAAATATTTATAAAAGAGATTAATAAATCAATTTTTCATAACATTGTGAGGCCAAAATGACAGCTTTTCATTTCCTTAGCTTTTAAAATAATTAAACTTTCAGTTGGTTTACTTCTTAAAGCTAGAATCGTTTAATTCTTACCTTCATTTCGATCTCTGTCTGGTAGAAGATAGACATATCGCGTGTGAACAAGTGGTAGAACTTGGTAATCCCTTTGGTTAAAATGTCGGCTTCCTTGCGTTTTCCTCTCATGACATGGAGCCTCGTCCGGAAAGATTATCACCTTGTTCTTAGTTCCCCTGAATACTTTAACTAATTGCCCTCGGTAGGGCGCCAGTAACCTAGTGGTTGGCGTGCTTGTCAACCAAGTGCGATCGAACCACCTTCTAGACAATTAATGCATCTCAGTAATATAGGAGTATACACAAACCTGAATAATTTCCTAGACCATACCATCGATAAACCCTTTCTAAAGTAATGGGAAACGCCCGAAAGATAATTAGCCACAACAAAAAGATAGGAGTTCAAATAAATAAATAAACCATATCAATTAATTAAAACTTTGAATGATAAATAACAATAAAAGATATAATTGTTTTTTCTTTTGAAAATTTTTAATGAATACTCCTCCAATTTGTTGGTTCAGCTTGAAAGAAACTTGTTGATTAAAAAATAATCTTTAAGAAAAAATTAAAACCGACTTCAAAAAATTAAATGCAACAAATAAAATACACTAAAAGGTATTAAATAATTATTATCTTATTTAGTTACAACTAAACGACGAAATATTAACATAAAATTACTTTTTGAAGTCGGTGCCAAACATATACATTTTATGAATCACACTCGACGGATCTTACTTAGTACGTTTGGAGGGTATGCTCGCTTATAGGTATAGTTTGTTTTGGTACCGACATCAAAAAGTAATTTCATGTTAATATTTCGTCGTTTAGTTGTAACTAAATAAGATAATAATTATTTTATATCTTTTAGTGTATTTTATTTGTTGCATTTAATTTTTTGAAGTCGGTTATATTTTTTTCTTAAAAATTATTTTTATTTTTCTCTTTTTAGTGATGTTATTAATAGTGATCATATCATCCCTAAAATAACCCCTTTCCAATAAAAAAGAATCATCGAAATCGGTTCATAAACAAAGAAGTTAGGCCCGAACAAACCTAACAAAAAAGGTCTAATTCCAATAAAAAAAAATGGTACCAATCGGAAGCTAGAGTGAACCCAATGCAAGAAAATTTTTCAAAATCGGTTCACAATTGGCGGAGATATGAGGTAACATAGACACAAAAAAAAAAAAAAAAAAAAATCAGTCGAATAGAGAACCTCCTCCTTTTTTTGAAGTCGGTTAAATAATGTAATTTGTTTTATATTAATTAATTTTTGCTTTTTTCAGAATGATCTTCTTATAGTCCAGGCAAATTAGACTTCTGCTAACCAATAAAAAAGCACAAACTGGAAATAATTTTAATCAACGTTAGGCATTTCATATAAGAGTTATTTGAGTTTTCGACGATTTTTGGTTGGCGATAAATTTTTGAGGGCCTAACAACCAAAAAACTTTTGGACTTTTTGCAGATTGTCGCTTATAACTCAAAAACCATGCATCTTACAGAAAATTTCCCTCTTACCAAAATGAAAGAGGATAAAAGTTTCCGTCAAAAAACGTACTTAAAAGTTGAAATCGGTTCAATGGTTTAGCCACAATCCATCGACAAATATAGGAAATTTTTACCAACTTGGCGGAAAAGTTAATTATGCTTATTAGGTGGTCTAATTTGCCTGGGCTATTAGTAAAGTGAGTAAGTTTATTTTTTTATTTATATAAGGACAATTTTATCAGAGATCTTAGTAGATTATTATCTATATTTATTTATTTTATTCAAATTATATTATTGGCCATATTATCCATTTACTAACAAAGTCTTATACATTTCCCTTAGGGATATCACAGAAGATTGTATTTTCTATAGTTGTTTAATAGTTATATTTTAGTGCCAAAGGCGGTCCTTGCAAACTAGTTTATTAACAAATTTATTCAATACTAATAAGATAATATTTGTTTACGGAATCTTGAGCTCATGGAGAGAGCGATGGCCGCTGAAGGCGGGCCTTGGCAGCTAGTAAAAATACGAGTAAATTCAGAATTGTAATTTATGCTTAGTGAAAATATTATATTAATAAATTATATAAATAAATTTTCTTTATTTCAATATTAAAATTTGTTGGTAAAGGCGCTAATGACTATTGTATAATTATTTAATGTTGCTATAAGGAATGTTGAGTTCTTTTGAACCTGGTATAATGTATCAATATAAAGACAAGAATAAAAATCCTTCTTGTCTTCATGTTGAATATTACACCAGGTTCAAAAGGTCTCAACATTCCTCATAGCAACATTAAATTTATTAAAATTTGTATTTATCACTCTGGCCGCTTGGAAATTGAAAGATGGCAGCACTTGATGGTGGTGCCTGTATTTAGACAACCAGCATTGTACACAAATTGCTTTCTTCAGGCTTTCAGGCTCAGGTTAATTTTTAATATTTTTCTCTGTGATTTCTAAGATACCATATATACGAATTGAAGAACTATTTTAAAATCTATGTGGGAGATTAGTATTAATCATTTTTAAAAAATGATTGCTGAAAGTATTATCTTAACAGGAATAAATAAATAATATAAACAAATACATAAATTCGAATTTTTGGTATATTTGATACATAAGTTTCGAGAGTCTCTAACTCCAACAAAATAATTTTATTTATTTTTTAGTCACTATTGAATAAATTATTGAGAAAGTTTTTCTTGCCGAGAGTAGCAAAGTTGTTGATTTATAAGAGGAAATCAATGAGAGTGTGTGATGATGCAAATAAACATACACCTATTATATGAATGTATATAAGTTTAGTTTTAGAGACTCGAAGGATAGCATCTTATTCAGTATTTTTTATTAAAAATATTTTATCTAATCTTTCTTATGGACAATCAAGAAGCCAATTTAATGGAAATTCCTTTGTTAGTAACTTCTAAACAAATACAATAAATTTATTTATATCAAGCAGAGAACACCCTCATTGAAAAATAGATTATTATCTTCCTTAACCTTCCGTTGGGCGCAGCCGGCCTGAGAGGCTATTAAAACACATTTTTAAATGCCACTCCTTCACTCGGTGTCTTTGCGGGGCGCCACACTCAATAGTTTCCATATATTTTTATTGAAAAAGTTCAATTTACTCAAAATAATCTGTTTTGTGTTATATTACAATATTTCATCTTGAGATATAACTACTATTCCGTCTCTGGTCTCTCAGGCCGAGTGCGCCTGATTACTTCACATCAATAACTAATTTCATTTAGTTCCAGAATCCCTGTTGAAATGTAAAAAAATTATGATTTCTCAAACCCCAATGATGTTTTGGAAATAAGATTCATCCTCCTCAAGGATAATAATGAAGATTCAGCTTTTACTTTTGTTTCCAGTTTTTTGCTTTTATTCTACTTTGTTAGTCCAATTTTCAGTTTCATTTTGTGTCAAATTAGCAGTTTTGGTTCTTTTAGTTTAAGCTTTATTTTGTTCATTAAACTAGTTCTTTTTTTCATACCATTTGGTATATTTGCTTTCTTTACATCTAACACAAGGTGGCCTTACCGTTGTTTTGAATTAAAATTGATTGGGGGGGGGGAAGAAAAGGGCAAAATATGTGGGTGGCCTCTCAGGCCGGGTGCGCCTGATTCTGGTGCGCTCGACGGAGGGTTAAATAAGAAAGTCCATTTTCGAGGAAAATCTTAAAAATTTTAAATACCTATTCAAGGAAATATTTGAATTATAATTTGAAGTTAAAGAAAAGATTTTCAAGAAATTCTAGTCTCAAGTTAAGAAATTTATTTATATTAATCAACAAAATACAAACTTAATTTTATCGCAAAAGCGGTCACCCATCCATGAAATAACAGCGCTGTTTATTTAACTTAGTTAAAGTCGTTGGTATTATACATGTTTGTTTAATAATATAATTATTTAAAGTTGTGTTGGGAAAAAATTTATGTGATTATAATTTTAATAACATAGACGAGAATAAACGGGACTATTTTATTTATACAACCACCCACACAGTAGTTTGTTAAATTAGAAAAACAAAAAAATAAAAATATAAATATGAAAAGAATTATTTTCACAGACATCATTTCACACATTCCGTATATAAAAAAAATTTAATGAATATAAAATGAGCAAACGTTTATCGGGAAGAGGAAAATTAATTTAATAGGCTGTACGCGTGCATGTTTATTGAACTTGACGATAATATAATTGGACGCGGTCAATGACATGGATATAGAAACCTTGCATGTATATAAATATCTAAGTTAGCAGTGTTAAATAAGGGTGAATATGTGTCACGTGACTTACCCTACACCCTTAGCATTACTCCCTAGTGAATACAGTACAGGTAGCCAATTACTGGCCTCTCGGCTGACTGCGCACATGCAATTCAAAGGAATTTTGTATTAGTTTAAATTGAACGGTGGAGCAATTTCTCACGAGAAAAAATATAAAGAATTTATGATTATTATGCTCTGGAAATTTAATAAATTTTTAAAAGCATTGCCATTTTCAATTATAAAATTATAGCTTATTTGCCACCTACATGTAGGGTAGTTTACATCCCGTAGGAATTCACAAAAAAATTACACTTTTTGGGATAATTCCCCAGACTTAAGGAGGGTTCGGGACAGCTTTTCTATCTTGTTGATCTACGAAAAATTATTTTGTATTTCTGCAGAGTGACAACTTCTGCCTACTAAATTTTTTAATAAAAAAAATTGTTAATAATGAGATTAATTTCGAATAAAAATCTTTGTTTTGATAATATTAATAAAAAGAATATGGAGATAAATTTTTTCTCATTATAAAAACATTTATTTAACACAAAAACGATTTCAAGAAATAGAGTTGGAATTCTACACTAGTGTTTTTGTTATATTCTGTTGGCTGTAAATAACTTTTTATTTTTATATTTATGAATAACTAATTAATTATACTGTCAAAACTATTGAAAAATGTATCATTTGATTCATAAAAGTTGAATTTTTGATCTGTATAAATTTGTTGAAAATGGTATAATTTGTATAGAAGTTATAGCCCTTTTAAAAGCTCGGTCCATTTACATCCATGTTAAAAGGAAAATTTTCAATAATTTATTTTTCGGTAATGGGACAGACGATCATTTCGGGTATAAATATTTAATACATCAATGATTCGATGGTAAAAATTTGAAAATTTTCTTATAAAAATGATAAACATTCCTGAACCCCCTTAAATAAGAATTAGAGATAATTTAAAATTAGCTTTAAGGATTTTTGTACTTCTTTTTATTGGCGAATGCCAATGCTGGTTGGGGTAAATTTTACAAAATTATACTTACTTAATATCTTTTGATTTATTTTAATTTGTTTTTTTTAAAGGTCGCAATGGGCGGGGGGATAATCCGAAATTTCGAAATTGAGATGAGATAACATAAATGATAGAAATTAATTATTGTATCTAACGAAGGGAATAATTAATATATCTAAAACCATAAATAAAGGATAAAACTCTGGATATTGATTCGTTGTGGAACCTTATACCGTAATTAAGTGAAAGAAAATTCTGTCTTGATAAACTAGGATCTAAAGAGCCAAAAAAGTAATGAAAAATAAATAAAATTCTTAAAAAAACAATCAAAAATATTCGTTTTATCAAGCATCGAGCATTATTATTATTATATTATAATATATAAATATGTATTACAAATGTTCGAATTAATTAATCTTTTATCTAATTATTGTTATTTAAAATTGTTAATGAGACTGAATGAATGATGATAAATAAATAAATAGAATTATTTGAAATTATTTTTTGAATAAATATACAAGTACATAAATGAAGGCAGCCCCAAGGGTAGTGAAGAAAGAAAAAAATAACATATATCCAAATAAGGTGTTTTTATTGGACTCTCATTCTTTTTTTAAAACATTTTCTTTTAAACCAACGTTTCGGAGGATTCTACCCTCCTTCATCAGGGTTTCAAAAGGTCAATGAAAGAAACCAACAAAATGATTCCTTCTTCTCTCCTCCAGCGAGAAGGAGGGAAGTATTATCCGAAACGTTAGTTTAAAGGGAAAGGAGAAAAAAAGAAAAAAAATGAAAGTCCAATAAATTATACCTTATTTGGATATATGATAATTTTTTCTTTCTTTACTACCCTGGGTGCCTTCCATTACTTTCAGCTGAAAATTATACTAGTCTGTCTCTCTTCAAAGAGAATATTTCTTCAAATATATACAAGTAAGTACATTTTTCAAAAAAGTTAAGGCATTTTCTATCACTTTTTGGAATTGTAGGAGTTATTGATTTGCTGCTGAACGAAGTTTGAAGTCACCCTTAGAGTTCAATGAGTTAGGCGTAGATTCACAAAGTTTACTATTAAATCGAATGTCAATACTAGATTGGGACAGCACTTACGCCCTCTCCGGCTTTGTGGAAAGATTTTAGTATACACTTGTGGTAAAATACGATATTGGTTTAATATTGCAAGAAGACACTAAACTTGAATTAGAAGTTACGAGCATATCAATTCTATCTTCTAATCTGATAATTAAAAAGAATAAAAAGGGTTATAAAAGTAAAGTACAAAACTGCCTGTTTGTAGTAAAAAATTTAAATTAATTTTCTATTTATCCCAGCCTGAAGAAGTGCTAAACAAAATGACTAAACGTCTCTTAATTAATAAAAAGTTTTTAATAATCGTTGTTCTTATTTCCAATAACCTACCTAATTAAATCTCATTGAGGACAACGCTTGCAATAATTATTTTTGAATATGCAATTTCGAAAAGGACACATGTCTGAAAATTGAAAATGTCCAGGAAAGAAAAAACTAATTATTTTCTAGAGTAGTGTAATATTTATTTTTTAGTTTCATTTTGGGGGCAGTAAAATTAATACCAGAGTAGTGTTTTTTTTAACATAGTAGGTTCAGGAAAGCTTTTAGATTACATTTATTTGAAAAAATGTATTTATCAAAATAATGGAGATGTGCCCTTTTCGAAATTGCGTATTCAATTGAGGGCTTGAGTATTTTATTATTTTTTCCAAAATAAAAAAAATACTTTATTTATTTTTGTTTGTTAGTCGGAGTATTAAGGACGTTCCCTAATATAGCTCAGATGCAGTTCGCTCTTTCCCCTACTCTCCCATGCGCAGAAAGGCAAAAATATTTTCACTGCGTCGTTTCTCGAATCTGGCAACATTGAATTCTTACTGACGCCAAAAGACAAAGAATAAAAAAAAACACTTCATGAAACAGCTCAATGCGAAATTCCAGATGAGAACAGTATAATTAGTCTGAGAGAATTAGCTAAATATCTCAAATGCAGAAATTGCCCCAGCTGCAGAAGTTTTTTGAGATATGGAAAAATTGACTGATTTTAGTGCGACGTTGCCAAGTCGTCATCTGTCACTTGACATGCCATGAGAGAAAAAATGAAAACCATCAAAAGTACCTAACTTTTAACATTTTTCATACAAAACAAATACCGCTTGATACAATTATTTTAACAGAAAAATATTTGTTAAATCTTCAGTTAATGATTCTCAGATTTTCAAAATAATTTCAAGAAAATTACGATTGTTATTCAATGAAACAGTTGCTTTAACATCAATCGGGATAGGGTTCGCGTGTTAAATATGCAAATTTCAAAGGTCAATATTTACAAATTTAGTGCCGCAAGGATTATTGAAAAAAATTTCTACGTATAAAGGACACGTATAAATATGTGTTTTCAAAGTTTTAAAAGGATTGCACGAAAATCGATTTATTAGGGAATGCCCTTAAATAAAATTTCATTCTATTAATCTCTTTTGAATTAAATAGTTAAGTAATTATTTTATAATATATTTCAAATTCAACTCCATTATTTGATTTGACAAGTTGATTAAATTATGGAAACAGACAAATGTAAAGAAATAAAACAAAAAAACAATAGCAACTAAATTCCATTCGGTGTTTAAACTCAGGGAACTTTTAACTTAGTTTAAGCAGCAAACTTAAGATAAAAAAAAGTTTAAAAAAGCAAACAATATAAGAAAAACTTTACATTTTTTCTTCTATCTTAATAAGTTATAAGTAATATTAAATACAAAAGTCACTGAGCAGTGATTTATTTAAGAATTGTTTTTTAAGTATCTTATCCATGTACCCTGTAAAGAGTATAAATACAAATACTATATTAAATAAAGAGTTTTTATTTCAAAATCCACTAAAAAATAAAAACGCAAAATTATTAGACAAAAATTCAACCCAACAAGTCTAATGTTATTTTCTATGAATATTTGCGTTTGTAGCCCAAAATCTCTCAGAGAATTCAATTCTCCACTCGTAATTTATAATAGAATTAACAATATTTTATTACTCTGCTTTGTTACTTTGTTATCGACAGAACTTGACTTGTTCATGAATATTCAATTAAATATAATTGAGTAATATTTAGAATTTTAGATAAGGGATTTGTTTGGTTGGAAATAATGTACAATACTTGAGGGAGTTCAAGAGGCAGTGGCGGACTAACGAGATGCTGCAGGGGTGTTCAGTCGGGGACTTATTATAATGGGATATAAAAAACTTCAAATTTAAAATCCACAAGTTTCTTATTATAGAAATTGTCCATAGGAGATATATTATAATTCAACAGGCTGGTAAAATATATGTGAAGGATGAAGGGATCAAAATAAGAAAGGCATCAAAAATTCATTTTAAAAGATAAAGAATTAAAAGGTTGAAATTCTTTCAGTTTAGTCATTTGTTGGAATATAATAAAAATAGTTCTTGAATTTAAAGTTCAAATTTAAACTACCCTAATCCTATAAATGCAATACTTCAAACACAAACAACTTCGCTATGTTACAACTTGATGAGAGACCATAAATTATCCCATAAACAAGAGATTTTAAAATATAAGACACCTCTTCGCGGTCAAATTAGATATAACTAGAACAAAAGCATTCGCCCAATCTTTGTCCATATAAATTTTAGAAAATGGAACACTTTTTCCAAGCAGTAAAATCTTCAAGATATGACTCCAAAGTAACCCATGCAAATGAAAAAAATTCCATTCTTTTCTCATGGTTAATCCTGACTTAAGGTGTTGCGTTCTTGGTGTCTTTTTGCATGCCTAAAAAAATAGGCTCATCGTTAACTGGACAATGACAAAAGTTATAATATAAATAGGACGAAATAATAGAAAATGAAAAGCAAAAATAGCAGAAAAGAAAATCTATCTTTATTAATCTTACTTTAATAAATTATAATTATACTTTCGTTATAATATAAAAGATAAATTTTATATATGTTACTTGGCGAGCTATAAAAAAATGTTACCTCAATAGGCGGACAGTTTTAATGGTTTTTACATAGATTTTTGACATTTCGGTTATTATTGATAACCATTGGTGAAGACATGGAGGAATCGACTTAAAATCAAAAATAACCATCGATTCTTATCTAATACTAGAGGAATAACCTTATTGCATTCCATTTTTGTTGTTTTGACTATTAATGACAACTTCTACTGAAAACGTGGAAGAATCGACTTAAAATCAAAAAGACTAAATGCTTCTATGGCAAACCACTCAAGCTTGAGTTTCTTAAAGTTTAGAGGTGTCTGGCAGGGGGTAGCAACTGTCATGAGTGTCCGGCAATGGATGACGAGATTTCTAAAGTTATCCCGAAGAAAATATAAAAAAATTGAGCTTTATACTTTTATACGAATTTAAAGTACTATTTTATACACCTTTATTACCTGTTACCTGCCAAAGTAACCACAACCCAAACTCTATAGTCGCTGGTCGTTCTTACCTGTATAGGGGACATGCACAGAAAAACTTTCAGCTTTTATAAAATAACGAAGGTCTGGCAGTCGTGGGCTCTTGGGCTATAAGGATAAAACGGAGAAAAAATATTCTATTCTAGTTTAAAAAAACAGGGTTGCCTTATTCTATATATGTGATTTCTGTTTTGTATTAATGAGATTGTTAATATAAAAAGAAAATAAATAAAAATTGTGTTTTTTGTGAAAGTGCCAAATATTTTTTTGAAAATTGTATTCTGATGGCCTTCAATTATAACGAAGGTAATAAGAAAATTTATACGAATGTGTGACATGACTATTTGGTAGGTAAACTATTAATACATGTTTGTTTTTGAATTCTAATTGTACTATAGTAAATTTGTATCAAGAATGTTCTTATAATTGTAGAAGCCCTGAAGAAGTCAGCAAAGTCGACGAAACGTTGGTGGATAAATAAAAAAGTCACACATAAAAAACTTGTCCTTATTTTCCTAATATAAACTTTCAAATTATTAAATTATATTTTTTTTATTCTAACTAGGTTTACATTGAAGAGCACCGTATGAAATTATAAATTCATCGATCAAGCAGTTCCAGAGATATAAATAATTAAAAAAAATGTAGATAGCTGGTAAAAGAAGTATTTACGGACATGTGTGTATATAAACTTTTTGTCGCAAATAACCACCCCCTGAATTATCTCCGCGCATTACAGATACACTCTGTATACTATGTGCAATTGTATAAAGAGAAGCCGAACACCAGCTGTAATGTATTAGATGAAGGAGGAGGTATCAGTCAAAGTTGGATGCGCTAGGTTCAATAAAACACCCTGAATAAAACGTTTCGGCCTGAATTTATTTGGCCATCTTTAGTTAATTTGGAGTTATACACAAAATGTGGACACATTTATGATCGAACCAAGCCTTGTTAAAAAAATTGTAGCTTCATGCAAATTTATAACGTGCTTGGTATTTATTTATTTATTTATTTTTATTTATTTATTTTGAACGGAACAATTCCTTTTACATATTTACAAGCATACATTTACATAAATTACAAGAATACATTATTATATAAGAATACAAATGTGTTCACATATGTGTATCGCATTTTGTGTATAACTCCCAATTAACTGAAGATGGCCAAACAAATTCAGGCCGAAACGTTTTATTCTGGGTGTTTTATTGAACCCAGATCATCCAACCCTGGCTGATACCTCCTCCATCAACTAATACAGTTTCATCACAGCCACGAACTCTAACAACCACCGGTAATGCTCGAAGACATTTTGACATTCATAAGTTTTCCGCAGAGGCCAGGTGTCTACAGGCCAAAGACCTGGTAGACAACCTTTTTTTTATAAAAAAACAAAGTTTTATAGAATTAAAACGAGCCAAGGTCGGAAGAGACCATTCTCGAAGAGTACTCTATGGACAAGTGCGGAAGATAGAAAACTGCGATGCCATCCAAATGGACTTTTATGCTAGGAGCCAAATGTGATCACTTCAATAAAATTGCACAAATATACACACTAATTCACTCAAACACCCACCCTTTCACACAAAATACAATAAATAATTACGGTAATTTTAAAATCATAACTTTCATAAAAAAATAGTAATAATTACCCTACACTGACGTCACTCACGAACGAGTATTCCTAGAAGAAGGTGATCTCTGCCGTTCTTCAGTTAACAAATAATTTTGGTGAAACATTTTTTAAAATTATTGGATAAAAATACTTGGTAGGTTTCACATTAAGATATAAAAATAAAAAATAGTTACTTTCTGTTGCTCTTGAAGATGGGTTAGCCACCCGAAATATATATATCGAGATTAAAGTCTCTCAAAAATAAATTCGTTTTATTTTTATATCTTAATGTGAAACCTACCAAGTATTTTTTATCCAATAATTTTATTTTTGTTTACTGTAAATATTTTATGTTTGTTTTCTCAACTAAATTATTTTAAATTGAAAGTTTTTTGCCGAGAGTAGCAGAATTTTTATATATTGAAGGAGACAAAAAAAGAGTGTGTCTTCTGCTGCAATTATAAATTTTATTTATTTATAAAGAGACTATAATTTCGAGGGCTTTGCCCTCTTCATCAGTCTATTACAATGGATTCACAGGAATTAATTTATTAATGAAAGATTAAAATCTTTCATGTGGTTAGGTTAAGAAATTGTTCAGTGTGGGCAAGTTAAGAATTGAAATTTATACTTGTTTTATTATTTTTGCTGTAGGTGGCGTTCATGAAGTTTTTATTTTAGCGGCTATTTTTAAAATAAAGCTTTCGGGAATTTCTATTTTCCGATTTAAGAATTTTTTTGGTGAATTATTGTATGATTTTAAAATTTCTAACGATTCGAAAATACTAATTTTTAGATGAAGAGGACAAAGCCCTCGAAACTATAGTCTCGTTATAAATAAATAAATTTTATAATTCCAGCAGAAGACACACTCTTTTATTGTCTCCTTCAATAAATGATTTTAGAAAAGATCTCAAAATTTGAAATTATCCTACTAAATAATTATAGTCGGTAATACGAAGTGGACATTCTGGAAATGGAATTTCAGCAAGAACACGAAGCAATATAATTTTAACATCTCAAATCAAATACATTTTCTTCCTAGAATTCCACAAGCACCCTGTATTGACAAACATCCAAGGCTTTGATCGTAACAAGATAAATAAGTAGATAGTCGGGTAGTAATTTAATTTTTTTTTTAATTTCTATTTACTCTTTACTCAATACTCCATACTTAGTGAGTCTGTTTGATTACAAGTTGTATATTTGTTTGGATAGTTTTCAACTTTCCACCAATCAGGACAACTTATTCAATTTAAAGCATAACCCTTTCAATTATATATAGCTTTGTCTTGTTTTAGACAAAGTTAAGTCTTTGTATTTAACTTGTTCTTGATTGAATTTTCTTCACTGTCAAGTGCTATATTGTACTCATAGGCACATATAGATAGAGTATAAAAGAAATTAACTCTTATCTGAACCACATGACTTTCACTTGACATTAAATTAAAATGTTCTTATTTTATTTTTAAAGAGTGTGTATTCAAAAATTATATTTCCATCAAAAACGAAAATCTTACTGGAACTAAAAATTTTTCGAGCTAATGCTATGCTATAGGTAGGTAAGTATCAATAGTTTTTCAAATAAATGTCGGTCAAATAAATATCTCGCAGATCAGTTCGAGAGAAAAATAAAATATAAAATAAAGATTTTAGATTTTTTAATAAAAATTTGAATGAAAAATTAGCAAGTGAAGAAATACAATACGAACTCCACAAATTTTGGTAACATGGCTTTTTTGTCAGTTAACATAAGCTAAAAAGCTGAAACATGATGAAAAGGTGCGACTTACTTTAATCCAAAATTTTGTACGAAATTTCACCATTATAGATACAATAGTTCAAAAATTAATGTTTTATAAGGATTTTATTTATTTGCTAATTTTCTGCATTTCCTTCCAGGACTTTCAAAGTTAAAAACCCCACAATCTAAATAGTATTTCACTTTGAAAATATAAATATTTAGAAAATTAAACGTACTTTCTACGACCCTCCTTCGGTTCGTGAATTACCTTGCTTATCGGTATCCAACCATCAGGTTTCAGTCATTTTTAAACAAGATCTTGGATTTGAGAGGTAAAACAATATTAAGGGAGAATGGTGTAGGTTCTTGGTGAAACATATTTTAATAAAGTACCTAAAGAAAATTTAAAAAATAAAATACTAGCTAGGTTTCACAAAAATAAAAGACAAGATGGTAATAACCTACCTAGTATTTTATATTTTTCAAATATTCTTTACTTTATTGGTAAAATAATGCTTAAGGGCTTAAAGAGGACGATTTGAATTATCGGATGTTTGTTTTTCAATTTATAGCATTCTTAGCCTTCCAATATTATTAGCATCTTGTCTTATAATTTTGTGAAACCTACCTAGTATTTTATATTTTTAAAATTTTCTTTACTTTATTGGTAAAATAATGCTTAAAGGCTTAAAGAGGACGATTTGAATTACCGGATGTTTGTTTTTCAATTTATAGCATTCTTGGCCTTCCAATATTATTACCATCTTATCTTTTAATTTTGTGAAACTTACCTAGTATTTTATATTTTTTAAATATTCTTTACTTTATTGTTAAAATAATAAAGGCTTAATGAGGACAATTTGAATTACCAGATGTTTGTTTTTCAATTTATAGCATTCTTGGCCTTCCAATATTATTAGCTTCTTGTCTTTTAATTTTGTGAAACCTACCTAGTATTTTATATTTTTTAAATTTTCTTTACTTTATTGGTAAAATAATGATTAAGGATTTAAAGAGAACGATTTGAATTATCGGATGTTTGTTTTTCAATTTATAGCATTCTTAGCCTTCCAATATTATTAGCTTGTCTTTTAATTTTGTGAAACCTACCTAGTATTTTATATTTTTTAAATATTCTTTACTTTATTGGTAAAATAATGCTTAAGGGCTTAAAGAGGACGATTTAAATTACCGGATGTTTGTTTTTCAATTTATAGCATTCTTTGCCTTTCAATATTATTAGGATCTTGTCTTTTAATTTTGTGAAACATACCTAGTATTTTATATTTTTTAAATTTTCATTACTGTATTTGTAAAATAATACTTAAGGGCTTAAAGGACGATTTGAATTATCGGATGTTTGTTTTTCAATTTATAGCATTATTGTCGTTCTAATATTATTTTCATCTTGTCTTTTAATTTTGTGAAACCTACCTAATATTTTATATTTTTTAAATTTTCTTTACTTTATTGGTAAAATAAAACTTAAGGAAATAAAGAGGACGATTTGAATTATCGGATGTTTGTTTTTAAATTTATAGCATTCTTGGCCTTCCAATATGTTTTTATGTTTTCAAGTTAGAAAAGCTCAAATTAATGAAATTCTTTGTTATATAAAACAAATACTAAAATATAGGTATATTGATACTTTAATTATACCTAAAAAATATTTAAACTATGTATATTAAATTGATTGTGAATTAATTATATTAAGAAGGATTATTAAAGTGTTTCGGTTCCATTTTTCAATTAACATTCAATCGTATACTTTTAATAAAGTTTTCCATTAACAAACTCATTGTGTTCTTTGATTGAATGACAGAATGAAGCACTTTGATGAATAGCTATTGAGGCTGGATGAATAATGAATTCTTTGTTTTATATTCATTGGGTAAAAACAAACAAACACGAAAACTAAACTAATATTTGCATTCAATGAAAGAATAATTTATTCATTCATTATTATAATATATTATATATTATATTATATTTTACAAAATTTGGTGATGAGTTAAAATATGAACAATGGATCGAGAGATCCTATAATGGAACAGAAGATGAAAAATTGAGCCTATTGTCTTTACCAAGTATAGAGATGGGGAATGGAAGAATGGCCTCTATTTTAACTGAACAGTCAATAATTTTTAAAATAAAATGAATTGAAAAGTTGATTCCGCGACATTTCAGCCCCCGACAATATATCCCCTGACAAAATATCCTTCAGACAAAATATCTCATGACAAAATAACCCTTCCCCTCGTGAATCTTATGAGTAATGCAAATCGACTCATGCCAACCGAACCGAACCGTCTAAAAACCAGCCCGAAAAGGAGCTATACGAACCCAACCGAGCCGAACTGAATATATATTAACCGAACCTCCGAAAGTTTAGCCCGGGCCGGGTGTGTTTCGGGCTCCCATTTTTGTTCTAACAAACACACATTTAAAACCGAACCAGCCAATCGTCGGGCGGGGTGTGTTTGGGGCTCCCATTTTTTTTCTAATCAAACACGACAGACAGCAGCACTTTCAAACGGCTAATTAGCCGCCAAAATATGAAAGTCTGTTTATATTATTCAAAACTATGATTATAAGCTTCTCACTTAATCTCTTTTGTATTCTCCCTTATACTGGGGAATATTTTGTCAGAAGATATTATGTCGGGAGATATTTTGTCTGAAGGATATTTTGTCGGGGGATATTTTGTCGGGGGATATTTTGTCGGGGGATATTTTGTCGGGGATGTTTTGTCGGGGATATTTTGTCGGGGGCTGAAATGTCGCGGTACCGAAAAGTTGCCAATAACGATCGCTGCAGCGCAGAAGGGTTACTGTAGTCTGCATAAAGATATTTCATTTCAAAATATTTCGTTAATATTTTGAAAATGAATGGATTTTGATGAGGCAGTCCAAGATTCAAAAAATAGAGAAAATTATATCTTTATTCAAAGCTGACGTTTCGGAGGTTTCTTCCTTTCTTCTTCAGGATTTTGAAAGGCAGTGAATGAAATATAACGTGACACTCCCAGTGGCAGTAACAATATTGCACAATTTGTCATTATCAGCAGAAATTTAGTATAGGTAAATATAATTTTCTCTATTTTTTGAACCTTGGACTGTCTCATCAAAATCCATTCAATTCACTTACCAGTAGTCCGTCTCTAAAAACTTCAATCGCATTTTGAAAATGTATGAAAATTTTAGAATATTCACATTAATTGTTTTATTAACAAGTGAAATTAATAATAAACAGTTTCTAACTCAAGAAAGTTCAAATAGCATCCAACATTGCCACGTGATCAAGTCTAAGCAGCTTCACAAGAAAGAAGAAATAATCGCTATGAACTACATATATTATATTAACTTACAGCTTTCATTCACATTATCAATAGAACTAGTTATTTAATTGATCATAAAAATCATATAAATAAATTGAAGTAGTTTGTTGAAAATATCAACCAAAGTGTGATGCACTGGGTTCAATAAAACTCCCAGAATAAGACGCTTCGGCCTAAATTTTATTGGACCATCCTCAATTATTGGGAATTATACACACATTACAATACGCACATGTGATCGAACTTAGCTTCTCAATAATAAGAATTTAAGCTTCATGTAGTTTACGTCGTGCTTACGACCAAGGTTCAATCATGAAGCTAAAATTCTTATTCTTGAAAATACCAAGTTTGGTCACATATGCGTATTGTAATATGTATATAATTCCCAATAACTGAGGATGGCCCAATATTATTTCATCCGAAACGTCTTATTCTGGGAGTTTTATTGAACCCGGTGAATCCCACTTTGGTTGATATCTTCAGCAATTCACTGGAATTACATAACAGCCACGCTTTCCAACAACATTCATATAAATAAATAAATAACGTAATTTTAATTATAAAGTTATAAAAAGTCAATCAACTTCTTTTTCTCTTGTTCTTACTTTCCTTTATTCGCATTTTACTATATATACCTATAGGTTTTTCGGGGCCTTAAGCAGCCTCTACACGATCATTCGGACTGTCAGTTAGATTGAATCAATCCGACTGTCATTCGTTACTTCAATCATGCAGAACCCTACACAATCATTCCAACTGACATTCATATTGAAGTTTTTTTGGCTCATTCTACAGTGACAAACCGCGAAGACAAGATGTCTAGAAATAAGAAAAGGCCATGTGTTGCTATAATTATGGCATTAGCTAGTAGAAAAATTGTAAAACGCAAAGTTTGGATGAAAGGGTGGTTAAGGAAGCGCGCTAAATTTTCGAATATGAATTTAATTCCGGAAATTTCATCAATGAATGCTGAAGGAGAATATCAAAATTATTATAGGATGAACTAACAAATTTTTAACAAATTGCTGAGCAAGGTAACACTATAATTATGCCGCAGTGATACCGTATTGAGAAATGCATTATCGGTTCAAGTAAATAATTAATTTTAAATAATTATTGACTTTTTGATAAAATTTGATTCCATTTTCAAATAATAAAATGAAAATCTAACTAATAATGTTCATATTAAATAATTATCAAATTCATTAAATATTTGAATAATGTTCTAGACTGATGAAAAGAATGCCACGCTTCATCCAGACTGTCAATCTCTCCACCTTTTTACATGATTGAAGCTCTGATTTCTGGAAATCCGTCAATCTCGTTCATTAGTCTATCAGTCCTATCCCTACACGCTCAATCGGAATCTCAATCATAGACAAGACTGACACTCAGAATGATCGTATAGGGGCCGATTTATAGATAGTAACAAGTGGTCCAATTGTCATTATCCCCGACACTATAGGTACTCAGCGTTTTGATTTAGATTTTTTTAGACAACAAATAAATTGTTACATTCTAAACAAAAATATAAACGTCCATAGGAAAAATTGCCTTATAAATTGTTAAATCACCAACATTTGCAAACAGCAACTTAAGGGCGCTGCACACGAGGCTTGTTTAAATAATTTTTTGTCTGCTTGCTGTTAGCAGATGGCTTCCCAGGACCAATCCGGAAAATAGAACATGTCCTATCTTTCAAATCAAGCAAGCTAGCCAGAAATACAGCCAGCAGTGACGTCATTTCGATCCGATAGGCCTCCAAATTGCAAACAGAGAGCACCCATCCCAAAAACAGACAGAGTAAAAAGCCTCGTGTGCAGCGGGATTTAGTTATTAAGAAATATTATATTACTGCAATATTTCTATTTAATTTGCTTATAATCTAAAAGGTATATAGTCGATTTGTTAGAGAAACAGTATTGTTTATTTTTAAATCGAACAATAATAATTGGATAAAATATGTGCGTGTACGGTTTCAGTTTGGAATTTCCCATTCGTCAGTAATTATGTAAACTCACTTTAAAGTGCCTTAGGCTCTAAAGCCGACTAAAACATTTGGGCTGACCAGCACAACTCAATTAAAGTGCCGTAGGTTTCGAAAATTCTCTATTCTACGTTCTTTAAATCTGACTGGTATCCTAAAGGCCATGTTCTTTAATTATAATTTTATCTACTATTATCTTTATTTCCTGAATGGTTAAAAGTGGAGAAAAAAGTGAAAATTTTTCAAGACTTGGTGTGCTGTTTGGAGTTACAATGAATTAATGATTTTTGACTCCATAGAAAGATTTGTTCCCGACCGTTTTTCATTGAATTTTTGTTATGCCTAACCTTACTAGTATATTCCCCTAAATTAAATTTATTCAAAAAATTAAATATTTATAAATGAAATACATTCTCAGTTATTTGGACAAGAAATCAAAAAATCAAAGAATTAACATTGATTTGCGCAACGTTACGGCAATTTTATTCAGGCTTCATCAGGCGTCTAAAAAAGTTAAAGAGGGAGTTTCAGAGATATATGTTGCAGTAAAAACCCGTTTTTTATTAAGAACGGGGACTTGCTAGTTAAAACACGTGTCACTGAATACCTTTGTGGCAACTAGAGTTTAATGATGTTGGTTGAGTTTGGTTCAAAGATCTATAATAGAATCTTCATTACTGACCTTCCGCCTCATTTTGGGTGTTTATTTTCAATTTTTTTTAAACGAAAATGTCAAAAATTACATCCTCTACAACTTTGCTTCTAATTTTTTACATTTTCGTTTAAATCTTTTTGAAAATAAACATCTAAAATGAGGCGGAAGGTCAACAATGAAGATTATAGACCTTTGAATCAAACTCAACTAACATCAGTGAATTCTAGTTGCCACAAGGATATTCAGTGAAATGCGTTTTAACTAGTAAGAACCCGCCCGCTCTTACTAAAAACTAGTTTTTACTGCAATGTATAATATAAAAGTTACATTATTTTTCCTCTTATTCACACAATTTTAACAAAGGATATCACATAAACTCGATATATTCAATTCATCCAGAAATGAGATTAAAAATTATTTTTTCCGAAAGCTTGGCGCATAAATGTTTGTATTTATGTTTGTGTTTTTTCGTTGTATGTACTTGTACTTATATTTATATATGCTTATATTTTGTATTCATGTCTAATTCTGTAATTATATCTGTATTTATATCTACATTCATATCTATATTTGCATTCATATTTGTGATTATATTTGTATCTGTATCTGAAACTATATTTTATAGTTGTTTTTTTTCGTATTTGTATTGTGTTAATATTTAAAATTATTGTTAAACATTTTTTTCTCACTACTCTATTGTATAAATTGATTAAAATTGGGCTTTCTGCCCGTGTATATATTAATATATAAAAAAATATATTAATAAATAAATAAATATGATAACTCAATGATTATAATTTAATTACAAGACAAAGAACGATGTAAACATATATAGAAATTGAATTAATTGTCCTTAATTCCCTTCACAAAATATTCGAATAATTCTTTTTTTTTAGCTCTTTATATGGCCTGAATAATTATTTAATTTTTTTAGACTCGTGATGAAGTCTAAATAAAATTGGCGAAACGTTGGGCAACTCAATGTGAATTCTATGATTTTTTGATTTCATGTCCAAATACCTGCGAATGTACTTCATTTATTAAATTATATGGACGCGATTGAAATCAATTAAATATTTATTTTTGTTTATGTATGTACAAAGCACATGGTATGTAATTAAAAACACCCTTGTTTGATTGTTCCTTTTACTATAGAAACGAAATTAACAATTTTTCATGAAAAAGTGAGTTATTGTGATGTAAAACGTTCTAAAAAAGCAAACAATAAAATTTGATCAAATTTTGATCCAGTTAGTCAAAAGGCCAGGAACGATATTTAGTGAAAGGGCTGAATTTTAGACCTGTACTGTGGATAGGGGTTGACTTTTATTAAATTCCAGAGTAAGAATTTAATAATATTTCAAACGCTTTTGACTGAAAATGCCTCGCTTGACCAAAAACTGAATAGGATAAATGGAGAGGGAATACTTATTCTCAAAAAAATTTCAGCAAAAAGTTTGAGCTAAAAATCTTAATCTTGGCATAAAGGTGGAGTATATTTTAATAAAAATTTATGTGCCAAATTTCAGCTCATTAGCTTTAAAACAGTTCGATAGCTTCCCACGAGACAAACTATTTTTCAAACAGAAAGTTCTAAAGCTAGAGAGCCCACAATTAATCAGTTCTCCGCACTTGGCAATACAAACATTTCGGCACCAGAACAAACTTTCTATAACTTTTTATTCTTGATTTATATTTAACCCTTAAAAATCCTTTTCGTCCAAGTTTCAAATATTTATTTATAAACACGATAAGTAAAAAAGTAAGTCAATTGAATGAACACCTATGTCCGTCCCACAAGGGTTGAATTTTAAAAAACCGAACCACGCATTTGTCTTTGCTCTATTTCATTATGAATGCTTTGATTTTATTCGTTTGGCTAATATTGTCATTTTAATTGTTTATCGTGGATACAATGAAATCACACCCTTCAGTATCCAAAAGGTAAAACTTCTAAATCTCATTTATTTAATTTAATAATCTATAAAAATAATTTTTAAGAAAAAATAAAACCGACTTCAAAAAAATTAAACGCAACAAATAAAATAATTATTATCTTATTTAGTTACAACTAAACGACGAAATATCAACATGAAATTACTTTTTGAAGTCGGTACCAAACATATACATTTTATGAATAACACTCGACAGATCTTAATTAGTACGTTTGGTGGGTACGCTCGCTTATAGGTATAGTTTGCTTGGCACCGACTTAAAAAAGTAATTTCATGTTAATATTTCGTCGTTTAGTTGTAACTAAATAAGATAATAATTATTTTATACCCTTGAGTGTATTTTATTTGTTGCGTTTAATTTTTTTGAAGTCGGTTTTATTTTTTTCTTAAAAATTATTTTTATTTTTCTCTTTTTAGTGATGTTATTAATTGAAGAAGACAATAAAAGAGTGTGTCTTCTGCTGGAATTATAAATTTTATTTATTTATAACGAGACTATAGTTTCGAGGGCTTTGCCATCTTCATCAGTCTATTACTACTTACTACTTAATAGACTGATGAAGAGGGCAAAGCCCTCGAAACTATAGTCTCGTTATAAATAAATAAAATTTATAATTACAGCAGAAGACACACTCTTTTATTGTCTCCTTCAATATATAAAAATTCTGCTACTCTCGGCAAAAACTTTCAATTTGATGTTATTAATAGTGATCAAATCATCAGAACTTGACCAAATTAATATTAAGATACCCCCTTTCCAACAAAAAAAGAATCATCGAAATCGGTTCATAAACAAAGAAGTTAGGTTTGAACAAACCTAACAAAAAAGATCTTATACCAATGAAAAAAAACGGGACCAATCGGAAGCTAGACTGAACCCAATGCAAAAATAATTTTCAAAATCGGTTCACAATTGGCGGAGATATGAGGTAACATAGACACAAAAAAAATTCAGTCGAATAGAGAACCTCATCCTTTTTTGAAGTCGGTTAAAAATATAACTAGGCTGATAATAGTAAGAAGATGAGTGACAGTAATTTAATTTAACACAGAGTGATGAATTTACAAATTTTAATATCAATAAAATATGCTCATATCTTGAATTTGGTATAGGTCTTTTGAATATTGGATAGAAAAAATTATGTCGATATCCACTTCTAAGATGAGAAATAAAGCAATAAAAGTGCTATCTGATATGTGTATTTCCTCTAGTATACGAATATGGAAACTGCGTTGTGAGTTTTCTAAAGTTTTTTCTGTAATATAAAAAAAAGTAAAAATTAGCCAGAATAGTTTCTCTTATATTTATTAAATTCTGAGTATAAATAATTATGCTTGATGCATTTCTTTTAGTTACTTGATTCACTCTGTGGGGATGCTTATAGCCTGTCAGCCGAATGTTTAAATTACCTTGACAATTTTAAATTTTATTGCTTATACATAAAAATATTATTCCATCTCTTCTTTTTCTCATTTTTTTGAGAAGCAGCTGCGCAATATTTAAAAGAGGCTTTATTGTAACAAAAAAAATCCTTAATGAATTGAATCAGAAATAATGAAAAAACTTGCAGACAGAAAGTCAAAAAATGAACCTGAGTCTTCATTTCTTCTTATAAGCACACAAGCCCTAAAGATACGTGTTCCATTCACAGATGTACACATAACAGTATGGCAATTTCATTTATTAAAAGAGACAATACTATAGTATGTTCAAGTATTGTAATCGTGAATGAAAAAAGTGGTTTTTTTCATCTTTTTTTCGAAATATATAAAAAACGGCTGAAACTATTTTGATTAAAAAAAATTGAGCGAAACCATGACATTTCGATCTACAAAAAAGCTCTAATAAGTGAATATCGAAAAAATTATATTTTTTGAGATAATAATTGTTTTGTCAAAATGTCTGTCAGTTAGTTAGTCTGTTAGTCTGTGCGTAACCAAATTTTTGTGGAGGAGATAGCTCAAAAACTAGTGTGAACATCAAAACCAAATTTCATACGTAGTTTTGGTCCATTGAGATTAAGATATGCATATCGGCACAAAATTAAGGGGGTTGGGGTGGGGTTAAAAATTAAAAATCTAGGCCATTTGAGCAAACTCAACCAAATTTTGTATGCATAATCGGTGGGACCCCAGAAGTCTAAAAATACAAAAACTAACCGCCCAAAATGGGGGGGGGTCAAAAAATGAAAATAGAGGCCCTTGTACCAAACTCAACCAAATTTTGTATACATAATCAGTGGGACCCCATAAGTCTAAAAATCCAAAAACTATGGTAACCGCCCAAAATGGGGGGGGGGTGTATGGTCAAAAAATGAAAATCTAGGCCCTTGTACCAAACTCAACCAAATTTTGTATACCTAATCAGTTGGCCCACAGTAATCTAAAAATGCAAAAACTAACCCTCCCCCCTCCCTACATGATTATAAATAATTTTATTAAATATTAAATATAAGTGAGGGGCCAGATTGTATGGTAAGTCAAGTGCATGGTCACATCAGAACACGTCAGTTTATTTATTAATAAACTCCACCTTTCTGCAATGTTTTCTAACTATGTAAATGTTTCTAACTCAAATTGTTAAATTTTATATGATTTCATACAAAGCGCAAATAAAACTTAAGAAAACATTATTATTATTTAATTTCTTCAAAATATATCCGATGAATGATATAAAAAAAAAAATTGAGAACAGAAAACCTTCTGAATCTTCCATTAATTTCTTGGCTCGTTTCTGATTTGATGTCAGCAAAAGAATGAATGTTGAAAAAAATTACATATTAAAACTCGAATGACCTGAGTCGGAATCTTTCTTGGTCAAATTGAAAATATAAAGGTAAATGAGAATATATGAAAAGCTTTGGTTGAAAAAGTGAAGAAAAAAGCGAGCTCTCCTGGTTTAGCAATTTAGATATTTCCACTTTATTAAGAATTCAAAATTATGACCGTAATTTGACTCAACGACAATGACCACCATCATCCAGTTTTAATATATTTTTTTTAGAATACTTTATTAAATAAACCAAAAAATATATTCTATTCATACAGAAGTTGTAAAATTATATTTCAATTATCACAGCTGTGAAATATTCGATGACAGATGGCGGACAAAGTAATTTCAAACAAAAGTACTCGAAGCAAAAAAGAATACAATGGAAAGACTAATTGCCCGTAACAATAATGCATTTTCCTTCTCTTTTTATTTTTTTATTATTATTTAATGAAATCGTCTCTTTTTTTATGAAATTTAACTTTAATTTGGTCCTTTGAGGAATTCAAATCATTTGGAATTTATCAATCAAAAAATAAATTCAACATTCTAGTCGGTTTTTATACGAAGTTTTTCACTTTTCACTCTCGAGGTGGCTGTGCTTTCTGGCATGAAATAAAATATATTATAATATTTTTCTTTACTCTGAGCATTACTAATAAATAAACAGCTAAAAATATATATTTGGAGGGAGAAAAGTAAGCATTTAGTATGTATTGTTTTAATTAAAATAAAATACTAAAAATATATATTTGTAAATAAAATAGTATAATGATAGTTAGATGATAAACATAATGAGTATTATATGATTAGTAAATTGATATGGGCACCATATGACTTTCACCTTAGTTTCTACTTTATTTGAAATCATCATACCTATTTTCTTCATTCAAATTACTACAATTTGGGTTTCTCCAAGCCGTTTTGAGAAAACCGGAAAAAAGAAAAAATTGCAAAATACCAAAAATCTTCAAGTAAACATCAACTTCCGGTTCTTCGATTTTAGCCAAAATCTTGAGGTAGGTATTTCTTCTAGCCTCTAGATAGGTAAAGATTCAAATCCCAAAGCTCTGCGACTTTCCGTATACGATATATGAACGAATAAAATATTTACACTCCTAATTTACACCTTTTTCCTTTAATTTAATTGGATTTAAATTTATACACGACTAATAACTTAAGACCCTTTATAAGTACACCAATTTAAAAAAAATCGTTCCAGCCGTTTTTGAGAAAATCACAAAAAACAAAATCTTTTATGTAAATGTCTACTTCCCTTGATCCGATTTTAATCAAAAGGTTGTTCCATTCTTTCTAGCCTATGATTGTTGTTGGCATAATTTTATATCAAGGTCATCAAACCATTGTTGATCAGTGTAAAAGATGAAAAACTATACGGAATTCTCTGTTTCTGAGTTCCAATCGCATTTTGCTTCTTATATTTATTTATTTCAGATTTAAGCTGAATTTAAGGAAAAGTCTATTTACACAGGATAGAAAGAAGAAAAAAGCAAGTGTGTGAGAATAATAAATACAAGGGTAGAAAGTAGAAGGAATGTCTTACACAGCTTGGAATCTTATTCTCACTATCTATGTACTTAAATCAGAAGTGAGATTCTAGAAAATAGGAAAGAAATTTTATTTTCATTTTACTTGAACACAATAACAATTTCTTTAGATGTTTTTGGCTTTGATGTGATGTTGGTGTGAAGAAATGATTATTGTTTCTCAACCTCTCTCTTTTCCTCCCTCGGGTATATATTCAAAATCCCCCAATTGACAGAATGTTATACCCCGGCTACTTCGTTTCTTTTTATTCGTTTTTCGGGTTATATTCTTTTTTTCTCTATTATATTTTTTTATTTGTTTCTCTCTCTATTGTTTCCTTTTATACAATACAATATACCACTTGAAATCGACAAGTACTTTTACTTTTTTGTATTCAACATGGAACACTGGGTCCAGATAAGTAGTTTTTTGAAAGGATATTAAAAGGTCGAATTTGAAATAAGCTAATTTTAGAACAAGTAGATGAAAGAAGCTTTTTTGCTAATATAACTATACATTTGAAAAATAAAGTATGAATATACTTACTTTTATATTAAAAGAAATACAAGATGATATTGGATGGATATAAAACAAAAATCATATAGCAAAGTGTATTATGTCTCAGATTATGATGGATCTGTAGTTTTTTAAATGATATCCAAATTATGACACCCAAAATAATTTTCCACGGAAGAACTCCTAGATTTCTGATAATATAATAATTTTTAAATTCAGGAACTGTGAATTCTAACAGAGTACAATTGATACTACACATCTATCGACTTTGAAGGTTCTAGTTCGCGAGCGAAGGATCTATATAAGAAAAATTATAAAATATGTAGTTGAAATTAAAAACTCAAATTTAAAGAAAAGAGTAAATAAATATTATATTTAATATTGATTTACTATGAGTTAAGGATTCTTAGTCACTTGTTTCACATTAAAATTAAAAAATAAAAGATGTAATTTTTTTTTCAATATATATATTTGGGCTATCAACCCATTTTTCAGGAAGTACTGAAAATAATTAATTCAATATATTTAATGCCAGGTAATATATATATGTTTATTGAACAGAGAGAAAGAATGTTTAAATTATTTTAAAGGACAATTTCTCTTAGGCTATTATTAAGTGAAAATTTCAGTTTGGGTATGGGTTTATTGACATAGGTGTGGATAAATAAAAGAAAAGTTAGAACTTCATTGACTTATGTCTCTACGGCTGGGAATAAATTTTTGGCTTTGTTATTAATAGGTCAATTATTATGTTTTGTTTTACATCAAGTTGATTATTGATAATATTTTCATCGTTCGACAAGGCATATTTTATTTCCGTGGATTCAAGAAGATCCAATCTTAATCCTTTTCTTTCGAAATGAATAGGGGTGGGATTAGTAGGTGAAGGTGGGTGATCTAAAGAATATAGATGATTATATAATATTTATTTACTCTTATCTTTATTAAAAATGTTTCACCTTGCACCAACACCACAATCTCTACTAATTATTAACTCAAATTTATCTTATTTAGCCTTAATAAGAAGATGATGAACTAATTTTAAGAATTTATTTTCTTAGAATTTTAATTTATATACTGAGGCTTCTAGCCGTTGAAAAATGAAATAAATAAATAAATATAGTTGATTGAAATCGAGTTTGTACAAAAATCACCTAAAAATGGCCATCTTGGGGCTCTCTCCCACTATAATTTTAAACTGAAATAAATGTTACAAAATTAAGTTTAATTCTACGTAAAAAGACATTTACAGGGATACCGCTTAACACTTGTATGATAAAAAGTATTTTATATTTTAGACCACACAAAAAACTTTAACCCTTCCCAAAATACTCTTATGATTAAATACATATTATAACTAGTTTTAAAGATTGTATTTATTTTTAGTTTACAAGCTACAAAATGCTCTGCCAGGCGGACAGACAGAGATTGTAGACACTAATAGAGTCCCGTTTTTCTTTTTAAATGTAACCCTAAAAATTATAGGAGCGCAAATGTTATTATATTTTAGGTAAATATTCTCCGGACCTCGAATGAATCCCATAAGAAGTCTTAATTTTTATTTATTTTTTTTTTACATTTTCTTGACACATAAAAACTGTGGATAAAGTTAAAATGATATTTAACATGGAAACAGTTTTTTTAAACTCGTTTCTTTATATTTTGAGACTCCGCTCAATAGGTAAGTGCAGAAAAGTATTTTGTGTTGTGAAAATGGACACCTATTATTCTATTTTGAAGTTTGGAATTTAGAGAATTGAATGGTACCTCTACTTTATGGGAACATTAATTTGTAGGAAATGTATTAAAGAGCCTGTATGTGTAGGAATTCTCCAGTAAAATATCCATTTAGGGTCAATTGAGGTTGGCTTTTACATTCCATTTGATTGGGACTTGGCATTAGACAAAACTCATTCACACCCATTAGGCTATTCCTTTTCATTTACGAAAACCAGTCTTCTCAATAATGTAAGTTAGGTGTATACTTCTAGATTATAAAGTATTTGATATAAGACTAAGCCGGAATTTAAACTATGCAGACTATGTGACACTCATCCAAAGGTATTCCATGGTATGAACAAAATGAAATATTAAGATAAATAATAAATATTACGAAAACAAGTATATAATGGCGAGCGCAAAAGTTTAGATGAGTTTTAAAACAATCTGTGAAAATTAATTAAAAAATCATCGAGATATTTGAAGAATGTCTCTTACTTGTTCCAAGGATTGACTAAAAGGAGTATAATAAACTTTGGGCTGGAATCAAAAGTACCATTTTATTAGATATATTTTTTGTTTTTTCTATTTTTCTCATAAATGTCTCTAACGATATATATTTTTTTTATCTTCATAAATGGGATCGCACTCTCGACTTGTATAAAAATAATCGAAATTTATTTTTGATTTCTAAGTGCAAACAGTGATACCATTAATTATGTTAATTTTAAAATGATCAAAAAATTATTTTTAGATGGTACTTACCAAGGGCGTATATAAAGGGGAGTTTGAGGGTCCATCATACGCGGGGAAAAATATTCGCTAAATATTCAACTTTTGTATCCGTCACGGATTTAATGTTTTTGTAATTTCTAATTTGAGAGCATTGAGAATTCTGCCTTTTTCTGCGTGAAGTCCGGACAAAAACTAGTTTATCTTTGTACATTTTTGGACCCTTGGACCCATATAAAAGCTATTGCTACGATCCTGGTAATTCTAGTGAAAGATTTGATGAAATAAAAGAGTTCAAACGCTAAAGAGGCCCATACACTGTTAAACAAATTGCGCAGCAAAGCGTTGTACAACGTTGAGTTGTGCATCGTTTGCCGGGGCCCATACATTGACAGAGAAATTGCACAACAAAGCGATGCACAACGCATCATTCATAATCATACCCTTGGAAATATTGCGCAACTTACCCATAAACAACTCAACGCATTACACAGCCTCTCCCGTTGTGCAAAAGATTTCAAACATTTGTGAAACTTGTCAAACATTTGCGCAACGGCCTGTGTTGCGCAATTTATTTGACAGAGTATGGGCCCCTTAAGTGTAAGAAGGATTCCAGAAAAATTGTTTTGGGATTTCAGCTATTTAATATCGACCATAGTTCAGTGAAATAATTGTGAAATCTTTATCTTTTTTTTTTTTTTTTTTTTTTTAATGCAATCGAATGCAAGAAGGGGTGCACCAGTAAAGATGTAGCCCCTATGGATCTCGAAAGACCCTTGCATTACCGAAGAGAAGGGAAAGTTGATTAAGTGAGAGGGTGTAGACGTAGGTGTCTATGCACCCTGGTTTTGAAGGTTTGAAGATCATAGGTGCTGGGAAAGATAGAGGCTGGGAGAGAGTTCCAGTTCCTTGAAGTCATGGGGATATATGTATTCGCGAATGAAGTGGTCCGGCACTTTTCCAATTTGACCGCAAAAGAGTGTTGGGAGTCGGCAAAACGTGTGCTGCGTGCAAAGCATGCTTTGGGGGAATTATTGATTTTATCTCATCAGAGCACCTGCCGTGATAGTATCTATAGAAAAGGGAAAGGGCAGAGACATCTCTTCGATGAGCCAGCGAGTCGAGGGAGTCGGTGAGGGTAGAATCGAAAAGAGAAGGTTCGGCTGAAATCACATAGATTGCATATTTTTAATTAGATTAATTCATTAGAATGCACGTCATTTTGACACCTAGTCCTGAAGTCCTTGGAAGTCTATTAATCGACTGACGAGTTTTAAAGGCTTTAACATCCGTGTTGATATATCAACCTGTAAAACCCCTCAGACGAAAAGAAACTAACCTTCAATAGTTGAAAACGAAACCAGCTTTAAAACAACGTGCATTCTGATGGGTTTAACATGTGCAGTGTAGGGAGTTCTACCCGATTTTGATAAACAGTTCACACTACCAAAGCATTAAATCTGCAATCTATTGAAATGTTTTTGTTAGGCTGAAGTCTTCTAAATATAATCTCAAATAAATAGCATTAAGCAGATGACACAATCTTAAATTTATTCCTTTGAAAATTTTCGAAAAAAAAACTTTTTACACTCTTCTAGGAGGATAAGTTTAGTTCAATAGAGGTATTAGTTAAATTGAAAAAGGTGAAAGAACTTATGAGCTATGACATGAGATAAAAGCTAAACTGAATAAATTCTCAGATGGGAAAGAAAGTCAAAGAAAGCTTCGTCTCATAATGGAAAGAAATATTCTCAAGGGACAAAACGTTGAAAGATGATGGACATGGTTGCTTGGGGGCTTCCCCAGGCAAAAGCAGAGTGGCAACTCTTAGGATCTATTTTTTTTAATGATATAGACGGAAGAAAGTGCATGAACTATATAAGTTAGGGAACGCTCTTATATTCCTGGGAGAAAAAATACATAACGTTGAAGCGAAAAGGTATTGAAGAACAAAACTAAATTGGTACTAAGTGAACATTCTCTGTATTTGCCAATTTTTTAGTCAGCGAACAGTTTTAACTATAAAGGTGAAAATTGGCAAATTAATGGAGTTTATTAATAGATATTAGCATGCTAAATTTCGTTTTATTAGCTAAATATAACATTTTGTAAGCTGGTCATATAGGTAAATTTGATTTTTTGCACTCATCAACCGTTATCTCTGATGCAAGAAACTAAAACTAATCAGTTCTTTGATTTATAAAGACTAGAACAACTTCCTTCACTTTTTATGGGATTCTAGACATACAAAGAAAAAAATATTGGCGAAGACACATCCCATACGTAGGATACGTCAGAGACTGCGAGCGTTCTTAAAATTCGACGTAATCTTATCTGTTAGACCTATAATAATTAAAACTTAATATTATTCTTCAATATATTAGAAGAAATGTTCTCTTAGGAGAGAGAGGGACTGGTAGAAATTTTAATTGATAAGTGATGGAAGGCAGCCCAAGGATAGTGAAAAAAATGATCATTCAAAAACCAACGTTTCGGAGTATTTTTCCTGCTTCTTCAGAGTTTAAAAGGGGTTATTTAGAGAAAAAACAAGATATTTCTTTAGCAGTGATCGGATTGTGCGTTTCTCAATAAAGTCATCATAGAATTTTCAAAAATGGATTTTTTCCCTTCTTTAATAATTATTTTTCAAAATTTTTAATTATAATAATACTTATAAGTATTAATATTATTTTTGTATATAATGTAAATTAATATACTTATAAGTATTAATATTATTTTTGTATATAATGTATATTAATGAGAGTTTATAATCGGAATAAAGGACAAGTTATTGTGTGAATTTTTTATTTTTTCACTAACAACTTTGCCGACTTCCTTCAAGGTTTCAAATAGTTACAAATCACACGTTCGTCTAAAATACATTATTTTTCTTATCTCTGTTATCAATAACCATCAGAAATTCGAAAATTCTTTTTGTCTGATTATTGTTTGTGTGAATGTGCCAAATTTTTTGAATTTTTGAATTTCTGATGAACATTGATAACAGAGATAAAGAAAAATAATGTATTGTAGACGAATGTGTGATGTAACTATTTGAAATCCTAAAGAAGTCGGCAAAACTTTGGTGAAAAAATAGAAAAATCACACAAAAACGAGTCCTTAATTTCCATTATAAACTCTCATTAATACTTATAAGATTTAAAAATAATTTAGAAGTAGGACTGGTATAATTTCAATGGAGAATTGAAAAGTCGATTTTTAAGAGAATGAAAGTTACGTTCCACTAAATTTCTTTTATTCGGAATTTGATTTTTATCTTTGGGCTGCCTTAGATCAATTCTCTATTTTAAAATCTTAAATTTTTCATATATGAAATATTAATAGATGTAATGATATATAATTTATATTTGACATACTTGGGTAAACAATTATTTGTTATTTTTTATTTATTTATTTTTAAAGGGCCTCCACATCTCCCTTTATAGCCCTCAGATCCTCCCACACATGATCCGGATGAGTGGCTCAGGGTGTGGCCACAGCAGAACGGTATAAGAACCTTTGTATGCTGGGAGAGATTTAATTGTTAGGGTCAAAATTCATTCGGTTGAAAATAAATAAAAAATAACAACAATAATATATTTTATGTGGCATAATTAACATTATAATACATTTAATCTAAATTATTACTTTATAAATTATCAAAATTGCCATCTCTACTTCATATTTTTCCTAAAACTTGTATTTCCTGCCCTCTGGTGCATGCTATGATTTTTATTTGTTTCTTTCTAATAAATTTTTCAAAGTAATAATGATTTTCAAGTTATCTAAAGAAAGATCTATCATATCAAAATAGTTTTATAATAGAAGTTTGTGAGATATTTCGAAAATAAGAAGAAAAAAAAATAAAAAACAAAACAATTTTTATACAATATTGCACGTTATCTCGTGAAGTCAAAATTGAAACTTTCAGTCACCAAAGATAAATTATGGCGGAATATTCATAAAGGCATTTTTAATTTGGCTTGAAATATGACATTTACTCCTTGCTAAAGTTTTTCATTCTAAACAGATATTTTTGTTTGTAATTTTTCTTAATATAAATGTGAGTGTTGATATTATTAATAATCCTACTGTTGTAAGCATATTTTTACTGGATATGTGTGAGGTTGACTTATTACTTACTTTCTCTTTCGCCGCAATATGGAAAGAGAGAGTTACGCAAAAAAGAAAACAGAAAGTTTGTTCCTCCATTTATTTATTTTGTTATTTGTTCAATACACCTCTGCTTTAATCGATTTTGAAAGGACAAGTTCCTATTTAGGAATTTATTGCTGCTACTCTTGGTCGAAACATGCTAGGGATTTTTATTTGTTTCTACCTAATAACTTTTTCAAAGTGATTTTGATTTTCAAGTTATTTAAAGAAAGTTCTATCAAACCTTTTTTTCTCTTTATAAAGTGCAAGAATCGATAATGACTTAAAGGTGCACCCCCTTCTTGTATCTTTATTAATTAAAAAATAACCATTCGTACCTTATATCTTCCAAAATATTTGAGAGATCAAATTACCTCCTATTTGTAGTTGATAAGGAGAGAATTAAAGAATTTGTGGAATTTTTCATTATTTATAAAAGCCGACAGGTACAAAAATCATAGAAAAATAGCCACTTTAAAATTTCTCTCACCGAGATTTTAGAATGAATTAATTATGAAAAAATGTTGCCTAGTTCTACTTAAGGTAGTTCTTTCGCAACAATCTACACAAAAAGTTTTGGCCTCGTAACCACTTTATACATATGAAAGGTACTAAAATTTTAGGTTATGTTTTTTAACGTGACTGTACTTTCTCACACTACTATATCCTCTATATGAATGTATCGTTTCCAAGCGACTGTTGTTATATCCCCTACACTAAGAATAATCGCCCAAATATGTTGTTTTTTATTTTTTTTCAAAACTATTAGGTAAATAATTTCAATTTTTTTTTAAGTTACTCCAAATATATTATTCTAACAAATATTAATTTTTCATCAAGATGGTGAAAGTCATTAAATGAAAAAAAAATAAAATAATGATCATTTTCCCACCTTTTCCCATGGTATCCATATGCAGAAAATTTCATTTTTATTTGTAATTATGTATGTATGGTGTGGTAAATCGTCTTTAAATTTTAACAGTGTGATTATTATTCTTTTAATGACTTATATTCCAATTTTTGAAGACTTCTTAAGCTTTTACATTTATGAAAGAATCTCCCAACCTATAAATATTTTTTATGTTCAACTCCACAAAAAAAAAAAATTCAATCCCCACCAAAATAATATTGTAGTTTTAAGCTTAACAAAGACAGCTTCGTATTTAAGAAAAACGACTTTGAAATGTTAATCAGTCTTCTAAATTTAGCAGACAGTGTACCATGTGATTAAAAGTTTACTTTTTCCTTCAATTTCCCAATTTTTAATTATTTTTCTTTTATCTGCAATATTAAAAATTTATAAGAGTATTCTGATTGGCGTAATTTATTTTTATTTTTTTATTTTTTAATAAACTAAGTTTAAATTTATCTGAAAAATATGGCCATGAATTTACCATAAGCCTTCCCGATCATCAATCTTTTTGGATAGTTGATTTTTTTACCCAATTATTTCACAGGGTTCTAAATTTGTTTAAATAACCCTCTCTCCATAATTTTTAGGCCAATTTCAAACAATATCTAATAATAAAGTGAAGAAAATTTTTGAAAATTTTCTTTACTTTATTTAAAATATTTCACCAAGAACCTACACCATTCTCCCTTAACAAAATATCTAATAAAGTCTTAATCGCGATATAAAATAAATATCTAAACATAAAATTTCTTTTTGATACATTTATTGGTTTTTAAGCTGGAGCGTAGACAGAATTTGATATAGTATAACAAGCACTAACCTACTTAATAATATTTTGACAAAATAATTCTGAACTTAGCAGACAGTGTACCCTATGATTAAAAGTTTACTTTTTCCTTCAATTTCGCAATTATTAATTATTTTTCAAATCTGACAATAATTTTTTGATGACCCTGTATATTACTATTCGTTTAATGAATTCTCTAAAGAAATATCAAATGGCTTGGCACCATTTTTAAGAGAATAAAAATATCATGAAAAAGGAATTTGTGCAAAGTTGGCAATCATTTGGATTTCACAATTAAAACAAGTAAGGGTCGTAAAAGATTAACCACGAGCTAGCTCGAATGATGACCTAGATCATGACAGACCCTACCCCCCCCCCCCATCCCCCTAGCCCCCTTCATTCCCATTGCACCCTCTGCCCTTTGCTCATTGCTCACAGTGCATTAAATATGAGGAAAATAATATAAAAATGAATTCTAATCTTGTTATAAAAACGAGGATCAATCAAAATTTAAAAAATTACAAATTTATTGTGATTTATTAGGATTATTATTCAACATTTTATTCATTTTATTTCTATAATAATATACATACTAGCTGCAAATACCGCTTTCGAGATATTTCAATGATAAACCTATGTACCAAGAGATATATAAAACAATTTAAAAATTTTAAAAACAAACCCCAAAATGACTATATCTCTCATTTAGAATCAAATATAGTAAAATACTCAAATATGTTGTTTTTTATATCTGAATACTTCACCTTTCTAAATATCAAATCGATATCTTTTCATGTTTAAGAGATCCTGAAAAACTCTGAATACACATTTTGGGACCCCTTTGAATTTCGAAAATCCCTTCTAGGCTCACACATAAATAGTAGAGAGAATATACATACTAGTACAATCCAAATTTCAACTTACTAGGCCCAGAGGTTTAGGCTGTGCGTGAATAAATGAAAAGTCACCTTCTCTTTTTATATAGGTATATAACAGTGGCAGTCCATGAATGCGGCGCATCCCTAAAATTTCAAAACAGTCACAGTAAGAAAATACTGTGTAATAAAAAATCTACTGATAAATTGGAAAAATAACGTAAAATTCTATAATGCCCTATTCGATGTAATTTGCAAAGAAAAAAATAAATTTTGTGAAAAGTAACCGCCCTCCACTGGTATATAAATATATATATGCGTATATATATATCCCATATCATATATTTTCATTCAAAAGGACCGATATAATATTTATTCTATTTTTTAGCGATAAAAATAGCCTTTTATGAGTATTACTATGCAATATGTGCAAAATAATTTTATTAGGGAAATCAGTAATTTTCTCTTTAATTCATTCACTAAAAACATAATATAAAAATGGTTTCATTTTCAATTATCTAGCTTATAATTAAAGCATTGAATAACAGTAATTAGGAAAAAAATATTTCCGAAAGTTTATATTCTCATCAAGAGTTCGAATCCTAATTAAAAATGTCGCTGTTCCAATTAAAAAAAATGAGTTTTTAAAAGAACCTTAGAAATAAAGAACCTATAGTATAGGTCAATTTTAGCTAAGATCGTTTCTATATGTTTGAAAGATGTAACATTTTGCTCTCTAAATATTTTATTATACAAACTCTGACAGTTATTAAGTTTTGTTTATTTTTTTATTCATTTTTTTTATAAATTTTAATATTACTTACCAAGTGGACAGCAAGAAAAATGTAAATCGAATTGGACTCACCTGAAACAAAAGAAATACATACGTTATTAAAATTTTTAATAAACTTTCCTTAAGCATTTACATATTTAAAGATAAATACACGTTTTAGTACCTATTTCGCATATTCTATAAATGCGAAATTATTCTAAAGTTATGCGCAAGCGATTGGTATAATAGTGTACAACTATCTTTCACATCAGGATCATACACAACCAAGACCAAAGAATTTCCGAAAGAGAATGCTTTTGAAAATGCATTTTTATAGATAAGAATAAAAAAATAATAATAATAACTAAAATAAGGATATTATGAATTGTCCCTAGTGTAAGATTGACCTGAAAAGTGAAAAAAATCAAATATCAATTTAAAAACTCCAATTTATTGACTGAGAAAAGTTTATTTAATTTAGTAAGGCCCAGGCGTGGACACCTTACCAACATCGAGCAAAAATTTAACCTAACCGAACAACAGAATTGAATTGAATATAACCAAACCGAGCCGAATCAGACCTAATTGTTTTGAATCGAAAATATTTTTTTTTTTTTTTTTTTTTTAAGAACATAACTTTTAAAACCAAACCTAATTTAATTACGAATCGGACTTAACTGAGATTAATTTAGAAACTTTGAATTAATATGCTAGAAGTGTTTTTTTGGGGACGGACTGGAAGATTTATTGCTGAAGATTGGATGGAAGCTAATCCATAAATAAATAAAAAAGATTATTTCAAATAAAGGAGTGTTTATTGGAATGTTTTCTTCTTTAAAACCGATGTTTCGGTGAATCTTTCCTCCTTCTTCAGGGTTCAAAATGCTCAATGAAGTAATCATAATACGGTATGCTATTTTTCCTTCCTGTGCCCTTTTTCAGTGCTCGTTGGGATTGAGAGAATATTTTTAAACCTTCCATCATCAATAGTAGGATAGAGTGTTGTGTTTAGAGTGTTTTGAATGGGTATGTTTAAAAAATTTAATTGAATCTGACATATAGTAATTTATTAATGCAATTTTTAAAAGAAAAATTTTGTAGCTTGAATTTTTGTTAAAAAAATATAAATCTTCAGTTTGACATAAATATTTAAAATAAAGTAGAATTTTTTTAACCAAAATTTTAATTTACAGTAGAATCTCGATAGTCCGGCACACTCGATTATCCGGCATGCATAAGAAATTGATTTTTTAACGAAATTCGAAAGATTTATGGTAGTCCTTGCTCAGTGCACAGTGTGAGAAGAAGCAAGTTACATGAGACATTTTCTCCTACTTGTTTCTTATTTGGATGGATGGAGGGGGTCGAAATGACTTCACTCCGGACTGTCTTGCTAGCATGCTTACTTGTTTCAAAAGATAGACAATGTTCTAAAAAAAAAAAATTAAGCTTCTTCAACCGGACAGTGGGCAGCCAATTGGAAAACATTATTTTATCACATGGGTGACTTGCACATTGGCACAATACATCAGCTGATATCACAGAACAGCTGATATTTTGTTTCTCACTGTTCAACTCTTTACTCCAATGAATAAAGAGAATCTGCCTTTCAAATTCGCCTGCGATTGATAATTTCTGCAATAACATTATTGTCAGCCTTTTTTGTTTGCATTTGAACTGTAACTGAAAGATGATAGCCCAGCTGTTTGGCTCAAAGGTTCATTGTCTGGTCTGACACTTGCGTGCGCAACATAACCGGCCAACATGAAATATTTTCTGAAAAAGCTCCGTGTGAAGCCAACAGGAAAAAAATCAGCCTGACTGAACTAGCTTCAAATCGCAAGTAGGACGAACAAGTAAGGAACAAGTAGGAGAAAATGTCTCGTGTGAACCGGCCTTTAATATACCTACGATGTTCAAGAGAGTTCAGGAAAAAATTCAAACTAACATGTCTACAGTGAATGCCAGTCCAGCGACCTCCTCAACATCATCAGACAACATCGCTGATTGAATATTGAAATTCCAGCCAAAGTGCCCATAAAAACTCATTTGTAGTGAAATACACATTTACTGTTTATACCTCATGTTAGTTTATAAATAAAGTACAAGTGTTTGCTCTTTAAATTGTTATTACTGACATATTTCCTTGTTCATGTAAGTATTTTTTAAAAGACTTCAATAATCTGACAAAATCGGTAATATGGCATTGCCAGATCCCCAAGTGTGCCGGATTATCGAGGTTCAACTGTAATTTGTTAAGATTAATTGATTATTTTTTTTATAAAAAATAAAAATAGTTCTTGAAATTTATTTTCCAATCGATCTATTAGAGAAATTAGATTGGATAGATTTTCCTGCCGAGCTTTTGAATTATTTCACTCGATTGCTTAAGCTCTTCGACACACGGGCTAATGGACATTTACGTTCCGTTACCATCCCTCGGGAGCTTTGCCTATCCACGATCGACCTCTTCCTGAGGGACACCATTAGTACTAGCACGAGTGCCTTTTGCCTCCATTTAGTATAAATAAATAAATGACTCTCGTAGAGCAAAAATACCTATATCCAATTTTAGAATTTAAAATGTAATTGTATAAAGTATAAACGAAAAAAAATTAAGTAATTTATTTACATATTTAAATTAGAAAAGGCTGGTAAAATAATATCTATTATAAAGCATCAAATCTGCAATATTAAAAATATTTATGAGAGTATGCTTTATTTTTTTATAAACTAAGTTTAAATTTATCTGAAAAAAAATATATGGCCATCTCATGAATTCACCATAAGCCTTGCCCATACACAATCTTTTTGGATAGTTGATTTTTTTGGTTAAAAAACCTCTCCCCTTAATTTTTAGCCAAATTTCAAACAATATCTAATAAGGTCTTAATTGCAATATAAAATAAGTATCTAAATCTATATAATTAAAATGAATTTCTGTTTCTTTGTAAGCGCAGATCTCTCAAATGCCTGGACCGATTTGGCTAATTTTTTTTAAATGTTGGTAATAGTCCAATTCAGGTTAATACGTAAAATAAAAATTAGAAAAGTTGCCCGGAAAATTGGAAAATTCAGGAAAAACTAAAAAAAAATCAGGTTAGCCAACATAGCTTGCCAGACAATAAAAGAACTAAACGAGCACAAAAAACAAGTGTTGGCGGCCCTGTTTGTATAAAAAATAACTGCAACGGATCGTTGCTAAACTTTATCCAAACTCATTTGAAATATTAATATGTTTACTTCTTTATTATTAATCAGATATTACTTGCAATTTGCAGTTCATGTTGACTTTAATTCAAAAATAATGATCGATTCTCATTTAACAGTCGAGGAATAAATCCATTCTACATTCGATTTTTGACGTTTCGGTTTTTATTGGTAGCCATTGGTGAAGACATGGAGGAATCGACTTAAAATCAAAAATAGCAATCGAATCTCATCTAATACTTGAAGAATAAAAAAAATAGCTAATAAAAGAATTATTATTATTATTATTAATAATAATTCTACATTAGATTTTTGACCCTTCGATTATTATTGGTAAACATTGCTGAAGACATGGAGGAATCAAATTAAAATCAATAAGACTAAATTCTTTTATGATAAACAGCTCAAGCTTGAGAATAAGATAATTTTTTATAAATAGATTGTATTGTATATACTTTTGTGTCTATCAAAATGAATAATAATTGTAATTTTCAAGTCTTCTTAACTATAATAATACCTACATATAATATAACTTTTTTTATTTTCCCCTTAATGATAATAAGTGGATTTTTAATACATTTTAAATATTTGTTTCATCTTATTTGTTATGAGTGTATATTACAGTTAAATAGAATCTCAAATTATATCTATTTAAGACTTTATAATAAAACAATTATATTTATTCTTTGTAACTAATAAAACATCAATAAAGCAGCCACGTGGGGGTCCAGGGGCGAAGCCCGCTGGCTAGCAAAAGGCCCGCCGAAGGCGGGCCTTAAAGCTAGTATTATATAAAATTTCTTTTTGATACCTTCATTAGATTTAAGCTAGATCGTATACCAAATTTGATATAACACGCACTAACCTACTTAATAACATTTTGATGAAATATTAATATCTCTTAATATTTAAATTTTTTTAAAAAAAGTTCATTATACAGGATTTATTGTAGATTGAAACACCCAGAATTCACTAATTTTCTTTTTTTTTTTTTTTGTTATTCAAATATTTTTAGCTATTTTCGAGATATTTCGGAAATACGAAGAAAAAAGAAAACACCTTTTCCGTGCACGATTAAAATACTTCACCATATCCGTTAGAGTAAATAAAAATTTAAAATGAGAACAAATTATATATTAAAGCTTAAATAATAATATAATTTTTGCATTTTCAATAATACCTAAGATCTGAATTTTTATAATAACTTCTTTGTTTTGGAAATATAAACATTTTATTAATAAATGAATTTAACTTTTAAGGACCAATCATAGATTTTAGAGAAAATATTTTTACATTGCAGAGAGGTTCGTCCCCTTAGGAATCGAACCCAAGCGCTAACTTTTCAAAAAAAGACACTGAAAAAGATAATTAAATCTTTGTATTCACTGTAAAAATAAACATTTTAGTTCTAGACGCAACTTTCTGCGACTTTCTATGAGTTTTGTAATCCAGTCATATAGAGGGACAGACAAAAATAAAAACATGCTAGAAAATGATTTTCCTCTACTTTCCATATATCTAAAAATTAAACTTTTTCAAGACATTATGTACGCTGTTTGAAGTTTCAGTTAATTAATTAATAATAATTTTAAATGATAAATATCTAAATCTGATATTCATAAAGATTTAATATTTTCTTACTTAGAGTCAAAAGGCCGTTCCTAGAATAATATAAAGTATCTGGAGGCACCGAACGATGCTCGGTAACTTCTTCCTTCAGTTAAAAGCTTTATTTTAATATTATTTTTAATAGAAATATTTCTATGCTTACATCAAATATTGCGATTCAGAGGGAGATTTTTGTCTCGAAGGTGTGAGCTAACTGCCCGGAAAGCAAATTGGCTCTCAGGTTCGACTCCTGGGGGATGAATCCCCTCTGATATCGCAATTTAATAATATTTCTATTAAAATCTTAGATTCTGTCCTAAAAATTTAATTCTTTCTATTATTTTTAATTTAAAATTCTGATTAAAAAGGTCGATTTTTATTTGAGAGCCGCTTTCAAATTAAAAAATACAAAAATATATAATAGTCGCCCAATGTAGCCCCCACCCCCACCTCCACCCCGCTCGACCCCACCCCCGAAACCTCTCCCTACCCCCGTATTCCCCACCACTGCGCCCCACCTTCTGCACCTGTTTTGATTCAACCATATGATTCATTTTTATTCATCCAATTAATAAATAAAACCTATCAAAATGTGTTGTTTTTTGAGAAAATTGAGACCTGCTTATGCGAAATATATTTTTAAATAAATTCTTGATTATTTTTTATTCTATTAAATAAATAAAGTTCTTTATAAAAACAATTTTAAAACGTTTATTAATATTTCTAACGTTTAGGGAGAACAAAATATGTTAAAATCCACGATCATAATGCTTCTTCAAGGCCTTTTAGAACAATGAAACAAACAACCCATTGTCTGCATGGGTATAAAAGGAAAAGGGAAACCTTTTTTAAAACCCTGAGAATGGGATTTGTCTACCTGAGAATAATTAATTTGATTACAAAAAACCAATCAAAAACAATTTTGTCGAAGATGAGACCGTGACAGATCGAATTGTCACCCCAAAAACCCCCTAACCCGTGAATTTCACCAAAATCGGTAGAGTCGTTTTCAAAATAGAACCAAGATACAAATATATAAACAAATAAATATATATACAAATATACAATTTTTGCTCGTTTAATAAGAGTAGAATAATCAATTAATCTCTACTAGAGTGAAACAGGTCTAGACTTGTATTTGCATTCTCTAAAGCGGCCCACAGACGATCAACTTGGTCGCCAACTTGTTGTTCTGTCCACGCCCTTTTTCCTTATTTTCGTCAATCTGGTTCTAATGAAAGAATAATTCTACCATATAATTATTAAATAATAAAAAAAAGTGAAAACTTATTTACGGTGGATACACCCTTATAAGTCATTATTAATAAATAAACTTGAATTTAAAATAAATTTGTAACAAGAATAGCAGGGAAATGGACAAAAATTAAAAACACGGAGTTTTTATTAAGGAGGTCCTTTCGCTCCATTTGAGTCAAAAGAAGTGTAGTATCTAATATTTAATAAAATAAGTTAAAATACAAATGAAAAATAATAGAATTAAAAAATAAATAGTATGAAAGCCGTAAATGTTCGAAATAAAAACAATTATAAAAAATAATTAAATACAAAAGTTAGTTTGATTTATTCAAATCAGCTGATAATAACTCTTGTATGATTTGGCAATGCGTTGTATTAATACTGTTTATGTTTACATCCAAACATAGCATTTATATGATTTTTTAAAGTAAATATCTAAGTAAATTCGTCGGTCAATGATATATTTTATTGCAAAAAAAGAAACCTGCATGTTTCAAAAAGCTAATTTTTAGTTTTTTTTTTAATTTTATCAATTCAACTAATAGTAGTATAATTCAAGAGAAAGTGTCAAGATCTTAATTTTCCATAAGACTCTGAGAAAATGTTTACATTTTCAAAAATTTTATTTTCAAAAATTAGCTCCCTAATGTGTGATTCAAACTTCACCAAAGCATAGATAGAGACTTAAACTATTATAAAAAATTAAGTTATAGTTATAATCTAATATTTTTTATTTAACATTGGCAGCGAAAGGACCTCCTTAAATTAGCCAGACATTTCTTCAATTTATTTTGACTCCATTTTATCAATCTTTGTCAATTTGACAATTGTTTTTTGACAAAGATTGATAAAACGGGCCACTGAGGAAGTCAAAATAAATTGACGAAATTTGACAATTGTTTTTTGACAAAGATTAATAAAATGGGTCACTTAGGAAGTGAAAATAAATTGACGAAATGTCTGGCCAATTTAATAAAAACTCTGTATTTTTAATTTTTGTCCAATTCCCTGTTATTCCTGTTACAAATTTATTATGGATGCGAATGATACAAGATTATAAAATAAATTGTTCACAGATAAGAAAAATTAAACTAAATAAGCTGACGTGTTCTGATGTGACCATCCACTTGACTTTACCAAACAACCCGGCCCCTAAAATTATTTATAATCGTGTAGGTGGCTGTTAGTTTTTGCATTTTTATACTTCTGGGGTCCCACTGATTATGTATACAAAATTTGGATGAGTTTGGTAAATGGCCAAGATTTTCATTTTTTGACTCCCCTCCACCCCCCTTAATTTTTGGTCAATATGCACCAAAATCTAATCAGCTCTTAATCTTAATGAACCAAAACTACGTGTGAAATTTGGTTTCGATATTCCCACTAGTTTTTGAGCTAGCTCGTCCACAAAATTTGGTAACGCACAGACTAACTAACAGACATTTTGACAAAACAATTATTATCTCAAAAAATATAATTTTTTCGATGTTCACTTATTAGAGCTTTTTTGTAGAGCGAAATGCCATGGTTTCGCTCAATTTTTTTAATCAAAATACTTTCAGCCGTTTTTTAGATATTTCGAAAAAAAGAAGGAAAAAACCACTTTTTTCATGCACGATTACAATACTTGACCATACCATGTATGGTAAAGTAAAAATGATTAAAGAAAACTTTTGAGTAATTCACTATTAATTCAAGATCATAAATCTAATCATTTTCAAATGTTTATTAATTTTCTTCTCTATAAACTTTTAAATGAGAAAATTTTGAAATTTATTAAATACAATTTATAGAGATAGTGACAACAATTTAAAGGTCATGTTGTAGATTCCTGTGAGGTTGTTTTGTTAGCAGAGGAATTTCAATAATTGCGTTATGAGAAGGAGAATCCTCGAGGGTCAGGAGGCCAGCCAACCTTATGCTAATGTAGTTTCACGCATCCAACTGGAAAATGGTTCAAATGGGAAACGACATTTTTATTTTGTACCAAGGTGTTAGGGGTGGAATATTTTGTATCATTTCAACGGTCAAAGTTCATTTATATTTATCACCAAGTATGTTAAACTAAAAAAGATTTTAGCAGGTTGGCTGGGCCTAAACTAATAAAAATGCAAATAGTATTCAATTTTTTTTATTTTTTTCTTATGGATGAAAGAAGATTTAACACCAGAGAAAGATGGGTTACTTATTAAATTGTCTTTTGTATCGTTCAGAATAAAATTGAAAGTATTTGTGAACCTACTTTTGAAGAATTGAAGATTAAAAGAGATTGAGGATTCCAGCATCAGTAAGAATTTTTTTTTTTTTTTTGGTCACTTAATGGTATTTTGTGTTTGAAAATGTTGCAAATCAAGCTTCAAATGATATCAGTGAAAAAATAAAAATATAAAAAAGATTATTTTTAAATAATTGGATCGAGTAAGTTTAAATAATTCTATGGCTTAGCCTGCAAATTATCCAGTGTAATAAATCATTTCATTATTATTATTATTATTATTTTTTTGAAAAAATAATAATGAAATGATTTATTAAACTGCAGAATTTGCAGGCTAAGCCATAGAAATTATTTAAACTTAGGCGGTCCAATTATTTAAAATTAATTACAAAAAGGAACTAAGTTTGATAAAAATAAAAATTCATATTAAAAAAATGTTTAGACTTTCTAATTTTATTGACATCGATTTTGGCTCAAAAGAAATTACTATTTGAACCCACCAATTGATATACAGTTGAATTTTCACCATTAATTAACAGATTCTAGCCTTCCCATGAAATTAATTCATTTGTTATTAAAATATTTGTGAACGAGCTTTTCGTGCGCGCCTTCGGCACGCCCTCGAAGCTCGGCCCTCCGAGCTGAGTGCCCTGGCAGGCGGCGTCTCGGTCCAAAAATTTTATTCCTCTTAAAAAACCACACTCCAAATGTATACCTGTAAACTCCCGAAAATACATACTCTCTTAAAAGTTTCGCCTCATTTTCGTCCTGACACAGCTACAGAAATGAGAATCTAGATATAAATCTGGGAGTATTTCTTATTTCTATAATCTACAGCATTGTGATATTTTTTGTGTGGAAATATGTAGATTTATTTAAATAAGTGGGATCGTGTGAGGAGGAGAATTATATTATATCATTTTTTTTAAATTTGGGATCGATAATCGATATAAGGCTCCAAATATTTAAAAGAGATCAGGTGTTGTTTGTATGACAGGCTGCTCCATCCAGTATTGCCATGAGAAACTCGGGCGTGCGCTCTTTCTGTGCGCAAAGAAAAGCAAATTGAATATTTAATTTTTGAGTGGTGAGGGGGGCGGGGAGGAGGAATAATTATCAATATATTTAATGTTTCTTAATTTAAAATCAATTGGAGTGTTTCATTTCAAAATTCGAGTCCAAATTACGATTATATTTCAAATTTGCCGCAAATATACCGACGGCGCTCCCTGTCGGCAGCATTACGTCAGCGTTGTTACAAATTAATCTGGACTAATCGATATAGTATAATGCGGGAAAAATTTAAATTAGAAAATAAAGGCAAAAACTTCAAAACTCTAGTACTAAATTAATATAATTTGTACAAGTGTAGATGAACAATATATAATATTATGTATGAATATTTTGTCTTTATTTTTACTTTACCATACAGGGTATGGACAAGTATTGTAATCGTGCATGAAAAAAGTGGGTTTTTTTTTTATTCTTTTTTTCGATATATCTCAAAAATGACTGAATGTATTTTGATTAAAAAAAATTGGGCAAAACCATGGCATTTCCGTCTACAAAAAAGCTTTAATAAGTGAACAACAAAAAACTATGTTTTACGAGATAATAATTGTTTTGTCAAAATATATGTTAGTTAGTCTGTTAGTCTGTACGTTACCAAATATTTTGGACGAGCTAGCTCAAAAAATAGTGTGAATATCGAAACCAAATTTCACACCTATGGATGGGGGTGGATTTAAATTTAAAATTATAATATTTTCAAACTAAAAAAAAACAAGAAAAATTAAATATACTATAAAATGAACCTACAATAACGAAAATATTATTTTTCTAGCGCAAAAATTAGGCGGGGGTGGTCAAAAAATAAAAATCTAGGCCATTTGAGCAAACTCAACCAAATTTTGTATACATAATCAGTGGGCCCCCAGAACACTAAAAATCCAAAAACAAACCGCCGAAATGGGGGGAGGGTCAAAAAATAGAAATCTAGGCCCTTGGACCAAACTCAACCAAAAGGGTATGGTAAAGTCAAGTGGATGGTCACATCAGAACTTATTAATTTGTTTTTATATTTAAAGTAATTGGAAGCTAAAATGAAATTGAATGTAGAATTGCTCAAGCTCAAAATCAGTTTAATTCAAAACCAAAAAAAGTATGCTCTTCCTCAATCAGATTAAAAAATAGAAAGGTGCTGCTGAAAACATAATTTTGGAAATCGGCAAGCGATTTGTTTGCTTAATTATATGAATTTAGCAAAATGTTACCTATTTCCAGATATAAACAATTTTACAAATTATACCTATATAAATAAATAAAGTGTAAATTGGTAATGAATAATTTATTTATTAAAAAACAACTCGGGAATCTGTTCATTTGGTAATCCATTTGAAAGACTCGCATACATCAGAGTGAATGAAGAGGATATGAAGTCAAACACAAATTCGACAGTGTTGTTTGCACTATAATTTAAACACAAACATTGTTAGATGGTGTAGACAGAGGGAGAGAGACCGAACAGCGCATAGAGCTAGATGAATAAGGGTGAGAGGGGATTTCGAGAGCCACAGGGGATGGATGGGTCGAATTGTATTTGAGTCTAATTCAATCTCATACTCATGATGAAGTATTGACTTTGCCAGCTTGACTGTCTTTTCTAGAAGATCAAATAATTATTATCATTGAATTAATACGCTTATAGTTATATTTAATATGAATAGTCAATTTGAAAAAATGTAATTGAAAATATTTTGTTTTCCCGAGAGTACCAGAGTTGTTGGTAAAGAGAAATCAATGAGGTTGTCTGTCTGTTTGATGCAAATAAACGTATTCATATATATATATATATATATATATATATATATATATATATATATATATATATATATATATATATTTGAAAATTTGACCCCGAACTTCGGAGAGCGTCTCACTAGAAAAAAAATAAAATAACATTCATCAGATTTAGCATTAATAAACCTATGTACCAAATTTAAATGCTAAAACTTAAAAAACTTGAGGAGATTTCATAAATTTGCCCAAAAATTTCTTCTATATCTCCCTTTCGGGGACAAATAGAGCAAAATACTCAAATATGTTTGTTTTTTTTGGATTTCAATGCTTCACTTTCTAAACTAAAGCCATATCGATCGATATCTTTTCTGGTTTAAGAGATCTTGAAAAACTTTTTGGTTCCCTTACCCATCTTTAGGGTTTGAAATTCAAAAAATCCCTTCTTAGCACACCCATAAATCGTTGAAAGAATATACACACCTAATTTCATCTTTCTAGTTCAATCAGTTTAGGCTGTGCTTTGATAGATGAATGATGAAACATCACATTGTCTTTTTATATATATTAAGATTCATTTGTTTGAGACTATAGTTTCGAAGGTTTGATCTTCATCATCAGTTTGTTAATTAGGAATATTATATCTGATATTTATCACGGGCCCAAATAAGCGATTTGATTTAGGTAAATTTATTTTGTCGTTAAAGTAAGTAGGTCATTGAACTAAGGTATACTATCACAACAAAGTGAATTTAGTTAAATCCAATCGAGTATTTCAACTCATGAGAAATAAAAAATAAATATTTCTGATTAAATAGACTGATGATGAAGGTCAAATCTTCGAAACTATAGTCTAAAAGAAATAAATTTGACCGGCTAATGGGGCAATGGTAAAACACCTATGTGAAATATTTCCGCAGAAAAATTACAATGGAGATTATGTTCTCCATATTAATCGCCGACGCCCGGAATCGAGTATGGCACTTGAAGAAGATATCTAAAGATATTTATATTTGATATATGTATATATGTTTGTTTTTATCAAGCAGAGGAGAACCTCAACGATATATCTTTTGAATCTGTTTGAAAATAAGATCCTTTACAACCGCTTTTTACTTGCACTTGCTTTGAGGAGTTAGAACTTATGAGTTTGACGAAAAATTCGAATTAAGTGAATTATGCAATTCAGAAGCGAGCAATTAAACTAATAGGAGACCCGGCCCTAACTAAATCAATCGACTTCCTGGTTCATCGAAGAAACGTTTCTGCCCTTTCCCTGTACTACAGATACCATCATGGTGTCTGTTCAGTCGAGCTGAAATCAATTATCCCCCCTAAAGCCCTCTTTAAGAGAAACACGCGGTTTTCGAAAGCTCAACACCCCTTCGATGTCAAGCTGGATAAAAATCGAACAAGCGCTTTCGCTCTTTTATTCCGATGACCTCCAGAGACTGGAACTCGCTCCCACCCACCGTCTTCCCCGAGACTTATAACCTTCAGCTGTTTAAGACCCGTATCCACAGATACCTTCGACCCCTACCCACCCCATAAAAACCCTTCTTTTTTCTCTTTTCACGATGGAGGGGCCAACCCAGGCCTTTAAGGGATGCACCTTTTTTGGTGTAACTCCTTCTCTCATCCTTTTTTTTTATTAAAAAAATTATTGCAGTTCAAATAATTATCACTAAATTAATCAGCTTATAATTATATTTATATGAATCTTCAAATTAAATTAGTGAATACTGTTCTATAATGTAATTTAAAAATAAATAATTGCTCTTGGGATAAAAAACATAATTGTTTAAATAATTATTAAAATTTCAATTAGCTTTTATTTCTAAAGATTGACAATATATTTTTTTAAGAATGGCAGATGTTGAATAAAAATGAATTATAACTGAAAAATTTTGTAAGAATTTCCATGGATAATTTCAAATATTTTGAAGGTCTATTATGTAGGATCTCTTTATAGTGGAAGCTACTGCTCATCTCATCAATATATGCCAGCTTTCAATAGAATACAAAAGGAATTTATCATCATAGGACGAAGCATTCACAAATATTTAAAGAAAAAAATGTCATGATAAAAATACATATATATATTTTACATATAGGTAATCAAATAGAAAGATTTTATAATTCAGCGCCTGACAATGAAACTCGCAATACAGAGAGTTCGAATCGAATGTATATCTTCAATAATCAGGCGCCCCCAAGTTTCAAGTTTGAACATATATTTAGATATAATCGAAACCCACACTATTAAAAGTAAATTTGAATTACCTCTATTCTCTTAAAAAATATTCCCTTATCTTTTCTAATGATTCTTTTATATTTTTATCCCTCAAGGAAAATGAATAAATATAATTTAGCAGGCTTAGATATTCTGGAGCTCATATATAATCTCTGGCTGAGTGGAATCATTAAATCTCTTTTATTAAAAATACAAATCGATTTAACATATTGCAAAAAGAGTAAAGGAAAAGAAAAAAATGATTTGATAAAAATAAAAAAATTAATAAAATTTCACTTTCAATTTATTAAAAATCCAATAGAAAAATTCAAGATGTCACTATTCCGGTTTTATCTTTTTCTCCTTTATCTTCTATTCGATAAATTAATAAAAGTTTAGTAGCTATGAAAATAACACATTTTTAATTTGCGTTCATAATAAATTTCTAACAGGAATAGCAGGGAATTGGAAAAAAATTAAAAACACGGAGTTTTTATTAAATAGGCCAGACGTTCCGTCAATTTATTTTGACTTCATCAGTGGCCCATTTAATCACTTTTTGTTAAAAAACAATTTCACTATTCGAAAAAACATTATTAATCTTTTTTTTAAAACATTCCTAACTCCAATTAATCAACAATCTTGGACTTTTCTTTAACAAATAAAAAATTATTTTTTGTTGTTTTTATACAGAGATGACATTTATAAATCAAAATTGAATTTCATTTTCAATTTATTAGAAATCCAATAGAAAAATGTTAATATTCAATTTTAATTTACAAATGCCATCTCTGTATTCGCTCTGTGCGAAACAGAGGCAGCGCCATAGGTGACACTTTTAAGAACTTCGGGTACAATCTACTTCCTTATTTAGTATTCATCTGTGTATATTAATGTGTATTTTAATGAATCAAAAAGTGTTTAATTATTTTACTTTAAATTATAAAGTGAATCAATTGATGATGAATTCAAATAAAAAAGAAGTTTTCAAGTGCTCTGTGACGAACTGTAAAAACACTTCACTAAATTCCAACTATGAATTTTATTGTTTTCCTTCGGCTAACCCCAACTATCCACAGAAAGTGCTTAGACGTGTGCATTGGTTGAAAGTTTTAAAAAAGTCGGAATAAGTATAAGAAAATAAATAATTAATTCATACAAAGAGTTTTTTATAATTGAGAAATGATACTTAATATTCATAAATATGTTTGTTTATTAAAATCGATTGAATGGGTAATTTTTTCAAAGCCAGTTTTAATAATTTTGTCCTTTATGACAATTCATGAAGGTTAACCGCAATAAGGATATTAAAGATTTTTTTTTAATTGAAAAATTAAATTTTTCAAACTATTATTTTAATTGTTTTTTTTTTACAAATTTATTTGTTACAAAAATTTATGATTATTTTAGCTTTTCAATATTGTATTTTTTATGAAATTAACTATTTTTCGTAAATGCCTATTGCTTTTATACACTATTATTGTACCTGAAATTGTTTTTTTGGCCACTGATGGCGCTAACGGAGCGAATAAAAACAACAAAAATGAATTTTTTATTTGTTAAAGAAAAGTCCAAGATTGTTGATTGGAGCCAGGAATAATTAAAAAAAAAGATTAATCCTGTTTTGTCAAATACTGAAATTGTTTTTTGACAAAGAATGATTAAATTGGGCACTGAGGAAGTCAAAATAAATTGATGAAATGTCTGGCCCTTATAATAAAAAACTCTGTTTTTTTTATTTTTGTACAATTTCATGTTATTCCTGTTATAATAATAATAATTTTTATCCTTTCTACATTTTCGTTAAGTTGAATTTAAAAGCCTACTCAAAGATCTTATTAGATAAATTTTATTTCACGTCAGAAAGGATCCCCCCTCGATCGTTCTTATAATTAATAACTAATTAAGATTAAATTGTAAAATAAGAATATTTAAATAGCATGCTAATTGATTTGTAATTACGCGTTAATTAATGAGTGGATAATATAAGAATTTCGCTGCGTTCGCTAAATGATAACAAATATTTGGTATAGATTATTGAGAGGGGGCGGAAAGGGGAGAATTAGCGATTTTATTTATTCATTGCACGATTCAATAGATTTTTTTTTATTCCTGAATTAGTAGTTGCATCGAATATTTGTTAACCCTTTAAAAACGATAATTCTATTTCGCTCGGACATTTTTTCAAACCACCACGTTTCTAATATCAACTAAATCTGTTATATAAAAATACCATAAATTTCAACTATTAATAAAGATTTATAGCCAGTTTAATATTTATAACAGATGAAAATATATACCTACTATATATATATAAATACATAGGAATTATTCTTTCTACGACATTTTTGAAGAGAATAGAAAAAAATTCCGCTCTAACATCAATTAGATCTTATCGTTATAAATTTTAGTAGTTATAAAAGTAATACGTGACTGATTGAATGATTATAAGATAAATATTTTTAGTGATTTGTACAGAAATTTTTTATTTATTTTTTTTATTATTTTTTTACTGATCGGATCACGAAAAGCGTAACAAACACTTTTTTAAAGGTATAAAGCCACTGCAGAGAAAACTAACCGAAAATGATGTTTTAACTGCCCTCTGTACAGTAGTGTTCTTTCTTTTAAGATGAATAAGTTTTTAAAATCAGAATATTATGTGGTACTAGAACGGAATCGGCGATCCTAGTATTTGCATGGTTATTAATCTCTACACAATTTCGTGGCTATTATGGCTAGCTTGCTATAACAACAAAAAGAATTTTCTATATCCAATCGGGTAATTGATCCCATGAGAAATAACAGATAAAATATTTCTAACTAAAAAGACTGATAATGAAGGTCTAATCTTCGAAAGTATAGTCTCAAACAAATAAATTATATTAATGAATTGGCTAAGTGGCCAGTTATGGGAAAAAGTTGAAATAAAAGTTATCTCTTATTTAATCCTTTATTTTAAGCAGACGTAATCGATGTTTTACACGTTTCGAGCGCTACACCTACGTCTGCTTAAAATAAAGGATTAAATAAGCGATAACTTTTATTTCAACTTTTTCCCATATCTGGCCCCTTAGCCAATTCATTAAAATAAAATAGGGCCACCAAACACGGTTCTATTTAAATAAATTATATATAATATCTATTGATAAAGGGAGAATTTCTCCCGAAACGTCCAGTTTCAAAATAAACGTTCCAAGATTGTTTTATAAAGATCTGTATTTTTACTTTATCCAATGCGAAGCATGGAAGAAAGTATTGGAATCGCTTTCGCGGCAAGCGCGACTTCAAAGTGTCCTCAGGTGAAGACTACGGAACCCATAGACTCAATTAAGGTCACAAATTGAAGTATTCAATGAGATTGAATTTTAGCACGTGACGGTTTTGCCAAAAATTACCTGGAATCTCGCCGAGAGGCCAAAAAGTGCCATTTTTTTGGAAGTGCGTGGGGATGGATGTATGTATGTATGTTATCGTTTTTTTCGTCCACGAATTTTTCCACACTGTTGCACCGATTGAATTGAAATTGAAAACCTACCAGTATTTTAACAAAATGAAGCGCTGATTAGTTTTTGGTACATATCGGTCCACAAACATTAGTACTTTATTTCAGTACTTGTTTAGTTTTTTCTAAATATCTTGAAAATGACTTAACCAATTTTGATGAAATTTAATATCCTAATTAAGTACCTTGGGGACCACAAAAAAGGTTAAATAAAGTTTTTAGTAAAATTATATTTTAAAGTACTTTACTCAAGAACATATTAATATTTCAAATGAATTTGGATAAAGTTTAGCAACGATCCGTTGCAGTTTATTTTTATTATAATTGAACAATCAATAATTAATTTTTCTTTATATATATCAGCGGCGTCCGGTTTATGGGTTCTGTGGATGCTGCGCATCCCTAAAATTTCAAAACATCATGAGAATTTTTATACCGTGTTACAAAAAATCTACTATTAAATTCGAAAAATAACACAAAATTCTTCATTAAACGATGAATTTTACAAAAAAAAGGAGTATGAGTGTGATTTCTATATTTGTCGAAAGATAATTACAAAATTTGGAAGCCGATAGTACAAGTCATATGGTAGGGTTCGATAGAATTTCTTTTTTTCAGCAAACATAAAGTCACATGATAGGTTCGATAGGGTTTCTTTTTTTCAGCAGACATAGCTTGGACATTGAATCTTACGATGTATTTCAAAAGACTGATATACATATTTTTGAAAAATAACAGTAAATTCTCAATTATCGATGAATTTTACAAAAAGTGGGTATGTGAGTGATTTCTATATTTGTGGATAGACAATTAGAAAAGTCTTTCATTTGGAAACCGATAGTACAAGTCATATGATAGCGTTCGATAGGGTTTCTTTTTTTCACCAGACATACCGTGGACCTTGAAACTTACGCCGTATTTCAAAAGACTAAGTATACTATGTTATAAATAATCGGAGTCCCATCGTAATTTTATTTAATTCAATCAATTCAAAACTCTCCTCTCTTTATTTCGTTTCGAAATTCCCCATGCGTAAGCGAAAAATAAAATAGGTACAATTTTAAAAATTGAAAGGTTATATTTTCGACAGGATCCTCTGGTTGAAATGTCACCTCCTGCTACTGATATACATATTTATCATTATTGTTATTCAGTTCCATAATAAATATTAAAAATCTAAATCAATTTCCAAGCTAAATGAACTGACAAAGTGTTTAGAAATAAATTTATCAAAGTGATTGTATACATGAAATGTTTGGATTAATTTGAGAAAGAATAATACGTATTTTGAATGTATTTGTTTCTTTGTAGAGCCTAAGGAAGCTATAATAAAACAGCGAAACTGAGCAATTGATGAATTAATATAACACTTATTATTGTTCTTTTTACTCTGAGAAATTCATTTATCCAATAAATATATATATATATATATGGGTGGTCCTTATTTGAGGTATTTTAGAATTTTCACGCTGATGCTCATATGGTTCGAAATATATAAAAAAATATCCCTTAAGTTTCAAGTCTCTATCTCAATTTTAACCTGTGCCCCACAGCGATGCAAGTTTCCCATCTAAATAACATGGGGTTTTTGGTATTGAACCATCAATTTTTTATTCTGGCCAAAATAATGGTTCAAAAAATTTGAAACTCTCTAGATTTTATTCTTATAATAGTAGCTATCGTTTAGAATTTTTACAGATTTTTAGCTATTCCAATTTTGGAGTTAAATCTAGATTTATCTAAAATACTGTTACATCTTAGTATTAGTAAGTTATAGACTCCAAAATTGTAATGGCTAAAAATCTGTAAATATTCTGAGAGATAGCTGCTTACATAAGAATAAAGTCTACAGAGTTTCAAATTTTTTGAAATATTACTTTGGCCGCAATAAAAAAATTGATCGTTCAATGCCAAAAACCCCATGTTTTTAGATGGGAAACTTAATCGATGTGTAGAACTAGATTAAAATTGAGATATAGACTTGAAACTTGGGGGATATTTTTTTTATTTATTTCGAACTATATGAGACTCTGTCAGCGTAAAAATTCAAAAATACCCAAAATAAGGACTACCCTAGTAGAGACAAAAATTACATCAATCATTTTTTAAAATAAGCTGAAAATGTATCTCTTTATATTTTACATAGTATATATTGAAATAATTTATCGATAGTATTTATATAAAATAATTACAATTTTTTCATAAAACACTCTAAAACCTTTGGATTTCTAATAAACGTTGTGAGAATGTTTTGCTTAATTCTCCAAATAGCTGTAAGCTTAGAGCTCCGAAGAAAGTTTTCCAGTGGGGTAAGCCTTAGAGACAAATAATTACATTAATGATTTTTTTAAAATAAGCTGAAACATGGATATATATATATATATATATAGTTTTTCTGAAACGTATTTGTGGTAGGTACTGTCCAACATGTACAGTTTTGGCAAAGAAAATAATTACTATTGTAATGATCTCTGTACACAAGACTTGACATACAGGATTGAGAGAAAAAATTGTCTGGACAAGTGGACAGGAATATACTTGTGGTGTTTGACAATATAGATAAGGAAGGGATTCACAGATAAAAGAGAAGAAGAAGAAAATGATGTAGAAGATTGAAGACCTATTTTATTTATTTCTAAACATATGAGCCCCTGTTAGCGTATATAGTCAAAAATATCCAAAATAAGGAGCACCCTAATACATGTATATGTTAATTAGCATCTAGCATAGGATAGGCTCATTGATTTCTCTTTTTGAATCTCAGTCCTGCTAGAGGTAATTTCTCTTTCGATAAACAACAGTATTAAAATGAAAATATTTATGGTAAAATCATCGAATCCATTGACTAAAGAAATGCACGGTAGATATACCTATAAAATAAAAACATAAAATGTACTAAATAGATCGATCCCGAAGAGATGCTGTCCCAAATTGGTGATGTTTTCATTTTATATAAATATCTAATCCGATTTGATTCAGCTGAATTTTTTTACCGTTTTTCCTCCTTTTCTCTCTAAATATTCTTAAATATCTTTTATCTCTTCTCCCTCACGAATGATTTTTATTTGCTTCATACAATTGCTTGCATCATAAAAATGTCCATAAAATTGCTTTTTAGATCTATTTTTGGAGGGAGGTGAATGGATGCTCTAAGAGATAGCAAAGCACAAGCAAGTATCCATCTTCTTATACCAGAACAGAATTTATTCCGTTGGGCGAAGTAAAAAAAACTTTTTTCTTGATTCACTCTTTTTATTACTAACGCGTTTTTTTACCCCCTCTTTCTACTTTCGTTCTTTTGGAATATTATTAGTCGTATGTTATATAAAACATAAATCAATATCGAATAGAGAGATATTTCTAAAAGTGGAGATTAATATTTCATCTCCTCGTGTTCCAATATTTAGCTACGAATAGCTAGAATCCTATATATCAATATTAATCGATAAATTCCAAAGAGAAATAATTTTATATATAAAAACTGACATTTTCCAATACAGGGAAATAAATTCCAGATAGTTCAATAGAAAGAGATGAAGAGAATGTACAAAATTAATTAATTATATTTTAATAAATAATATTGAATGATAAACTGTTAAATACGCCTGGAAAAGTTTGAAGAATATAAATGATATAGTAGTAGCTGGGTATAATTTTTCGATGGATATAACATTAATACACCAAAAGTCAAAAAGTAAAATCAATCATTAAAAAAATAATAATGGGCTTCTACGGGATACAAGATCAAATCAATAAATGTATACTCAGTATAGTATTATCAATTGCGAGATTTGTTATTAATCAAAGCTTCTTCATGCTCTTTATATTGCATATGCCCTTCGTTATAGATAGGGTTGCCATAATTGCCAAACATTGATACGGGATGTTTAAGTGCTATAATATATAAATAAAATATGAAAAAACTTCGTAGGTAATGTTTTAGTACCTAGAACTCCGAGCGATGCTCGGTAATTTTTTGCTTTAGTTAAAAGAGAAATATTAATATTATTTTTAACCGACTTCAAAAAAGGAGGAGGTTCTCTATTCGACTGATTTTTTTTTGTGCCTATGTTACCTCATATCTCCGCGAATTGTGAACCGATTTTGAAAAAAATTGCATTGGGTTCAGTCTACCTTCCGATTGGTCCCATTTTTTTTCATAGGTATTAGACCTTTTGTTAGGTTTGTTTAGGCCTAACTTCTTTGTTTATGAACCGATTTCGATGATTCTTTTTTATTCGAAATGGGGTATCTTAGGGATGGTGTCATATTAATTTGGTCAAGTTCTGATGATATGATCACTATTAATAACATCACTAAAAAAGAGAAAAACAAAAATAATTTTTAATAAAAAATAAAACCGACTTCAAAAAATTAAATGCAACAAATAAAATACACTAAAAGGTATAAAATAATTATTATCTTATTTAGTTACAACTAAACGACGAAATATTAACATGAAATTACTGTTTGATATCGGTACCAAACAAACCATGCCTATAAGCGAGCATACCCTCCAAAGGTACTAAGTAAGATCCGTCGAGTGCGATTCATGAAAGGTATATGTTTGGCACCGACTTCAAAAAGTAATTTCATGTTAATATTTCGTCGTTTAGTTGTAATTAAATAAGATAATAATTATTTTATAACTTTTAGTGTATTTTATTTGTTGCATTTAATTTTTTGAAGTCGGTTTTATTTTTTTCTTAAAAATTATTTAATTATAAATTCAGGTAAAAAGGTGGAATTTTATTCGGAGACAAAATAAAATAAAATTTAAATTATTTTTTTCTTGCCAAAGTTGACATCCGCTATGGCCATAATCAGGACCTATCACTGGATACAAAGTTTTGAATCTAATTGCCATTAAAATAATATTAATATACACGGAGGTTCTTTCGTTGACCCTTTTAAATCCTGAAAAAAGAAGCATGATATTTGAATTTTCGGATTTTTTAAGAGAATGAAATTGTTATTCTAATAGATTATTTTATAGAAAAATACCTTTAATTATTTTAAATTGGCAAATTCTAATATATAATAATTATATTGAAAGTTGTTTTGCCGAAAGTAGCAGAATTTTTATATATTGAAGGAGACAATAAAAGAGTGTGTCTTCTGCTGGAATTCATTCTAATAGACTGATGAAGAGGGCAAAGCCCTCGAAACTATAGTTAGTATAGTTATAAATAAATAAAATTTATAATTCCAGCAGAAGATTGTTCTCCTTCAATATAATAATTATTTTGATTAGTTTTGTTCATCGATTAAGTTATTAAATTTGTTATCGGGTCTATATTTTTTTAAACAGGAATTATTTAACGGGTTATAGTGGTGTTTCACAAAGAGGAAATAAAATTAAAAAATTAAAAAATCTTTTAAATTATTTTGGAGATTTTTTTTTTATTTATTTATCTCTATACATATTTCGGGCTATGAACGCTTCATCAGGAGGTTTAACAGAAAACAGTTTTTAGGGTTCATAGCCCGAAATATGTATAGAGATAAATAAAAAAAATCTCTAAAATAATTTAAAAGATTTTTTGATTTTTTAATTTTATTTCCTCTTTGTGAAACACCACTATAACCTGTTAAATAATTCCTGTGTTTAATATGTTTCACTATAAACCAACACCGCTTTCCCTAAACTTTATATTTTTTATGCAAATAATTTTTATTTTTATTTTAAAAATTATTTGCATAAAAATATAGTCCTTATTTCCCTATAACACCTTTAATAATATATAATAATTAAATGTAATGGAAGGCAGGCCATGGGTAGTGAGAAAAGAAAAAATTAACACATATCAAATAAGGTGTAATTTATTGGAATCCTTCCTCCTTTCCTTTCAAACCGACGTTTCGGAGGATTCTTCCCTCCTTCTTCAGGGTTTGAAAGGGTCAATGAATGAAACAAATAAAATGTTTCCTTCTTCTCTCCACAGTAGTGTTCAAAACTTTCTTCTTTTTTAGCAAAGGCATAAAAAAATTGTTTTTCGTTTTTCGGTTTGAAAGGAAAGGAGGAAGGATTCCAATAAATTACACCTTATTTGATATGTGTTAATTTTTTCATTCCTCACTACCCCTGGGCTGCCTTCCATTACATTCAATTAAAATTTCTACCAGTCCGTCTCTCTCCAGAGAAATTTTTTTTTTTTTTTTTTTATAAATTTTATTAAACCAATTATTTTACATTAATTAATGTATACCTCGTATTTTAGCTTCGATTCCGAGATTACTTCTCCACCATCGAGTGTCCTTATTCATCTTTAGTCCTTGTTTTTAATAAGAGGAAAAATCTAATTAGATAAAAAAACCTCTTTTCCGATAATTATTTCAATTCCATTATTCCCCAATCAAGTCGATTGGTTTCCTCCATCTCCCTCCATCCGTGCCTCCAGAGAAAATTTCGTTGCAAAAAAATATATAATAATATTAGTAATGATCCTTTTGTGGAATTTAAAATTGAAAAACCAATTAATTATTAAAGGAAAATTGAATAAAAATGTAATTATACAGACAACCACCTGTGAATAATTATTTGAATTAACAAAAAACCAATTAAAAACAACTTAGCCGAAGATGAGACCGTGACAGATCGAATTATCAACACCCCCCCCCCCCCAACCCGTGAATGTCATCAAAATCGTTAGAGTCGTTTTCGAGGTACCGATTCAAATATATATATATATATATATATACATACAAGAATTCCTCGTTTAATATAATAAGATTTTACTCTGATAAAAAATCAATAAAGTTTAAGTAATCTAATAAAATGAACACGTATAATAATAAAAAAGATGCAAGGTTAATAATCCCTTCTAGGCTAGAAGTAGCCCAGTCATATATTAAATAAAATTGATTTTACTTTCTTAATTATATCATTTTCTTCTTTCACATAATTATAAAGTTGGGCGCAAGTAGTATAATGACTATTCAAAATTGCTTCAATTGCCTTAAGCAGAGTATAAGGGGAAAACTGGACAAATAATAATACGGGGCTGAGTAGTGAAATGCGGTGACAGTCCCGTATATACAGGACGTATGGCAACCCTAGTTATAGATAATAAATAGTATGCATAGGCAGGGCTGAGGCGACTGTGGGTCAGTGGCTAGAGTGTTGGGTCCCTGACTCGAAGATCGCTGGTTCGAGACCGAGTCTCGGCAGATAGATATTTGCAGTCGCCTCCTCTTGGGAAGTAATGGCAACCTACCAAGAGTATAATTGCCTAGTAACCTCTCCAAATTAGCCGTTCGGCGTTAAAAAGTAGGTCCCATATATCTGTGTAAAACAACTAAACACACTCAGCACTGGTATATGTGGAGAGGAGCCGACACACGTTTCGGGTATGGCACTCGAAGAAGATAGGCAGGGCTGCATTAAGCCAGGAATGCAAGTCTTGGGGCTCCTCTCCCCTTATGTAGGTAGGTTTCTAGGTAGGTAAGTAGCATGTAAACCATATAACAACACCAAATCTTAATATCTCGTTACTAATGAATCTATGTTATTTATTAAAAAGGCCCATAAGTGGGGCGGGGCCCATAGGCCAATTGCCTATTGGATAATGTGTCCCTGTGCATAGGTGAAATGTATGAAAAAAGCATTTAAATGGAAGGCTACCTATTATCTATAACAAAGTGCATAGAGCAATCAATATCAAGAACCATGGAGAGTTTTAATTAAAAGCGAAACGTCTTGATTTATAATGTGCTGAGTCTGCATTTATTTAATTCAACCTATACCCTCTTAGAAGCCCATTATCATCAATTAGGCATCTAAGTCGAGGAAATTAAAATTAAATTTCGCCCAAAGTAACATTCAGTACTGTAATGTATCTAGATTCAAGTAACTAGTTAATTTATTTAGATACTCTCTGCGTATCTATTATCAAAATGTGGATAATTTATGTTTAAATATCTGTGTTTATCATCTACTAGCTTCAAGGCCCGCCTTAGGCGGGCCTTTTGCTAGCTCAGGGGCTTCGCCCCCTGAACCCCCACGTGGCTGCTTTATTGATGTTTCATTAGTTACAGAGAATAAATATAATTGTTTTATTATAAGTCTTAAATAGATATAATTTAAGATTCTATTAACTGCAATTTAAATGTACTTTAAAAAAAATAGATAAACCTTTTTCAAACCTATCTTCAATTATAGTTTTTTTGCAAAAAACGAAAATTTCTCGATGATTACCATTTTTAATTTTTTTTTCTCATAAAAAAACTTTGACAAAATAATTATCATATTGTATTTATTATTTGGAAAAAATAAATATTTAGAATTTGAGAAAATAAAATAAAATAAAATAATCTATACAATAAAAATGTTACTAAATAAATACTTTTGTAAAAATGCAGTATTAAATTCTTCTTCAACGATAATGTGGTTAGAACTATTGGGAATGAATGACACTCAAAAATCTTACAAACAGGGCCGCCAACACTTGTTTTTTTCTAGTTTAGTTTTTTTGCTAGTTTGTTGGCTAACCTGAATTTTTTTTTAGTTTTTCCTGAATTTTCCAATTTTCCGGGCAACTTTTCCAATTTTTTTTTACGTATTAACCTGAATTGCACTATTACGAACATTAAAAAAAATTAGCCAAATCGGTCCCGCCATTTAAGAGATCTGCGCTTACGAAGAAACAGAAATTCATTTTTATTATATAGATTGGTGTTATCGTCCATGATTAATATTTTTCTTTGTGGCGGGTTATTGGGTACTTGGACTTGAAATAAAATTAGAAGTCAAATTTTCGAAATGTTGCTACGTTTTCCAGTATATTTTTCTACTTCCTCAGGCGATATTTGAACTTAACCTCCTAATAAAAATTAATATATAGATCTTTACACCGTAAGTCGATCAAAATATGTTGTAATGATCTATATATTAATTTTTACGAGGAGGTTAAGTTCAGATATTGCCTGAGAAAGCAGAAAAGTATACTGCAAAACGTACAAACATTTCGAAGATTGATCTTCTAATTTTATTTCAATTTTGTCAAGTACCCAATAACCAGCCACAAGGAAATTTAATATCTATGTAGTTACGTGTCAAACGTGTATCAGTTGGAGTTCTTATTAAGACGATTTCTTTAGATTTTTCAAGTATAAACTGGAAATATCAGAATTGGTTAAAGTTTAAGTAATTCGCTTTTTACAAAAGAAATCTTTATTAAATATTGTTACAGGTTCTTAAAATTGTTATAATAATTTTAAAATTGAGCACAGTTTACCCTGCTTGTGCTCCTGTTGAGCCATTTGATTATACAGTATAAGTGGACAGATTTAAAAACTACGAAGAATGATCTTTTCTATCTGATGAGATGTTCAAAACAGTGATGTTAAAAATAAAAAATTTAAAAAAACGCGTCTAGATTCTAGGAGTAATATTTTTTTAAATGGGAAAAATATTTTAATATTTATAAAAGCTTCTCACTATGTAATATGGATTATTTAAATTTCAACTATTTCTATCTTGTAAATGGGATTGTATTATATACTAATAGAGTTTAATTAATAAGTTGAAATATAATATATGGTATATATAAGCAGTTTTTATGTCCGAAACTACAACATCAAAGAACGAATTTACAATCTGCTATATTTTTTATAAGTGTATCGGAAGACACTAATTTCATAATTATCTGTATCTGAATTTAGATACCTACAGATATCTATATATCAATGGCGGTTGGCAAATTTTCAACCAGGGGATGCTGTCCAAAAAAGTACCCACCCTTTATTTTTTGAAATTTTATTTTAATTTTCGCATTTTTTTGAAAATTTTATTGAATACGGCATCATTTTAATTGTTTTTCAAATTTAACATTAAAAATCCGAAATCCTATTAGGTCAATTCTTTAGAAGCACATAAAACTTGACAACTAACCCTTATACAAAAATTTAAATTAATTAGGACGAATGTGAACAGTAAAACCGTATATAATTAGGGTGTATAGCCCCTAGAAATTCTAGTGAAAAAACAGAATTTCCAAGTCTCGCAATCTCAATTTAGGTTTAAGAAATTAATTATTGTCTAGGAAGCATGACTGTGTTTGTGGCGGCTGTAAGAAACAAAAATTCATTTGGAATTTGTTTAAAAATATTTAATTATGGATTGATTCTGAAACGCGTTATGAGAAAGTCTGGGCACAAATGCCTTGATACATCTACTTATCTCGCAACTAGAGAGGGCAGGTGTGGAGGGGGAATTTTTCAATATTTTCAAAAAATACCTTCAAAATGCAAATCTACATATTAAATCCTATTTTTTATCTAATCATCTACTTATTTTGGATCTGCCCTTTGGTAGAGAGGTTTGAAATATACCAATATGCTTTTCAAAACAAAAAAAATGTTTTGATAGAAATATTTAAAATAACGGATAATAATTTGAAACTTTAAAGATCCTCCTAAAATTTTGAAGAGATGCATGAAAGGTATTATATTAAGTCACTATTAATAACATCACTAAAAAGAGAAAATAATAATAATCTTTATAAAAAAAAATAAAGCCGACTTCAAAAAAACTAAATGCAACAAATAAAATAATAACAACTTAAAAATCAAATAAAATTGACTAAAAGGTATAAAATAATTAGCTAATTTAGTTACAACTAAACGATGAAATTGTTACATGAAATCACTTTTTGAAGTCGGTGCTAAACAAACTATATACGCCAGTTTACCCGTCAAACGTACTAAGTAAGATCTGTGGAGTTCGATTCATAAAATGTATATTTTTGTCACCGACTTCAAAAAGTGATTTCATGTAATAATTTCATCGTTTAGTTGTAACTAAATTAGATAATTATTTTATACCTTTTAGTGCATTTTATTTTATTTGTTGCATTTAATTTTTTGAAGTCGCTTTTATTTTGTTTTTATAAAAATTATTTTTAAAAATGGAAGTTTACAAGATGTAAAACTTCCTTAGCTTATATTTTGCAGAGACCATAGAACAAACACCCTAGCATTATATAATGAATTGAGGCTATTGAGGGTCAGAGAAATAATTAAGCTAGACTCAGTGATGTTGATATTAAAAATAAAAAAATAACTTAATAGAAACGGGTATTGAGTTACTATTTAACAGTGATATATATGAACACAATACCAGAGCTAATCAGCACTATCATGTGCTGCAAAGTTCCAGGAATGTGGGTCAGAGGAGGATCTCTCACACTGCTGTGATCTGGTATAATGAACTGCCTGAAGGGTTGAAATAGGTTAAACGATATTTATTTGGCCAGAGATTATGATATTGCGCACATGTACGATATTTGTAATGCCTTTTGTAGATTCTTTGTGATCTTTTTGGGTTAAAAAATAGATAAAAAAATCTAATCACTTATTTGTTTTTGAAATAATGAAAAACACTTTGGTGTTTGGCACCAAAACAAACTACACCCTTTTGGGATTAAGATTGATTTGTTGGATTGTTAATAGCAAAAGAACTCATACATTTTATATGTATTTGCAGAACTTGCTGTTTGTTTGATTCCAGCTAAGCTCTATTAACACTTGAAAACATCCTAAAACGTCATGAATTTATAATAAATGTGTTTCTCCTCTGTTTGATGTCTAATGTGAAAAACTTTCAAATAATTTGATTTTCTTGGTTTTAGCAAGCTGAGTATAATTATAATACTTCGGGCCGGTAACCCTAAAATTAATATAAATGGCCTTTAGGAAAATTTAATCGAGAAGGGGAGTTTCAGCCATCCGAGTATTAGTTGTTTCCATGGTTACCTGCATCGTCGGCATCCAAGAGAGAGTATATATATAGCTCACGTGAATAATAAATGCGAGTTGTAATCTAGGGGTAGTTTATTGTAGATATATTGTTTCGGTCAATAGTACACACATTGAAAGTGAAATAGCCTATAACAGCGGTTCTTCACCTTCGTATAAATGCGTATTACCAACAATTTCACCAGAAACAAAAAAATATTTTAGCTTGTTTTAAATTTTGTTGGCTTACGACTTAACGTCACTGAAACTGAAGAATACGCATGCACACGAGAAAGAATGAAAAGACCAAGGATTTTTGGGGGACATCTTGGGCTTTGAGCACCAGTAGGTAAACACATCATATTTATTTCAAATTCTGTTAAGGTTATCATTTACTTAACATAGAAGTGAAAGTGAATATTAAAATGGAGATAGAAAAGTTCAAAGTATATACAAATTTGATCTACTTTCTGAATCTACTAAAATAATTATACGGTTCCATGTAAGATTTCGAAGCAAAATTAATCAAACGTTTAACTTTATAAAACACGCCCCTTAGCGAGGGCGTCAAGAACTAGAATGGCATGGATGTTTATTTTATTTTATTCACCAAACCTTCCTTTCTTGAACCAGATCTTGTTAACAAATTTCCGTTAAGTCAAACTTAAGTTATAGACACTAGAGTCCATAAAAGTTTAGCATCCCCTCCGCCTTTATTTTACGTCCTACAATAAAAAGTCATTTATCAAAAAGATGGACTATTATGGTGGCATTAACGTGAGAGTATTCATTTCTAAACTTATATTGAAAAATTTTCGAGAAAATTGCATTTTTTATACGATCGAAGCTATTTAGCCACCTAGCGGTGGACGTATGAACTTAAAAAATATTTCCAGCAATTTTTCTTGGCCGATTTCCTCTGAAGGATTTTTTTCCCAAACTTCTACGATTATTAGTTCCTGAGATCTCTACAATTGTAGACATCAAGAGAAGAGTGTTGTAGCCAGTGTCGCTAGATGGTAAGTACTTCTAGCTCATAAGAAGAATTAAAACTTAAGTTTATTAGCAAATTAATTAAAAGCATTTGAAATTAAATTAAATTAAATAAATTGAAAATATGATAAGATTATGTTCAAAAAAACACATTAATCCTATCATAAAAATAGTTAATAAACAAATGTTAAATAAAGAAAAAGAATAATTGTAAAGACAAGTTAAAATGTTAATATTTTATTATAAATACTAATCCTTGAAAATATAAAATTTATAAATTTTTGATTAGTTTTTTAATAATAATTTTTAATTTAGATATATAACTATATTTAACAGGCGTGGCCACTAACCTTAACTTTGGGAGCCGCAAATTTATAAAACTGTTTCAAAGCGAGCCACATTGTTTGGAGATTAATTAATGGTTTATTAAAAAAAAGACACCTTTTTTTTATTTTATAAAATATAAATGAAGTAACATATATTTTTTGCTCTACTTACTTATAATATTACAAATTACAAATTAATTTAATTTTTGTATTATTATTTTTTTAATTTAATTATTATACAGGGTGTGGCACAAAGATCTACCACATTTTGAAGAGATATAAAAAAATGAAAAAATTTAACTAGAAAAAAACTAAATTTATTTTTGAAAAGAAAATAAATGAAATTTTTTTTAAATGTATTTCCAACATTATCAGACAAAAAGGGGGGAGGGGTTAAAAAAAAATTCTAGCCCTTTTGATCAAACTCAACCAAATTTTGTATACATATTCTGTGGATTCCCAGAAGGCTAGAAATGCAAAAACTAACCAAATTTTGTATACATAGTTTGGTCGAAAGGGCTAGAATTTTCATTTTTGACCCTCCCTCCATTTTGGGTGGTTAGTTTTTGCATTTCTATCCTTCTGGGGGTCAACAGAATATGTATACAAAATTTGGTTGATTTTGGTCGAAAGGGCTAGAATTTTTGACCATCCACCCATTTTGGGTGGTTAGTTTTTGCATTTCTAGCCTTTTTGGGGCCCACAGAATATGTATACAAAATTTGGTTGAGTTTGGTCGAAAGGGCTAGAATTTTCATTTTTGACCCCCCCCCTTTTGTCTGATAATGTTTAAAATACATTAAAAAAAATTATTTTATGTTCTTTTCAAAAATATATTCAGTTTCTTTCTAGTTAAATTTTTTCATTTTTTATACCTCTTCAAAATGTGGTAGATCTTTATGCCCCACCCTGTACTTTTTAAAATCAGTATTATTCAAGAGGGTTCAAGAGCCGCACGAGATTGACTGAAGAGCCGCATGCGGCTCGCGAGCCACGATGTGGTTAACTTTCTGATATATAACCAAACTTCTTGAGGATACAAATTCTCAAGAAGTTTGGTTATATATAGTTATATATATAAAATTTATATCTTTAAAATGAATAAATTATTTTTTGTTAAATACTCAAATTCTTTTATTTCATCAGTCAAAGTGACCAAAGGAAAAATATAAGTTCCTTTGACAATATCATAGGTAAATCAGACTGGTGCAAATCATTACTCTTCATTTTTCCTCAACAATTTCATGTGGACCCAGTCAAATGCTTAGACCGCCTTGAAGAATATTCTCGGCAAACTACTCCGATGTAAGATCGGAGGGTCTGATCATTTGAGACAGACGTGCAACTTGTACTTATATTTAGTATATCAATATAATACAGTCAGTCGACTCTCGATAATTCGATCTCTTCAGCAGTTAACTTCGGTAAATCGAACAATGCTGTGTATTTTGATACGCTCGACAACTCGAAATCTTTTTCGTAACAAGAGGAGAGAGTACGTTCTATAATTTGAACTAGGCCACTTCTTTTCTTTATAATTTGAATCTTTCCTAGCAAAAAACTATTCTTAATTTTTACTTTATCCAATACGAAGCATGGGAGAAAGTATTGGAATCGCTCTCGCGGCAAGCGCGACTTCAAAGGGTCCTCAGGTAAAGACTACGGAACCCATGGACTCAATTAAGGTCACAAATTGAAGTATTCAATGAGATTGAATTTTAGCACGTGACGGTTTTGCCAAAAATTACCTGGGATCTCGCCGAGAGGCCAAAAAGTGCCATTTTTTTGGAAGTGCGTGCGGATGGATGGATGGATGGATGTACGTGTGTTATCGTTTTTTTCGTCCACGAATTTTTCCACACCGTTGCACCGAATGAATTGAAATTGAAAACCTACCAGTATTTTAACAAAATGAAGCGCTGATTAGTTTTTGGTACATATCGGTCCACAAACATTAGTACTTTATTTCAGTACTTTTTTAGTTTTTTCTAAATATCTTGAAAATGACTTAACCAATTTTGATGAAATTTAATATCCTAATTAAGTACCTTTGGACCCACAAAAAAAGGTTAAATAAAGTTTTTAGTAAAATTATATTTCAAAGTACTTTACTCTAGAACATATTAATATTTCAAATGAATTTGGATAAAGTTTAGCAACGATCCGTTGCAGTTTATTTTAATTAGGTATGATATTATCTATTGCAATGTTAATACATATGTAATTTTTTTGTTTTCACATTTATATTTAAAAATATAATGTGAAAGTATTTTAATCCCCTTCTGGGGTCTTGACATTTTGAGAGCTTCTATCTACGAGGTGGAAAAAGTTAATTTCACTTTGTTAATTCTAGGTCTGAGGAATCGATGCCATTAATAGTTTGAAACCGGATTTAGAACAAAAAACAGAGCCAGAGGCCAAAAAGTTTGTTTCCCTGAAAACTTTCTGACACTCTGGACATCTGGAGGGGTGAATTTCCTATTACATTACATTTAATTATTAATTCTTAACTATTAATATCGCGAAGAGATGTCAAGCCTATCAGAATTTTTGAAATAAGATGAAAAATATGTATCTAACACCCCATAGATAATAACTTTTAAGGAGATAGGTGTTGGTTTTAGGTGAAATATTTTTATATAATAATAAAAATTGGGTAAAATTTCGGGGTAGGTTTCATAAAAAAAGAAATACAACAAAAATGAGTTTTGAAATCGATATATTTCGGGTGTCAGGCCATCTTCAGGAGTCAGAGAAAACTGAATATAAATTGGAAAATTTTTTACAAATAATAATTTTTTTGGAAATATGTATGATGTGGGAAAGATAGGGGGACGAGAAAACGTACTGAGAATTAATATTTTCAGATGGAACAAGTGAGTTTTTAGCCAGATGGTGGGAAAATATACCTGGGTATATAAGAAGGAAAAGAATGGTACATGGAAGGTGCTGTTACCTTAAGGTAGTTGTTTCACCATATGGGTTTTCTTAGGATTTTTTTGAAATTTAGATAGATTATTATTTAAATACTTCTGCATCGATTGGTGGCAAAACGAAATTTATGAACAATATAGTTCCGGAGATATTAAATTCCAAAAATAGAGTTTTCAGACTCTTATACATTGCACTATACGGGATATCGGAAAGTTTACATACATATTTAACTATAATTAAGAAACTCTTTCTTACCATTGTTATAAAAAACTAAACCATCATTAAACAATAACTAATAGATTTTTTAAGAAAAATTTAATTCATAGTTACAACACAGTTTCTGAGATAATAATGAATAAATAATGAAAAATGTATAATAAAAAATCTACTCTAAAAACAAGCTGGCAACAACGCATTTATTTAACCTAAAAAGTAGGTTAACTTTAGTAATTTTTTTACGTTTATTCGCTTAACCCAATATCGCAACATCTTTCAATCGCTTATTAAGAACTTTTTGTTTTATAAATCTCCCTTTATAATGTACTTTATCTGAAATTTCTATGATAAAATATATAAAAGGTCAGACAGTGTTGCCAGATTTGTCAAATCGAGCACTGGATTGGCTAGTAGTGGTACATAAACAGTAAAAAGTTTTGGGCTTATGAATTATGAATCCTTATTGTTCTGTACTATATATCTCTACCATTAACTTTTTGCTAGTATTGTCGCGAAACAATTACCTTAATATTATGTTCCAACAATAAAAGGAATGTTGAGTAATTTATTATAAAATATAATGAATAATTGTATTTTTATTCAGTTCTAATTGGCTTTTTAAAATATTTAAATTTTTTGAAAGGGTTAATTTAATTTCAGTGGATTCCAAAAGATCCATTTTCAGCCCTTTTCTTTCGAAATGAATGGGGATAGGGTTAATTTATATTCCGTTTTCTCTGACTCCCGAAGATGGGCCGACACCCGAAATATATCGAATTCAAAACTCATTTTTCTTTTATTTCTTTTTTTGTGAAACCTACCTCACAATTTTACGCAATTTTTATTATTACACCAAAGATAACCCTGTTCGAGCGAGAACCGCCGTTATGATTCAATAAACATGTTACTAAAAACTTAATCCATTGCCCGGAAATTTATTTTTCCAGTCATAAATTCCCATTTTCTTAATTTTCCCTCTCGGCCCAAAAATCCCAAAATATTTACTTTCCCCTACATGAGCCATAATAGAAAAAGTTTTCTCAACTTTTGCCCCTCGTTGGTAGACAAGCTCAATTGCACTAATTTAATTTATATGTTGGTATATATATATAGAGAGAGCCGAGATTTTTTGCTAGATCTCTTTATCTTTATATAAAACTATAGATAAATAACATGGAAATGTTTTTTACTTTGCTATATTCTAAGTTAGTAAAATAAATATACCTATAGATAAATACATATACTTATATCTCATTTTTGGTTTATACTTTTTTCCATTACTTCCAATTTTATTCTATAATCAGATACTTTCTAACTTTTCTTTTTTATCCTTTAGCTACAATTTTTAATTTATTTATTTATTTTTTTATATTTTTTTATTTATTTTACTTTTCTCCTTTTCATTTAGATCTTTTGCAATTTCAAAAGAAAGTTTATCTTTATCTTTCTTTTCATTTAGAATTTTTTGTTAGGGAATTTTTAATGAATTTTTTTCTTCTTCTATTTACTAATTAAATTTCTAAAATATTAATTATTTCTTTGCCTCAAGGTGAATTGTATTAAAAAATACAATTTAGTTCATTTTATTTACATTGGTTTAATAATATTACTTTTATCTTTTATTTTATATTAGAATACAAGGTTGAATATTCAATAACAAATTAATAGCAAACTTAATAAATTTGCAAAAGATAAAAAAATCACTATTTGAAATCATGCAAATTTACTCTGAACATATTTAAGAAGTGAGAATAGTGATAAATAAGCCTGCTCGAGTCGGACTGCATACTCAAAGTTTCCTACCTAATAACTTCCATAATACTTGGAATACCACATTGGTTATCATTTGTCAATGATGAGGAGAGAATGAAGGAATTTGTGGGATATTTTTCCAAACAAAAATCAGTTAAAAATAGCCACTTTGGGTTCAGTCATTCCCTCATTTTAAAGGCAAATAAATTAAAAAAATGAGTCTATAATTCTCCTAAGAGCGATCTTTACAGAGATACCTAGTTTACACTACATGATAATTTTTATTTTGTATTTTTGACTCTACAAAGAATTCGAACCTTCTCAAAATAAGCATCCAAGTTTTAATACCATTTTTGATTTTCGGGAAAATTGATACATAATATACGATCTAAATTGGAGGTCGTAGTTATAGTAAAATTAGAAGTAAAATTTATAATATTGTATTTTAAAAGAGAAAGAATTCAATCATTAGGACAAATTCTAAGATTTATTTAAAAATATTTAAAATATTAAATTGCGATATCAGAGGATTCATCCTTCAGATATCGCAATTTAATAATCACATACTACTAAAGGGCATTTGTGACAGTCTCTGTTTATTTATACCTCCTACCTATGTATGTCCAGGTTCCAGGGCGTTAGGGGTCCAGGGGTGGAGAGTCAGGGGGCTTGGGTCCAGGGATGGGGAGTCCAGGGGCTAGGTTTAGTTGGGTGGAGGTGATCAGAGGCGGTGGAGAAGTTCCGAGGTTGGGGAGAGGGTCAGTGGGATGGCGAGTGGTTGGAGTTGGAGGAGAAGGTCCAGGGGGCGAATCCTCTTGGCTAGCCCTTGCAGCTAGTATTTCTACTAAAATCTTAGAATTTATCCTAAAGATTGAATTCTTTCTCTTTTAAAATACATCTTGGTTACTCTGAGCCTGAGCTGATTTTTTGAAAAACATTCCAACTATTTTCAAAAAAAAAGATGCTCAAATCTTTAGTTTTATAATATTGTATTAGAAGACTTCAAAAGGTGTGTTTCCGAAAATATAATTCAAATATATTCTTTATTCTATTACAAGTGACGGTAAATTACCTATAATTTTTTTCCTATAATACGAAAATTAATTTTTTATATACATTTACAACATTTTTGACCTTACTTGAATACCTATTTTCAAATGTTGACACATGAAAGCTCCCAGTTCCCATCCTATTTTGACAAGGAAATCGAAATTGATTTTCGCTGAATCTATCAACACTTTTGCAAAGAATTCTAAAAGTCAAGTCCAAAACGTTGTTTATCTTATATAAATTTACTTTCCCTTTTCTACCATGTTTGGTGAGAAAATAGCTTAAAATCAATTTTTTTCATCCAAGAAGTAAAGATGTTTGAGACACCCTTATCAAAATACCGAGAGGAAATTGAAATCTAGTGATATATGAATTTCTCAAATGTAAATACTATATTCATGCATTTTTTCTAAAAACTTTGAAAATATGAGTTTAAAAATTATATTGTTTTTAAAATAAATATTAGTCATTTAAGTAGCATCCAGAAAGTTGCACAGATTATGGACTGCAATATCTATACTTTTATTTTTTTGTGACAAATTTTTAATGCATCATAAAAAAGAGAAACAAAGAGGTTGTCCTCTGCTTGGTGCAAATAAACTTATATATATAGGAAATGATTAAAATGATGGATGATTTTTATTATGTTTGGCTCGAAGTGTTAGTTGGAAGGTTATGAGCCGTGCTTGGATAGGAGATAATTTTCAGAGATTAGAATCTCTATTGGCGGCTTGAAAGCCAGAAAATGCTATTTTAAATAAGAATTCGCACTAGGCAGTTGAAAATATGCTTTTTATGAAATAATGGCACGCGGCCAGCATTTGTGCTTCTTCATTACAGAACGTGTATGCATTACTTCTTAGACACAAGCCGTTTCGATCCAAATCGTTCCAAGGTAGTCACCCCGGAAAGCTGCCTCATTCAATGAGTTTCAGCAAGTGACAACTCACATGACAACTGAAAAGACAACAACTGAATTCGCTTCGAGGCTGGCTGCTTTTTTTATAACCATGGCTCTGATTAGCAATTAAGCTGATTGGTTAATCATTCCCGCCTTTTAGGTGACGTATGCATAATTTTTCCCTCACTTGATTCTTTATAAAAGGGGCGTGTCCTTGATGTTCACCCGTCATTTTATCGAAAGATTCTGAAGGATAAACAACAAGCAAACGCTTTTCTCAAGGCGAAAACAGATCTTTATTTTCAAAAGCATTTTTCCCAAAGCCTGCTTCACGAGTTCCCCTAAGATCACTTCGCAAATTAGAGAGGTGATGTACCATTTCATTAGCCACTACGCTTATCCCTATGACTTCTAGGAACTGAAACTCACCCGATGTCATCCTATTTTCTAACTTTTACAATCTTCAATCCTTCAAAAGACGGATGCACTTATGGTCCTTACTCGTACACTATTTCGCTTTCGAACAAAACCACTTTATTCAATATTTCTTCTTATGAATTCAAATGAAAATGCAATTTCAAAAAGGGCACATGTCTGAAAATTGAAAATGTTCAGGAACAAAAAAAAACTAATTATTTTCTAAAATAGTGTAAAATTTATAAAATTTAGGTATCTTTGAGTTAGATTTTAGGGGCAGTAAAATTAAAACCAGTGCCTTTTTCGACCATAGTAGGTGCAGGGATTTAGATTATATTTACTATATGAAAAAGTGTATGTGTCAAAATATGCGAGATGTGCCCTTTTCGAAATTGCATATTCAAATAAATATTAATAAAAAGTTTTTGTCTAAATCAAGGACACTCTCTTTGATTATAATTGTAAAGATTAGTTTTGAGTGAATTCTATATTATTGACTCTTCGGGTCATCCTGTACAATAAACAAATAAAAAAGATCCTTTATATTGATTTTATATTAAACGAGTGTTTTTATAAAGAATAACTTTTTCTTCTAAAATGAATTGGATATTAAAAAAGTTATTCCTATATTGAACTCAGACAGGAAAGCTCAATATATTGACTAGTTGTTTAAAAATTATTCTCCATCTTAAGACTTTTCATTTTGGTAATATAATTAAATATGTATATAAACTGACAATAAACAAGAAAAAATAAATCTCAAATATAGAAATAAATAGATATAAATATGCAAACAGCATATTATCACGAAATTGTTAAATCCCTGTGGATGAGATCCAAGGCCATTTAAGGGGGAAACGACTTTGGAGAATTGATTAAATTGACGGAAAGTTTTCCTCGGTTATGATGATAGTAGTGGGGGAATGGCTAAAAAAAGAATTCTAAGGGGAGCCCTAAAAGACAATGTCGTGATAACAACGACAAAAGGACTCAAGACACAATTCTCAATTGAATTCTATTTAAATCTTTTTAGAATATAAACAAAAAAAATCAATGGAATTTAAGAAAATAACAGAGAATAATACTTATAAAAATTAAACAAAAAAGTGGAAAAATTGAAAGCTTTTCCCACAGCTATTTGGTGCACTTTCTACACTCTTTAATAACACTTCTCTGCATGAAAATTGACCCCCCACACCTGCTGATTCACATATAAAATGACCTCATGAACCCGAATATGACCCCCATTTTTCGCCATCACCCTTCGTTTTCTGGGGACCCCCCCCCCCCCATTCTTATCACTTTTCGATAATTTTATGTCCATAAATTTGATTTGAAAGAGGAAGGATTATTTTAACTGTTAAACTTCTTCTGAGGAGCCAGAGAGGTGAAAAGTCTAAAAAATGAACATTCGTAGCAAGGAGATTTGGGAGAGGGGGGGGGGATTTCTCACCTTAAATTGTAAAAAAAAATCATTAAAAATGATCGTTTTTTTCTGGTATTTTCGCTATTCCTCCCCCCCCCCCCCCAAATCTCCCTCCTTGCTATAGAAGTTCATGTTTTAGAACTTTTCACCTCTCTAGCCCCTCAAAAGAAAAAATGTTAGAAAAAATCGCAATTGGTCTTACTTATGACCTTGGAAATGTTTAGATCGTTAATGCGGGCCGAATTGCAATTTGGGCTTGCCAGGCCTGGATTAGACAAAACAAATACTTTGTTTAGAAAGAATAGCGTATTTTATAGTTATAGTTTATATTTATTAAAATTAAAAAATAGATAACTAGGTAGGTTTCAAAAATAAACAGTATTTCTTTCATTTGTGAAACCTACCTAGTAATATTTAAAAGAATCGTAGGGAGTTGGACCAGAATTTAAATCAAACGCAAAGTTTCTTAATTAAATGGGCCGAACGTTTCGTCACTGAAATTGATGATTCGGTGAAGTCATACTCTTTAGAATGTTTTGTTTGTAGTTAGAACTCCTGACAAATAAGTTTATAAAATAAGGTAAAAATTAACCTAACATTCTACTGATGTACTACTGTTAAAAACAGGAAATGATTAATAAAAGGTGTCTAATTGTTTCCACTATTTCAGCTACTGAAAAAGCTAATCAATGACGAAACGTTTGGCCCATTTAATTAAGAAACTTTGCGTTTGATTTAAATTCTGGTCCAACACACTACGATCCTTTTAAATATTTGATTATGGATGGAAATAGTACCTAGTAATCTATTTTTTACTGTTATTAAAGCAAATAGTAACAATAAGTTCAGTAATTTCTAGCCTTTTTATTTTTCTTAATTTAATATTAATACTGTGGCTTCAAAGTGGGTTAAAATCTTATAAAATTCTATCCTTTTTAATTCATATCTTTTTACTTTACCATACAGGGTATGGTCGTGCATGAAAAAAGTGTTTTTTTCCCTTCTTTTTTTCAAAACATCTCGAAAACGGCTGAAACTATTTTGATTAAAAAAATTGAGCGAAACCATGGCATTTCGATCTACAAAAAAGCTCGAATAAGTAAACATCGAAAAAATTATATTTTTTGAGATAATAATTGTTTTGTCAAAATGTCTGTTAGTTAGTCTGTGCGTTACCAAATTTTGTGGACGAGCTAGCTCAAAAACTAGTGTGAATATCGAAACCAAATTTCACACGTAGTTTTAATCCATTGAGATTAAGAGCTGATTAGATTTTGGTACATATCGACCCAAAATTAAGAGGGCTGGAGGGGGGGTTAAAAATTAAAAATCTAGGCCGTTTGAGCAAACTCAACCAAATTTTGTATACATAATCAGTGAACCCCCAGAAGTCTAAAAATGCAAAAACTAACCACTTAAAATGGAGGAGGGGTTTAGGGTCAAAAAATGAAAATCTTGGCCACTTACCAAAGTCAACCAAATTTTGTATACATAATCAGTGGGACACCAGAAGTATAAAAATGCAAAAACTAACCCCCCCCCCTACATGATTATAAATAATTTTAGGGGCCAGGTTGTATGGTAAAGTCAAGTGGATGGCCACATCAGAACACGTCAGCTTATTTATAAATACCTAATATTTTGAACTAAAAATTATTTTTGAAGATTACCTTTTTATATTCTCGATCATTATAATTTAATTAAATATTTTTAAAAACCGTAGAAGTCTTAATTCTCCCCCATCAGTTTCCTTTCTCTCAAATCTCATAATCTTCAATCCTTTCAAGGAAAAGTTCTCAAAGTCCTCAGTCACTCTTCAACCCCTTCAATGTTTTTCAACCCACTCATGATCTTTCTTTAAGCCAACTTTTACTTTGCATCTTTACTTATTATAAAAAAAGAAAAGAAAAAACGTTCCCTGCCTTAACTAGGGCGCTAATTAGTTAAAGTATGATTTTCGAAAGTTGGATTATATTTTTTTTAATTAGAAAAATATTATAAATTATAGTTAAATTGATACATCGACAGTCTGAGCATATGGTAAACGAGCTTTTCGGGCGTGCCATCGCCCTGGCGGACAGCGTCTCGGTCCAAAAATTTTATTCCTCTTAAAAAAACCACACTCCAAATGTATACCCGTAAACTACCGAAAATACATCGTCGCTTAAAAGTTTCGCCTCTTTAATTTTTGAGTGGCGAGGGGGGGGGGGGGGGGATAATTATCAATATATTTAATGTTTCTTAATTTAAAATGAATTGGAGTCTTTCATTTCAATGTGTAGTGAACTTTTGTCTTTGTAAGAGGCGGCCCGCTCCTCGGAGGCCCAATAAACAAAATAAAATAAAATAAAATAAATTGGAGTCTTTCATTTCAAAATTCGAGTCCAAATTACAATTATATTTCAAATTTGCCTGGTTAATGAAAATCGATTGGAGCCATCAGTTTAAAATCCGAGCTGACAATTATATTTCAAATTTGCCTCCTTAATTAATATATATTTAATGTTTCTTAATTTAAAATCTATTGGTGTTTTTTCATTTTCATTCGAGTTCAAATGAATACAATATTATCTCGACACCAAGTCTAAATCAAAAATATATAGTTTTAGTCACAGAAATCAAGATATAAATATTAATGTTGCATTGGTGTAATGGCTAGAGCTGATGCCCTTAGTTCAAGAGTTCGTCGGTTCGATTCTAGGCAAGAGGGTAATTTTTTTAACGAAAATTCTCTCAGCGTTGTTACAAATTAATCTAGTCTCTTATATATAGTATTGGTAAATTAACCTGATCAGGGTTAATGAAGACTCAAAAACAAATAAATAAAATTAGATGAAAAAGCTAAAACTCACTAAAATCTTCAAATTTTTTGGTGTCTTAAAATAGCCGAAGAAATCAGCGATTAAAATATTTTGCAATCATAGAAGAATATCTCAGTATTGGTTGAAGACAGTCTGGAAATACACAAGAGACTTCTTCAAACAAATAATATTTATTGGAAATATTTTTCCAGAGTGTTATATGCTTCCTTCATTGGCTCTATTTAACCCTGAATAATATCGGTTTCCAAACAATTTTATAAAGGAAAAATATCTCCAATAAATATTATTTGTTCGAAGTATTTATTCTCTTATTTATTTCTGGACTGCCTTCAACCAATTCTGAGATACTAATATATCAGTCCGTCTCCAAAAAAAACTTCTATCGTATTGACAAATAAACATCTTGTATATTAATATTTTTCATTATTAATGTTTTTCGAGTCTTATTAATAAACAAAGAAATCCCCCATTAAAATATTTTGTAATAATTGAGGACATGCTCTACAATGTACATATATTGATAATTTTTATTAATATCATTTTCGAGTAGGTATTAAAATAGACAAATAAACTAGCCATTAAAATATTTTGTAATCATTGGGAGCTACTCTGTATTTTTAATTTTTCTAACCTATATTTTTTTTGTCTTACAGTAAACAAAAACTCAGTGGTTAAATTAATATCTTGCAATCACTAAAAAACACCCTGTATAATGATAATAGTCTAACAAATAAATTATATTAGGTATACATATTTGTATTTGTTAATTACATACTAGTATACGTTTATTTGCATCAAGCAGAGGACAGCCTCATTGATATCTCTTTATAAAAATAATGTATATATTTATTAGTAGCAAAATACTCATATAAAAGTAAGTAGTATTGTTTTATATTAGATTTTCATAGATTTACATTTATATTTAGTTTCAATTAAGTCAAATACCTAAGGGCGTCCCTGGCCATAAGTATTGCTATTCTATAAAAATTATATTAAGAAAATCCATTCAATTATAGCTTAGATTATTAAATTAAACAAGCTGTTTAGCAAAAGAAAGTAATATGCATGTGTTAAAAAAATAGAGAAAGAAAGAATGTATGTATATTCAAATTAATTTACCTTCGAATAATGTGTAGATGTTGTCTTGAGAGTTTCTCGACACAAAATGAGCGAGAAATAGGAAAGGAAAGAGTCCAGTTACTCGATAAGATAACCCCACCCGGAGAAATTCCCTTGAATTTCGATATAGATTAATTCAAAGGATTCGCAAATAAACATTTTTCTATATCATTTTTTTTATTATATAAAGTGAAGTAATCATTCTAATGACTGTCTCGGGCCCCTACTACTCTCATAAATTTATATGATTTTATTTCTAGCTTTTCCAATTTAATTTCAGAAAAGACCAATTGTATTTGAGAATTCTCCATTGAATAATAGAAATTCACAATTATATTTCAGAAATCTCAATTCAATTTCAAAAAATTTGAACTTGTATTTCAGAATTTTCAATCGAATTGAAAATAAACATATACAGGGTGGGGCATAAAGATCTACCACATTTTGAAGAGGTATAAAAAATGAAAAAACTGAAAAATAAATTTTTTTTTTTTTAATGTGTTTTTATCATTATTAGACAAAAAAGGGGTCAACAATGAAAATTCTAGCCCTTTCGACCAAACTCAACAAAATTTCGTATACATATTCTGTGGACCCCCAGAAGGCGAGAAATGAAAAAACTAACCAAATTTTGTATATATAGTTTGGTCGAAAGGGCTAGAATTTTCATTTTTGAACCCCACTCCATGTTTGGTGGTTAGTTTTTGCATTTCTAGCCTTCTGGGGGGGTCCACAGAATATGTATAGAAAATTTGGTTGAGTTTGGCCGAAAGAGCCAGAATTTTCATTTTTGATCCCCCTCCCTATTTTTTTCTCTCTGATATGTTTAAAACACACTAAAAAAAATATTATGTTCTTTTCAAACAAATATTCAGTTTTTTTCTAGTTAAATTTTTTCATTTCTTATACCTCTTCAACATATGGTAGATCTTTATGGCCCACCCTGTATAAACAATTAACGAAACAATTGATATTTTCTAAAATTGAATTGAGATTTCTGAAATACATTTGTGATTTTCAAATATTCAATTGAGAATTCGGAAATACAATTGGAGTTTTCTGAAATACATATGGAAAAGGTGTAGTATAAAACAAATAGAAAAAAATGTTGTTTTTTTTCTTCAAAATATCTCCAAAAGGGTTAAATAATTTTAGTAAAACTTGTGAAAGGAAAAATTTAAATTATATTAATATATTTTTCTAAATAAAGACATTGAAAGAAATGAAATCATCAAAAATATATATACCTATATGTATCAGTAGCGTGAGATTCATAGATGCTGTGGATGCGATGCATCCCTAAAATTTCAAAAATTAGTGAGTTAAAGTATTTTCACAAAAAACAGGAGGATCTTTGTATTTTCAAATTATTATCCGTTATTTTAAATATTTCTATAAAAATCATTTTTTTGTTTAGAAAGGTATATATTTTGGTTCTCGAAATGAAATAAAATTGTTTCATAGTTTCAAGGGGCAATTAAAATGAATGATTTTTCATAAAAAGGCGTATCTTCCAGTTCAAGTATGTCAAAGACAAGTTCATACGAGTTTGAGTCAAATAAAAATTGCTCTCACTGAGGACTATTAAAATAGAAATAATTCAAAAAAGGAATAAATAAAAATGATTCGAGAACTTTTGGACTAATCTATTTCTAAGAACTCTCAATATATAAGATCGGAAATAACTAAGAGTGCTATATAGACAAGTCATAGCTTGCTTATAGAAATAGAATTAGGGTAAATTTAAGATTTTCTTATAGGACAAACTGATTCATTTTGGTAGATTGTCGATTTCCATCTCAAGGACTGTGGAGTTTAAGGAGGTCATTTCGCCGTCAATGTTAAATAAAAAATATTAGATTTTAAACATAAATTAATTTTGTATAATAGTTTAAGTCTCTATCTATGCTTTGGTGAAGTTTCAATCACACATTAGCGAGCAAATTTTTGAAAATGTAAATATTTTCTTAGTCTTATGGAAAATTAAGATCTTGACACTTTCTCTTGAATTATAATACTATTAGTTGATTATATAAAGTTAAAAAAACTAAAAATTAGCTTATTGAAATATGGAGGCTTCTTTTTTTGCAATAAAATATATGATTGACCGACGAATTTACTTAGATATTTACTTTAAAAAATCACATAAATGCTATGTTTGGATGTAAACATAAACAGTATTAATACAACGCATTGCCAAATCATACAAGAGTTATTATCAGCTGATTTGAATAAATCAAACTAACTTTTGTATTTAATTATTTTTTTTATAATTGTTTTTATTTCAAACATTTACGGGTTTCATACTATTTATTTTTTAATTCTATTATTTTTCATTTGTATTTTAACTTATTTTATTAAATAGTAGATACTACACTTCTTTTGACTCAACTGGAGCGAAAGGACCTCCGTAAGTAATAAGATTTAATTCCTGACTCCTATCCACTCTCACACAAAGCAGTATCCGTTTGGGGCGAAGGTCCCAAAATATACTTTTAAAAAATCTAATGTTAAATTGGAAAAATAATGAAAATCATGTCGAATTTGATGAAATTTGCAAAAAAAAAGCGAAGATTAAAATAAAATTTCAAAAATTCAACGGTACTATTTTAGACAGCATTCCCTGGTTAAAAGTCACCAACCCCTCTGATATGTATATATTTCTTTTTGCAGAATACCTATGGCTACTTTCGAAAAATCAATTTGGAATATAATACCTAATAATAAATATAAGATTATTATAAAATATTTTCAAAATTCTTTTTATAACTTTACACAAGATCTGCTTTTTAATAAGGCAGACAAAGCCTAGTAAGCAGGAACATCAATAATAAAGTAAAAAACTCAATTTTTGAAAATTCAAATAATCTTACAATAAATGGTAATTGTATTGACACAGAAGTTTTCTAAAATATCCATCCATTTGTAAATATTGAGTCAATCGATCTTTTTTTTTGTCTTTCAAAGTAAATGAATATTATTACAACGTAAAAAAAAAATATAAATCGATCACCCGGGTTCATTTAAATTCTAGTAAACATTCGATGATAGAATGAATGCATAAATTACTATTTTTTATATTTTTGAACAATTTAAAAAAATATATATATATAAGGGTTTTTAAAAAAATCATATTTATCCATAGTTGATCATTTCATGAATTTTAATACAAATCTAAATAAAACAATTTCCAATTCAATCAGATGGATATTTTATGAATGTTTGATTACTGCAAATTATAAGCAAACATATGTAAAAAATATTCTCATTTTTAGGAATTCCAAAATTCAATAGGTGGAATCGTCCATGAAAATAAATTTATTGTAGTTCTTTTACCAACTAAATGGATTTTTGAATGTTAAAAATTAGTGTGAGAAAAAAGACCATGTACTATACATGAATTGATCCATTTATTTATTATCAAGTTAAATTAAAGGAGACAATAGAAGAAAAAAAGAAATTCTTTAATTTATTTTTCCAGCAAAAGACACACTCTTTTATTATTTCCTTTTATTTATAAAACTTCTGCTACTCTCGGCAAAAAGAAACTCAATTTATTATCAAGTTGTTAAGAATATTTAGTTTCTCAAGATATCGATAAAGAAGGAAATATTTAAACAACTAAACAGGTTTTTTTCCAAAAATAACAAAGTTCTTTAACTTGAAAAAATATTTTTAAAAAGAAACTTTTATTGCAAAACACTCTAAAAAAGCAGAAAATAAATTTTTATTTAGTATATACTTACTCTAGAATTGGCTTAATTACATGAGCTAAAAATAAAATTATGGAGGCTTATTTTAATGAAATTCAAAGTTAAAAGTGGACTCAGGGGTTGGCCGAGCGGTTATCGTATAAGCCTGCTAACCAAGCGGACCCGGGTTCAAATCCGACTCGCGCAACCGGCTAAAATCTAATCCGATAGAAGACAAAATTTAATAATAGTATCGTAAATTGGCTAATGGCTGAAGGCCGATAAACCCAAAAGTTAAAAGCGCTCTTGTTTATATTAATAGGCATTATGATAAAGCAGATTTTTAGAATAGATACTAAATATTTTTTTTGCATATTTTTTAGTAAATTTTAAAATAAAATGTGGTTTTAAAAACACGAAAATTTATAGTGTATTTTTATTTTATTTTATACGTATGTCTTTAAAATCTAAAAGGCATATTTCAGGTAGTTGGACTTTGGACTAATTAATTGAGTCGCTCAGAAGACAATGTGTTTGAGTTTATAAAACACCAAGGGTTAAAAAAATGATGTTTTTTAAGTTTTATCTCTCCAAAAAAACATAGGCATTCAGAAGAAATAAAAAGTAGAGCCTGCTGAAGAAGACAGAACTAAGGAATAAAATATTTTAAGTAATTACTGGCATTTTTGGATCTTTTGTATTGACTTCTGAGCGACTCAATTGTTTAATTTAAGCTGATTTCCAGTCCGGACAAAAACATTCCAGAATATATTTAGAGAATGGAGATAGGTGAGAAAAAAAAACTACGGCCAAAATAAAAGTATGGTCACTTATTTTAATTAGATTTAAATATCAAAACGTTTCCGTTTTTATTTAGTCATGAAAGTAATTTTTAGAATAGTTAATAAAGTAATTTTTCGAACATTTGGAAATAAAAGTCTGTTTTGAAGAAAAATAAAATTTTTATTTTATACGTTTTGATCTTTGAAATTTAATTTTTCAGGCATTTAATAGATGTTTTTAAGGAATCAGTTACTTTCTGTTTCTCCTGAAGATGGGTTAGTCACCCGAAATATATATATCGAGATTAAAGATTCTCCAAAAATAAATTCGTTTTATTTTTTTATATCTTAATGTGAAACCTACCAAGTATTTTTTAACCAATAAATTTAATAGATGCATTATTATTTCTTCAGTGCCCTAAAGAATAACTTGGTATAGTTCGGACAAAGGGTCGAGAATTTTAATTTTTTCACTGACTGAAACCAAAGTATAGTACTGAGACTTGGAAAAAATTTTCACTTTTTTGATCTGATATTGCATTGAATTTAACAGAATATGTCTTAAAAATTAACGCCTGAAGAATGCAAATTGTGTGTTACAAATCTGGTCTGGTTGTCGAAATACAGGCGTCGCCATAAGGTGCTGCCATCTTTTAGAGAATTCTGAATGAAATAGTTGTTTCCAAATTCTTTTACTTTGTAAAGTTTTTAGATGTACGAATAATGTATGCAAACTTGTAAATGGAGTGTAAATACAAAGATATATGAACAAAAGGACTGGCGATATTTCAAAGTACAAGTTGGGAGCTTGTAAGGATAGAAGATCTGAAATCCGTTTTTGAACTTGCCTTTGAATTACACGCTGGTAGGTGCTATTCTCTGTGGTATATTTGATACAGAAGCAAATTTCGCCCTTAGAGAATATTACCTGTGTCTGAGAGTAGAAAGCCACGTCTAGTTTAAGGTCGATTTAAGCCTGGATGAAATATCGTCGGCATCATGTTCAACTAACGAATCCGGAAATTGCTTCCTTTCACACAAGAACTTTGAATATTGATTTTAAATAGGAAAACTTTTCATGTAAGAGAACAAAGGGAAAGTGTTTTTTTTTATGAAGCGGGTTGAATATTTAAATAAATGATAAAAATTAATTTATAAAAGTGGGGTAAAAATAAAAGTTGAAAATATAATTTTTATTACTCTTTTTGATTAAGACATTCGATAAAGATAAAGTATTATTTCTGGATATAAAAGTACAGATTGCCGATAGTAGCAAAAGAAAGATGAGTTAGAGATGATTTTCCCTAAAGGGGTAATGTGAAAATTTTGAAATAAATGATTATTTATTGAATATACAGGGTGGGGCATAAAGATCTACCACATTTTGAAGAGGTATAAAAAAATGAAAAAATTTAATTAGAAAAAAACCGAATATATTTTTAAAAAGAACATAATTTTTTTAATGTGTTTTAAACATTATCAGACAAAAAAAAAGGGGGGGGGGGGTTAAAAATGAAATTTCTAGCTTTTCGACCAAACTCAACCAAATTTTGTGTACATATTATGTGGAAATGATAGAAATGCAAAAACTAACCACCCAAAATGGAAGGGGAGGGTCAAAAATAAAAATTCTAGCCCTTTTCACCAAACTCAACCAAATTTTGTATACGTGTTCTGTGGACCCCCAGAAGGCTAGAAAAGCAAAAAATAACCAAATTTTGTAACCATAGGGCTAGAATTTTCATTTTTAACCCTCGCCTCTCCTTTTTTCGTCTGATATAATATTTAACACTAAAAAAAAATCGGTTGTCTGTAAAGTCGGTTTACTGACGATAGTTGAACGTGACAACGTCATAAGAAAATACCATTCCATCAGTATTTTCTTATGACGTTGTCACGTTCAACTATTGTCAGTAAACCGACTTTACAGAGAACCGATTTTTTTCATAAAATTCTTCGTTCAGAAAATCATTTTAAATTTACAAAATACTTGAATAAAATTTATTGTTTAAATTTCTACTCGACTGTTAAAATTTAATTTTTGATTTTATTATTTTATAATAATAAATTTTGTATGAAAGATATTAATTTGCCGATGGTAATAGATTCAAATTTACTAGAAAATCATAAGATGGTGTCATCTATTAAATCCGATGGAATGGAATATTTTTAATTATATGTCAGAGGGGTTGTTTTTCACCCCCTCGTTCGATTCCCGAGGGGGTGAAAAACAACCCCTCTGACATATAATTAAAAATATTCCATTCCATCGGATTTAATAGATGACACCATCTTATGATTTTCTAATAAATTTTGTATTGACATTATTTCTTTCAGCAAGTAAACTGAATAAAAGTTGTTGTTCAATTAGTTACTTAATTATTTTTGCAAATTTAATTGTAATTTGTTGTAAAAAAGTAATAATTTTGAATAATTTATTATAAGAATAAACTGTGATTAAATTATTGTTCATAAATCTTAAATTTAAAATTTAAAATTTGGAAACATCATTAAAATTTTTGTAACTGTAGCTTTTAAAAAGCCCGCCTCAATCTTTGTCGCTCGTTCCGCGCTCTCGCTTCCAGTTCAAGCCTTAAATGGAACGCCTCAGAGCGAGGTAACGCCGCATGAGTCATGTTTTTTCGTGCGTGCAGCCTGCTCCATCGAATTATAAGACGTTGTCACGTCAAAAATATTTTATGTTGTTCTTTTCAAAAATATATTCAGTTTTTTCTAGTTAAATTTTTTCATTTTTTATACCCCTTCAAAATATGGTAGATCCTTATGCCCCACCCTCTATTAGAAATACATAAATAAAATTCGGAATAAAAAATTATTGGGAAGTTTTAAAGAAGTGAAGAAGAAAAAAAATATTAAATTCATTAAGATGATTCATTAAGGGGGCTTAAAAATTTAAAATGTGGGGGAAAACAATTAAATCAAGTCACTTAAGTTCTGGAAGAAATTTAATAAAGAAAACAATTAATAAAAAATTGTACAGTAAGCCTTATATCCACTAAATAGGAAAATATGCAAATCAATAAATTTCTAAATTTCTTATTGGAAAGTTATTTTTATTTTTAAAAACCGACATTCCTCCTTCTTCGCGGTTTAAATGGATCAACGAAGAAAACATATACTGTTAAAGGAGAAGAAAGAAATTTCCTGTATATTTCCTTTGTTGACCCTTTTAAATCCTGAAGCAGGAGGGAAGATCATTCGAAAAGTCGATTTTTAATAGAATGAAAGTGACGTTCCAATCAATTTTTATTCGGAATTTTATTCTTCATTATCCTTGGGCTTTTTGTCAACTCTCCACTATTTATTGATACGAGGACAATAAAAAACAGGCATCAACAAATAAAACACACATAAACAAAAAATACGTTCTGTTGATAAAATGTTACGCCAATAGGTGTTTTGGTACCAACGAAATCAAACAGCTACAATGAATTAACAATTAATGACTCCCTTGGGACTACTTATCTGAAAAGTACCTATTATAATGCTTTTTATGGGTATTTTATCAGGGGAAATTAAAAGAGAGAGGCGAAAATCAAAAATAGGGAAAATCACTGCCATAAGCCTTATAATAAACAAGATTTATGTGAATCTATGTTTTTCTGAATTTGAAGAATCAATGATATCAATAAGCTGGCCAAGTGCGAGTCGAAAACCTAGGATTCCGTAACATATCTTCCAAAATACTTAAAATACTAAATTCGTTCTTATATGACGTTAATAAGGATCTAATAATTGGATTTATAGTTGAAATTTTAGTAAAATCACAATTAATTATTTATTGAACACGATTAGATAATACAATAAAACTACGACGTTTCGATCAACTTATTCTGCGATCGTTCTCAAGTATGAGCAGATGAGCACCCACTCCAGATTCTAGGTTTACTAAAACTAAAATTTCAACTCTAAATCAAATCAATCACACAAATAAAAGTTTCAACATCTTCATTACTAATGAATAATTTTAATTATTTTCTTAAAAAGTCGGACTGGTAAGCGAAATAAGTAGGTTATAATGAAAGGCCGTCCATAAATTATTTTATTTTATTCAATTTCCGACGTTTCGGAGACTTTTTCTCTCCTTCTTCAGGGTGTTAAATAGTTATTGATGGGTGAGTATAACTCGGTTTCCATTTGTCTCTCCTTTCAGTTATAGCAACAATATTACAATGTTTTCCAACATTATACCATAAGTGTACATGGTTATCAACAATATTACAATTTTTTTTATAATGATATTGATACAAGAAGAAGTTGCACCAAGAAGGTACAACCTCTGAAGCCCGTGAGTGGACCCTTGTAACGTGAAGATAAGGGGAGATTTAAGGATTGGGTAGGAGTCGAAAGTATCTGTGGATGCTGGTCTTGAAAGTTTGAAGGTTATAAGTAGCTGGAAAGACGGTCGGGGGAAAGAGAATTCCAGTCTCTAGATGTCATAGGGATAAATGAATTGGCGAATGCGTTTGTTCGATTAGTATCTAGTTTAAGCGCGTAGGGGTGTTGAATTTTAGAAAATCGTGTATTTCGGGCAAATGAGGCCTTTGGTGGGATTATCGATTTTATTTCGTCAGAACAAAATTGTTGATAACCAAGTACACAATATTGCAATTACAATATTGTTGATAACCAAGTCCACAATATTACAATTACAATTTTGTTGATAACCAAGTACACTTATGGTATAATGTTGGAAAATATTGTTGCTATCACTGAAAAGAGAGACAAATGGGAACCGAGTTATACTCACCCATCAATAACTATTCAATACCCTGAAGAAAGAGAGAAAAAAGATCTCCGAAACGTCGGAAATTGAATAAAATTAAATAATTTATGGACTGCCTTTCATTATAAGCTACTTATTTATAATAAATTCGAAATTTTTCATAGATTTAAGCTGAGCCATTTCTAAATGACGACTGTTACAAAAATCTCATTAAAATGACCACATCGTCATTTTAAAGTGAAATTAAATGTAAAAGAAAAAAATAGTCTAGTTTTAATTAAAGAGATCTTTTCAGATATCCCTTGATAACAAAATATTTTGTATTTTCGAACGCTTAAAAAATTTAACCCTCCTAAAATATTTATCTAATTAAAATTTTAATAAATCTACTATACTCTGTCAGACGGAATAAGATAAATTTTAGCGACACTAATAGGGTCCCGTTTTACTTTTAAATGTAACCCCATCCTCCCCCTAAAAAAAGAAACTTAAATAATAAATTAATGTTTTCATTTAACTTCAAACGTTTCGTGGATAATGTTCCTTTTATAAATGATATTTTTTTTAGCTTTAGTAAATATAAATACTTGATACCACCGGGAGATCCTTTTATAGCGAGACTCTGTTCTTCCTGATAAAAAACCACTTGTGACTTTTAAACTACTAAGAATTTGAAATGTTTAATACACAGCTAGATTTATTTAATCTTTTTAAAAATGTGGTCTTGTAATTTTTATTGTGAAATCCAGGTTATTAAGCCATCGGTCGTAGTGTCCCCTCCCCTCCTATAACTTTATAATCATTTGATTTAAAAATTTATAATAATTAATTAAAATAGCTATGAGTATGAATTCTGTCTTAGGGGGGTTCGGGACAGTTTATCATTTTTATAAGAAAATTCTAAAATTTTTACCATCGAATCATTGATGTATTAAATATTTATTTCCGAAATTTGAAGTTGATCGTGTGTCCCATTTCCAAGAAATAAATTATTGGAAATTGTCCTTTTAACATGGAAGTAAATGGACCGAGCTTTTAAAAGGGCTATAACTTCTATACAAATTATATCATTTTCAACAAATTTATACAGATCAATAATTGAACTTTTATGACTCGAATGATACATTTTTCAATAGATTTGACAGTCTAGTTAATTAGTTATTCATAAATGTAAAAATAAAAAGTTATTTGCATCCTACAGAATATAACAAAAACACTAATGTAGAATTCCAACTCTATTTCTTGAAATCGGTTTTGTGTTAAATAAATGTTTTTATAATGAGAAAAAATTTATTTCAATATTCTTTTTATTAATATTATCAAAACAAAGATTATTAATCGAAATTAACCTCATTATTAACAATTTTTTTCTTAAAAAATTTAGTAGCCAAACGTTGTCACCCTGTAGATATACAAAAGATTTTTTCAAAGATAGAAAGCTGTCCCGAACTCCCTTAATACAAAAATTATTTTTACTTTACCATACACGGTATCAAGTATTGTAATCGTGCATGAAAAAAGCCGTTTTTTGCTTGTTTTTTCTCGAAATATCTCAAAAACGGCTGAAACTATTTTGATTAGAAAAATTGAACGAAACCATGGCATTTTGCTCTACAAAAAAGCTCTAATAAATAAACATCGAAAAAATCATATTTTTCGAGGTAATAATTGTTTTGTCAAAATGTCTGTTAGTCTGTGCGTTCATTATGCATTGAGCTCTTGGACTGTGAACATCTAGTGATTAACCGATTATAGAATTCCAAAATAACTTGAGATTCTTATCATTAAAAAGAAATTTTTTTTTTTTTTCTTTTGTCTTGTTCATATCGGGAAAAAATCTTCTGATAGGGCAGGACAACAAGAGGGCTTGAGCCCCCCCCATTAAATATGGCATCAAATAATGCCATATCCAGTGATCAAAATTTACATTATACATCTTCATCAAGTGAGTTTCCGTCAAGAAATAGTGACTCATTCTCAGAACAAGAAATATCACAACATTCACAACCCAACATCGCATCCAACCAGTTATCATCAAAAAATGATAACTCATCATCTCAACAACCTGTTAATCAAGAAATGGAAGTAACATGGCAAAGGGTCAAAAGAAAGCGAACCATTTCAGGTGAAAAATTACAATTACCTAATCAAGACACTCTATTAATACAACAAACAAATCGTTTTGCTCCACTTGCCAATATTAACCCATCAAGTGAAAACAAAATTAATGATTCAAACAAAATTTTGAAAACTCCATCTCCTCCGCCCATATATATTTATCACGTTTTAAATTATAAAGATATGGCAGATAGCGTATCTAAAATTATAAATAAAAATGAATTCACATGCAAGGCCATGAAAGATTCTACAATAAAAATTAATGTCACATCCATAGAAGCCTATAGAAAATTGGCAAAATTTTTAAAAGAAGGTAATGTCATTCACCACACTTACCAATTAAAACAAGACAGAGCTTTCCGTGTTGTAATAAAAAACCTCCACCATTCTATCAACATTGATGATATCAAACATGAACTAAATGAAAAGGGTTTTAATGTAAGAAACATGACAAACATAAGAAATAGATTAACCAAAGACCCTCTTCCACTATTTTTTCTTGATCTTGAACCAAATGACAATAATAAAAATATCTATAATATTAACTATTTACAAAATACAAAAATAATTGTCGAACCACCCAGAAAGAAAAATGTAATTCCCCAATGTACGAGATGTCAAAATTACAACCATACAAGATCATATTGTTTCAGACCATATATATGTGTCAAATGTGGGGGCCAACATGACACTGCACAATGTACCAAACTAAAGAACATCCCCGCTGTCTGTGCGAATTGCAAAGGAGATCATCCAGCAAATTATAAAGGATGTTCAATATACAAAGAACTACAAAAAATGAGAGGCAAATCAATGAATAATACTGAACCCAATACCAATCGCGGAAAAACTCCTATCCAAACTCAAACAGAACATACAACAGCATCACTCCTTCCCCCTCCGCCTCCATTACATCACTCAAACCCCCAGCTAAAGTTTCAAAGATCATACGCCCAAGTTGTTGGAAATGCAAATAATAATAATCAAACAAATGACATCAATACAGTATTAACTTCCTTCATGAACGAATTCAAAACGATGTTCAATCAATTATTGGAACAAAATAGACTTATACTTAACCTGCTATCACAAGTCATCAATAATAATAACTAGAAATGGCTGATGCAATCAGAATAGCTCTCTGGAACGCCAACGGATTGGTTCAACGAAGAAACGAAATTGAAATATTTCTACATATGGAAAAAATTGATATTCTCCTAGTGTCAGAAACGCACTTCACTTCTAAAAACTACTTCAAAATACCTAAATATAAATTTTACTCTACAGAACATCCCGATGGCACAGCACATGGAGGTACGGCGATACTAATCAAAGAATCAATATTCCATTATGAACTTGATAAATATGAAAAAAGCTTTATACAAGCAACATCTATTAAAATCACAAATAAAAATGGTTCGAATATAGTGGTTAGTGCATTATATTGTCCCCCAAGACATTCTATTACAAAAGAACAATTTACATCATTCTTTGAAACACTTGGCCCTAAGTTCTTAGCAGGAGGTGACTACAATTCGAAACACACGAATTGGGGATCTAGACTGATTACACCTAAAGGAGAAATTTGTTAAAATCAATCAATTCAAACGGATATAATACTTTAACGACAAGGAAGCCAACCTATTGGCCTTCAGATCCAAATAGATTACCTGATCTATTAGACTTCTTTATTTCAAAAGGACTTTCAAGTTCCTATACTAACATAGAAGAAAGCCTAGAACTTAGTTCGGATCACACCCCTGTAATAGCTACAATTAGCTCTACGTTGTTAAAAACAAAAATCTATCCCACCCTGAGCAATAAAAAAACGAACTGGAGATTATTTCAGAGAAGTGTAGAGGAAAAATATAAACCTCAGCATATCCTTGAAAACAGAGAGTGATATCGATCAAGCCATAGAACATTTCAATAAAATTATTCAGGAATCAGCTTGGCTTTGCAACTCCGCAGAAATAAGCTACAAAATAAAAGAAATAAATTATCCGTTTGAGATAAGAGAAAAGCTAAAGAGAAAAGCGAAGACTCAAGGAAAATCTGTGCAAAGAACGCAGTATCCACTAAAGATAAATTAATATTCAACAGAGGTATCAAAAGAACTCAAAAATTCTGATAAATAAAAACAAAAATGAAACAATTCAAAATTACCTATCTAAATTATCCCCCAAAAGGAAACAATGAATATTCCGTATGGAAGGCAACAAAATATCTCAAAAGGCCCAAAACATTCATATCCCCAATAAAAATCTACCCAAACACATGGGCAAGAACAAATGCAGAAAAGGCAGAGGTATTTGCAAAACATTTAAGCAATGTATTTATCCCTTATTCTCAAACGTGTTCAAACTCAGAAAACGAAGAAATTGAAGATTTCTTATGCTCCCCATTGCAATTATCTCCTCCCTAATAAATATTTTACTGTAAAAGAAATAAAACAGACAATAAAAAATGAGCGTAAAAAAAGTCTCCTGGATATAGTACCTAATAACTATCGAAATATTAAAAACACTACCTAAAAAAAGGTAGCGCTTTTCTCACTGAGTTGTACAATTCCATAATAAAAACATGCTACTTCCCTACTCAGTTGGAAGTTTGCACAAATTATCATGATATTAAAACCTGGCAAACCTGAAAAAACCAAACTTCATCTTATCGACCGATAAGCCTACTTCCCGAGACATCAAAAATGCTTGAAAAACTCCTACTTCAAAAGATTAAAAGCCGCAGTTGATCTAGATGAAATGCTGCCACACCATCAATTTGGATTTCGACAGCAACATTCAACGGCGAAGAGCAAATCCACAGAATAGTTAATGTTATTGAGAAAATACACTTGAAGAAAGAAAAATATGCACGGGTGTATTCCTGGATGTTGAAAAGGCGAATTTTGACAAAGTGTGTGGCACCAGGGTCTATACTTTACAAAATCAAAAAAACTTTTTCCGGATCATTTTCTATTGGCTTCTTGCGTCTTACCTCAGAGATCCGATTTTTTCAAATAAAAGTAGAATGTGATTTGTCTGGAAATGTATACCATACGATCAGGCGTCCCACAAGGAAGGTAGCGTATTAAGGTCCACTTTCTTGTATTCTGCCATATGCTGCAGAGTTACCAGCCACATCTGACGAGTCATTCATCGCTACATATGCCGATGACACTGCCATCCTTGCAGCACTAGTGAAGACCCAGGCCTTGCCTTCAAATAAGCTTCTAGGAACAGCTCAACATAGGTTCAGAAATGTCAGTTGAATAAGCGGCGAAATTCAGTATAAATGAAAGCAAATCTTCGCATATTACATGGCTACAAATAAAAGATGTACGTGTCCACCAGTGTGTATAAATTCAAAAATTATCCCCAACACTAGTACGGTGAAATATCTAGGTCTGCACCTTATTGACACTAGGCTCACTTGGAAGGAGCACATCAAGAAAAAAAAAGAAATGAAATCAATATTAAATATAAAAATATGTTTTGGCTCATCGGCAGAAAATCACAGCTTGCTCTGAAAACAAAAGTAGATGAGTTATAAAAGCAATCCTTAAGCCTATTTGGTTGTATGGCTGTCAAATATGGGGAACAGCCAGTGAGTCCAACTTAGCGAAGGCAAAGATACAGAGAGTGCTGATCAAAAATTCTCAGAGGCATTACTAATGCCCCCTGGGTACATAACAAATGAAACTCTACATAAAGATCTAGATGTGCAAATCAATCAGAGAAGTCATATACAACCAATTTGATAAACACGCAAAGGAAACTAGAACATCATTCAAGCACATCGGCCCATTGTCCTATTGGACAAATAGCCAGACTATCAGAAGAAGAAGAGAAATACCACATACTTGATACAGAAGAAAGGATGTTGACCTTCAGCTGGAAAAACAAATTCAAATAGGATGGGCATCAATGGATGACTATTCCTTCAGAGATAATTAACTCTCATCAAATTTACTAAAAGTTGTAAAATAAATAACCCGAATTGTAAATATATTGAAATAATGAAATAATAAAAAAAAAATAGTCTGTGCGTTACCAACATTTTTTTTGGACGAGCTAGCTCAAAAACTAGTGTGATTAACGAAACCAAATTTCACCTAGTTTTGGCCCATTGAGATTAAGAGCTGATTAGATTTTGGTGCATATCGACCCAAAATTAAGGGGAGGGAGGGGGGGGGGTTAAAAATTAAAAATCTAGGCCGTTTGAGCAAACTCAACCAAATTTTGTATACATAATCAGTGGACCCCAGAAGTCTAAAAATACAAAAACTAACCACCCAAAATGTGGGGGTGGGGTCAAAAAATTAAAATCTTGGTCATTTACCAAACTCAACCAAATTTTGTATACATAATCAGTGGGACACCAGAAGTATAATAATGCAAAAACTAACCCCCCCCCTACATGATTATAAATAATTTTAGGTGCCAGGGTGTATGGCCACATCAGAACACGTCAGCTTATTTATAATATAATTAATTTGGATCTTAAAATTCTATTTGATATACTAGTACTTATAATACCATGTGGTTTCAATTTTTATACCTTAGTTTCACGGTATTTATTTCCTTATTCTTCAACATTTTTCTTTATATAAATAATTCAACATCTTTTAAATACATTCTTCCTTGTTTTTTGTTATTTTTTAGTTAAATTGGATTTGCAAATTACTGACTCTCAAGTTGATATTTGCATACGAAAAGAAATGTCAAGCAAATATTTTTCTAATAATGATTCGAGTGCGATCTTCTTTACCAGATAAAAAAATCTTAATGAAATACAGAAGAAGACTTTATTTAAAAAAGAAAATAAATTTATTTAAATCTCTCTTATACTCGCCTCTTTCATTATTATTTAAAGAGTTCATAAAAAATCTTATTATTAACTTAGGTGTAATAAATTACTTATTAAAGTTAGATAATAATTTTCTTGAAGAAGCTTTGTTTTACTTTAGAACTCTTTATTAAAAATATTTCTTTATGATGGTTTCAATTTCAAATTATTAGGGAAAACTCTTTTTTTATGACAATTTAATGATCTTGGTGATCAGGTGCCACAATAACAGCACTCTTCAAATTTGATATCGAAAGTATTTTGGAAGCTTTTGTTTCGCACTTGGCCGGCTCGTTAAAAAAGTTTTTTAGTATATTTTTTATAAAATAAAAAAAATTTCAAATTTTTTATTCAAAATTCTCTCTATGTGACTCAAGATTTGACTTTTTGACTTCATTAAAAAAGATAGTATTTACACTTTTTCTTTAAAGATTTACGATAAAGAAAAAGGTGTAAATACTATATTTTTAATTAAGTTAAAAAGTCAAATCTTTTTATATATCACAAGTAGCTAATTACTTTTTTAGTATTAAATTTTTGAAATTTATCATATCATATATTAAGTGGATAATCATGAGGCAGTGAATGAAGAAGATGAACCAAAACCCTCAAGAAAAACTCTGAAGAAAGAGGGAATAGCTTCCGAAACGTTGGTTTATGAATATAAAGATAATATAAATTATCTTCTTCTTTTTTGGACTGCCTCATCAACATCCACTCAATTTTACTTATCAGTCCGTCTCCAAAAATTACTTCAATCTTATCATATATTAAATTTAATAAAACAATAAAATTTGTAAGAATTGAAAAAATCTTACAATCTTGCTCTAAAGAAGAATTCGTATAATTTTAATGTTGTTTTTGTTGGTGAATGTGATAAAATTCTAGGAGGGTCATTAAGGTATCACCCAAATTTTTGCGGCTGGAACAATAAAACTTCCAGAATAAGACGTTTCGGTCTAAATTTTATTGAGCCATCCTCAGTTATTTGAAATTATACACATATAGTAAAATATACAATTATACATGTGATCGAATCAGATTCTGTCAATAATAAAATTTTTAGCCTCATGTAGTTGAATATATATAATTGTATATATTACTATATCTGTATAATTTCCAATAACTGAGGATGGCCCAATAAAATTTAGGCCCAATTCTGGAAGTTTTATTGTACCAGGCGCAAAAATTTGACTGATACCACCATCACCGAGGGGTGATCCGCGATTGGAAGTAGGTGTACACCTCTTTGGAAGTATTTTGGAAGTACTTGGAAATATTTGGAATTACTTGGAAATATTTGGAAGTGCCTGGAAATATTTGGAAGTACTTGGAAATATTTGGAAGTACTTTGAAATATTTGGAAGTACAAGTGGAAGTAGATGTACAGCATATTAGGTCGCGGTTCACCCCTCGTCCATCACCCTCCTAGAATTTGTATAATTCTATGAAATATATTTTACTGATTGAGTGGTAAATTATAAACATTTAATACAGCGAAATTTCTAGTTCAGAGCATAATTTTTATTATATTTTTACTAAAAAACAACAACGACACATGTGAAATTACACATTTCAAATGTTGATTTTTACCATTTGAAATAGTAGAATTTAATGTTAAGTTGAGTATTTATTAAAGTCACTGCTAATTTTTACCATTTGAAACTTTAAAAATTGCATCTTTTCTTGTTATTATTTCTCTTCACAACATAGTATATACTACCATTTTTCAAGTGTTTTCACATTTTACCTAGTAATATTTCACAATTTGCGTTCTTCGTTCCGAGTTACTATTTGAAATGGTAAAAAGTAACCAGAATCTGAGCATAATTTGACATTTATTTTTTTCCGTGTGAAATCTTTAAATATGCAGATTCTGTCCTTTATTCCTTGATTGGATTGATGGATGATATTATATAGTTATTTATTTAATAGTTTTATTAATATTGTTATTCTTATATCTCAAAATTTGTTGTAGTGATTTTTACAAATTCTGTTGTTGTCATTTATATGGATGATGTTAAATGAACTTTTTAATTAATATTGTTATTCTTGTATTATATTTTTGTATTGATTTATGCGAATTCTATCATTATTGAATTGTATGATGTATAGCTGAAATAGCTACTAAAATTATTATTATTATTTTATTCAAATATTTTTCTACAACCACTTTGTATTCTGCTGATCGTCCTGATTTTTTTTTTGATTTTTTTATTTTTTTGGGGGGGGAGGGGGGTATGTTCTATTTTATTCAAAGGATTAAATAATAATTATTCATCCAGAAAATTATTATTGCAAAAAAGACATATGCATGCATGTTGGGGGTTGGATTTGAGGTGGAACCTTTTACATTTATTGAAAAATAAAATATTCATATTTATGCTCTGTTCATGGTTTAAAATTGAAGTCTCGTAGGGAATGTGGCCCGAGAGGTTTGATTTATAATAAAAATTATACTTGAATGAAATTTTGTACTTTTTTATTATTAATATTTTATAAGCGTATTGCTGTTATCATTCCCGGGTAGGGAAGAAGGGGGAGTGAAAGTCGAGTGGATTTTTTCTCTAGGACGTGACTCTTTTGCCCGAATGCCCTTAGCACGTTCATTCAATAAAAGAGCAATTTCAGGAGCTTGAAATCAAATCAAAAAGTCAAGAGATGGTCATCTCGAGATCTTCTCGATGGCTAACACCCTCTCGGAGAGCAGCTCCTCAGCTGATTATTTAAGCTCATTTTTATCGACGATTCGATGACTTTTTTTGACTTTAATCCTATTTTTATGTCAAAATTCATTTTAAATCAGCTCAAATCTCTGTCGAAAGAGAAAAATATTTTATTGGTTGTTCATGTTTCAATAAAGTTAGATCTTTCTTTTATTGTTATTATTATTAATCCTGAGAGCCCCGAAAACGCCAGATAATTTTCTATTCTATGGTTCTTAGATAGCTATTTATGGTCATTGGCCGTGCCCTCTCTTATCCAGTGATGTCATGGTGCGGGAACGCTGTTCCCCTCGCACTGTTTTTGAGAGTTTTTCTATTTTTTTATTTTTTCTATTTATTATAGGGGTTAAAAAATTGGAGCCAGAAACCCTTAAAATGCACAATTCGAAACATATAATTCCAAAAATTTCCGGAGAGGACCCCCGGAACCCCCAGGTCACCCGGAATTTCAGCGTTCCCGCAGTGTTAAAGCGATGACACCACTGCTCTTATCTCCAATTTTATCAGCATGGTCCATTTAAGTCTCTGTATCATCCACTCGGATGTTTTACCAAGGCAGCCATGCCTTCTTTGTCTTCCTTAGGGCCAGTTGTATGTCGGTTGGTAAACTCTCTTTTTAACCGTTGGCAAAGGGTAAAAGGCTGGGATGGCAGGTACTTTCATCTGATTCGCCATCCCAACCTTTTACAGCCTGTTAAAAAGAGTTTACCAACCGACATACAACTGGCCCTTAGAGCAGATCAAAGTATAGTATATTATAATTACGAAAAAAATTCTCTCGGTGCATTTTCCGTAACTCAAGGTCTTCATGGTTATTGGTCGTGCTCTCTCTTATCTCCAATTCTAGCTGCATGCTCCGCCCATTCAGGTCTCTACATCATCCACTGGGCTGATTTTACCACGAATATCAGCAGTTAGATCTTTCACACGTGAAGAGAGTATTATTGGACCATATCCCTAATTTCTGATTGCGAGTCTCTAAGGGCCAGTTTCATAAAAAAAAATAATCCTCGGCTTACTCAACTCTAGGTTGAGAGTTATCCTGGAGTTCCAAACAATATGAATTTCATAAAACAAAATAGTGTCGAGTTAGCTCACCCTGAGTCAAGGGTAGGAAAATAGGTTGGCAACGGCCAAATTCCCTAGATTTTAGTTATTTTTAGAAAAAAAAACAATTATGTTTAAATTTTTTTTTGTTTTGTATTCATTTCATTCAAATGAATGAATGTCTTGTATTCTTTTATATTTAAAAACAATCAAAATTTTTTTCTATTTAATCATATAAAAATAATGTGATAAAAAAGTAAAAATATAGATACAACAAAACTGAGACAAATCATGTAATTTTAAAAATTTGAAATGTATTGAATAAGTGAATATTAAATTTTAGGACCAATCTTCAATTAAGCGTAAAAAGAACTCCCAATTTCACAATAGAAGAGGAGAAACATCTTGTTTTTCTCGTTAATAAATATAAAGATTTGTTGGAATCTTAGAGTTCAGAATCTGATGCTAATTTAAAGAAAAAATAAAGTAAAAATATGGAATGATTTGGCATCAGAATTTAATGCTGATTCCAATCGTTTCCGATCTAATTTTATTCTACGAAATAAATATAAAAATTTAGCTATTTTATTAGAAATATCTGCTTTCTTCGATTTTAGTTTGCATTTTTTTTAATTTAATTTATTAGATATTTACTTTTAAAAAATATACCTATATAAGGAATTCTTTTGTTTTATTCTAGTTCCGCGTTAACATAAATTAAAATTCTATATACATGTATATAGATATATTTGACTATATTTAATATTATATAAAAAAATAATAATATTATAAAAATAAATAATATAACGATTTCTTTTGAATTCTTTTGATTTGAAACTCTAACCTATAAAATGTTTTTCTAGTGTAAATAAACATAGGGTTATCCCCAGGATAAAGGTTAACCCATCAATTTCGGAAAGTTAAACATAGGGGGGTTAAGTTTGAGATCACCCTCTCTTTTTTTTATGAAACACATTTCGAGAGGTAACCCCAGGATGTTCCCTAGCATAGGGTAATCCTATTTTTATGAAACTGGTCCTAAGTCACACTATTTCAGATCACTATTAAGAGGATTAAAAGGAATGTGGCGGGGTTTGGAAAGTAAAATAAGAATTTGATTTATATCCTAGAAGAGATAATAAAAATTTCTTTAGTCTCAATAAACAAAAATAAAATTCATAATAAAATATCAACTTTACTACTGTCGGTAAGCTAAATTTTTTCGGGTACAAAAAATTGCTCAAAAGTTTAATAATAGTAGCAGATCAAAGTAACTAAAATGACAGGTTGAATCCCGAAGAAAGTGACTATATTACTCTGACATTATCAAAGGTTAAAATTTTGATGGTCTTTGAGGTCACCGGATTCTACAGAATTAAATAAAAAAAAGTCTCACTTTTAACTTAGTGAGAAAATATTTTTGAAAACTATAATCCAAAAGTGCTCCAAGTAGCTAATAACCCAGCTCAGATAGAGGTTGATCAATGTTTCATGAGAATGTTCTGATGTCTGATCTAAGATGTTATAGATAAGTTCACTTACACCTCAAAGGGAGGCTGTTGACTTCTCCTGAAATGAAATCAAGTCTACCAATGGTCAGAATATTTTTTCGCCCATAAGTTCGACTACCGAAGAACACCTTCTGAGATAAAGAAAACTTATCTAAAAACACCTTAGATCAGAGAGAAGACAATCTTTACAATTTCGTTCTCGTAAAATAATTTCTGCTGCTCCGGACAACAATAATTATTTAGAAAAATTAATTATTATTATTATTATTTTGTTTATTTTTCTTTTACTTTTTACATAGTTGCCGGGGTATTTACCCAAGGCAAAAATTTATGTACAAAGGTTGATATTTATATGTACAATATTTACAAAGGAATTTAGGGATGCGAATCATGCATGACACTGGGTGGTTTATTGGAGACTTAAAAATTTCCTAACAATATTTGCAGTTCCCAACAATGCGGCCTTCTGACAAGTTCTCATGTGTCCTTCGTCCAATTGAATTTTTGATTTTGCAACCTTCCAATCCTTCGTGACCAGACCATTCGCGGACACCACCACTGGGACTATCTCCACCCCCTGAAGCTTATACATATCCTTCAGCTCGACAGACATCGCTTGGTACTTCCTCTTCTTTTCAGCGATTGTTGACAGAAGCTTGTCATTCGAGGGGACCGCAACATCAATAATTATTGCCTTTTTTTATTTTTATCAAACAGGACAATATCGGGTCTATTTGCTTCAACTGCTCTATCAGTTGTGATGGCACAGTCCCACAAAATTCGCGCTCGATCATTGCTGATTACTGTCTCAGGCCTACATTTGTAATAAGGTTGTTCTTCTTCTATTAGACGATATCTCTTTGCCAGTGCCTGATGTATGACCTTGGCTACATTATTATGTCTTTGTAGATATTCAGTTGGAGCCAGTGATGGGCAACCACAGCAAATATGTTGTATTGATTCACTGGTGGTTTTACATATTATATTATTATTATTATAATTATAAAGGAGAAAATCGTGAAGAACTTTTATTTCTGTATTTTTAATTTAGATAAACAAGACTCTCTGCTAAGATTTACTCGTATACTGGCAATAATTTTGATTACCATTAGACTGCTATTAGAAGTTTCCTTTAAATCTTAGAAAATATAGTCTGAATTCTCCTGTTCAAGCTGATGAATTTTTCTAGTTTATCGAGTCCAAAATATATTTTTATATTTCCATGACTGAAATAGCCGTTGGGGGTGTGTGTTGATTGAATATCAATATCGCTATTAAATATTAGCCTTCCTATTTCCAGGTTCATAACATACGAGAGGTAATATCATATATCAATATTAGCTTTTCATACATTCATTCTTAATATAGAAAATCTATTAAATATAGGTAGGTATACTAATTACATTTGGGAGCCTTGTGGAATAAAAAACAAATCAAATGTTTGGATCCTGTATTGAATTATTTTTTTTTGTTAATTAACTATCAAAAATCGATTTTTTCGTGAGATAAGTTAGAGTTAAGTTTGAGGATAATTAACTGATACAATAGTGATAGGTAATTAATCAAATGATTGTACTTGCAAAAGAGAAGAAATGAATAGATGAATAGAAAAATTTATTTTTTATTTGAGTAAGTAAATTAAAAATTATAAGGTAAAAGAGATTACCTATAGTTGTAGGTGACCTTTTGACCTTAAGTAGCTAGGTAGCTGTAACTCACATGAAATTAGCTAAAATTTAAGGAAAAATTGAAAACTTAAAATCTAAACTTAGAAAAGTGAGGCAGAGCTTGTTAATACAAGCTTGTTTGGAAAATTTGGTTCACCTCATTACACTTACATTACATTGTTAAGTTAGCGTCCCATATGGTAATTAATTTTTTCTCCCTTTTTAAGCCGAAAGTTATGAATTGAAAATACCGAAATCAAATCAGTTTTCTCTTTTGAAAATACGCAAAAGCATTTTCACACTATAACGAACTTTCTAAGACCTTACGTCCTTGTATTATCGTAGGTATCTTTAGATAAATTCTTGTTTTGTCATATCTAATCGTTTATGAGTGATCATGCAATCTCCTGTAATTAAATCAGATACTATTAATTTTCAAATGAGATGTAATTATACTAGTAGGAATCATATTCGATTCCAAGTCACTACAAATTCTAGTCAATTGCTTTAGTCACTAAGCTATAGTGGCACTCAATTAGTCAAAAACATTCCTATAGATCAGTGATTCTCAACATGCGATCCGCGAAACCCCAGGGTTCCACAAAGGGAGGTTTGGGGTTTCCCGCGCCTAGGGGCCAATAAAAGAAAAAAATGAAAAACAAAAATCGTTAGTAGTATCACCCCTCAAAAAATTTATTATGTAAAGAAAAAAATTCTAAATTTAGTCTAAGTATTACACTTATAGTCAAATAAAACCATTGATACTTAAGAATGCGATGAACATCAGTATTATTGTCTCAGTGATACCATTTTTGTTGCTCTAAAGTTCCTTAACTTTCTTATAATACAACGATTACGTAACATTAGTAATAAAATGAAAATATCATTTAAATTGTTTTATTATTATTCTGTATTAATGACGTTTGAAATAATATTGCTTTTCAAATAGATGAGAATATTATTTATGAATATGTAAAAAAAACCTGTCCCATCCGAAAGGGGCATATGAGTAACCCAATTACTTTACCAAAAAAATGTAATAATAATATTCAAGAAAATAAAAATGTTAGGTATTGTAATTTAAAATGCACATTATTTTGTACCCAATTTCCCAAAATCTAGCAAATTTTTAAAATGTGGCAACACCGTTATCGGCCGTATGTTATATCTGGAAGCTATAAAAGTAGTATGGTGTTGATGTTTTGAAGAAAAATTAAATATCTCATATTTTAGTGCTAGGGGGTTCCTCAGAAATAAATATTAGTGCTCTAGGGTCCCTCGCTCTACAAAAGGTTGAAAAACACTGCTATAGATATATACTTATATTTTTTATTCTTATTTGGCTGATTATTGAGAACTTGGACTTGGAATAAATTGGAATTAAAATTTTTAAAATGTTGCTACGTTTCGCAGTATATTTTTCTGCTTCCTCAGGCAATTTTTAAGCTTAACCTCAAGAGAAAAAATTTAAATAGTTTGTTATTGACAAGATTCTTTATATTATATTATTTTTCATTAATATTATTTTCTATATTAGTTAAGCCTTGTGGTGGATTGTGTTTTTTGAAAAAGGATTTCATTCTTCTGCTGTGATAATTGATTTAATTTTGATCGACATATGGTCTAATGCAGTGTTTTTCAATGTGTGAATCGCGACCCCCTGGAGGAACGCGAAGCATCAGTAAAAAAGAAAAAAAAATTTTAAATATATTTTTATTATAAGAATATGTTAATTAATGTAAAAATCGATATCAAAATATCTCTGTTATAGGTACTTAATTGTGTAATTAGCCAATACCTAATTATACAAATTAATACAAATGTTGTACGGATTTGATATTTGTAACACAATAAAATACAGGTACAAACAGCGGGGGGAAAGGGGTCACTCTAGTGAACCCTAGAGCACTAATATTTATTTCTGAGGAACCCCCTAGCACTAAAATATGAGATATTTAATTTTTCATCAAAATATCAACATCATGCTACTTCTATAGCTTCCAAATATAACATACCGACGGTGTTGCCACATTTTGAAAATTTGCTAGATTTTGGGGAAATTGGGTACAAAAAACGTGGATTTTAAATTACAATACCTAACATGTTTATTGTCATGAATATTATTATTAAATTTTTTGGTACTAAGGGGTCGGGTCATGAAAAAGGTTGAAAAACACTGGTCCAATGAATTATAGATTACGACGAGGTTAAGCTTAAAAATTGCCTGAGGAAGCAGAAAAATATACTGCGAAACGTAGCAACATTTTAAAAATTTAATTTGCAAATTATTTCAAGTCCAAGTTCCCAATAATCAGCCAAAAAAGAAAAATTTTCAACATGGCGGATAACATCACAATTTAAATTTTTTAATCATAAATTTGGAATACTAAACTAACTAAACCAATGATTTCACAAAGTTCAAAAATATATTATTTTTTAAATTCATTACTTTAATACCTACATTTGCGCCTTTCTATGACATGATAAACTTTTTTAATTCCAAAAGCCAAAAGATATTAATTGTAAATTTGTCTCTATGGATAGCTTCATTAATCCCTTGGCTCATTGTAGATTAGATAGATTACGTTTTATTAGCTTTCTACTTTTTTATATGCGTATTTCTAGCACAGAGTAGATGTTCCAATAAAACCAAATCAATAAATCTCTCTTAAGCTTCATTTAGGCGATTTACCACAGCATCCTTTCATGACCTAATTAGAAAGAATTATCCACTAAATCAATCAATTTGTTTATCTCTATCTACACTTCTACACCCTGGAATTCTTCCGCAAGTTTTTATTTCTTCGAAGTTCTTTAAAAAGGTACACAAGTTAAATAAACTGACACGTTCTGATGTGACCATCCACTTGACTTTACCATACAACCTGGCCCCTCACTTATATTTAATATTTAATAAAATTATTTATAATCATGTAGGGGAGGGGGTTAGTTTATGCATTTTTAGACTCCTGGGGGCCCACTGATTATGTATACAAAATTTGGTTGAGTTTGGACAAAAGGGCTAGAATTTTCATTTTTGACCCCCCCATTTTGGGCGGTTAGTTTTTGTATTTATAGACTCCAGGGGGCCCACTGATTATGTATACAAAATTTGGTTGAGTTTGGACAAAAGGGCTAGAATTTTCATTTTTGCCCCCCATTTTGGGCGGTTAGTTTGCATTTATAGACTTCTGGGGTCCCACTGATTATGTATACAAAATTTGGTTGAGTTTGCTCAAATGACCTAGATTTTTAATTTTTAACCCCCCTCCACCCCCTTTAATTTTAAGTCGATATGCACCAAAATCTAATCAGCTCTTAATCTCAATGGACCAAAACTACTTGTGAAATTTGGTTTCGATATTCATACGAGTTTTTGAGCTAGCTCGTCCACAAAAATTGGTAACGCACAGACTAACTAACAGACATTTTGACAAAACAATTATTATCTTGAAAAATATAATTTTTTCGATGTTCATTATTAAGACTTTTTTGTAGAACTGAAATGCCATGGTTTAGCTCAATTTTTAAATTAAAATAGTTTCAGTAGTTTTTGAGATATTTCGAAAAAAAGAAGGAAAAAACACTTTTTTCATGTACGATTACAAAACTTGAACATACCCTGTATGGTAAAGTAAAAATATCGTAAACTAAAATACAACTTTTGAAAAAAAAACTTTGCCGAGGGTAATTCAAATGAAAACATTAATTATTTATTATGGGGTGAAGAAGAAATACAGACAAATTATATATATTATTTTTCAGTTGGATGTAGGTAGGTGGATTCGTTTTGTTGTTATAGTAAGCTGGTAGCTCAATTTCAAGTTGTGGGTTTTTATCAAAATTTTCCCACAATTAAAAAAATAATTGAAATAATAAAAAGATATTGTTATAAAATGGACATGGGTAAGAAGTGTTGACTCGATGCCTAAATTATTGTAATAATAATAAATATGTAAATTTTAAAAATAAACACATTTTGCTCAAAAAACAAACAAACAAAAGAAAAAATTATTTCTTCTCATGAATATACAGTTCAAGTATTCTCGGTAAACAATATTTTCGTTTTGGTTATAACTGCGTAGCCACTCGTTTACCTATAACTTTTAAGGAGATAGTTGTTGGTTCTAGGTGATACATTTTTATATAATAATAAAAAATTGGGTAAAATTTCGAGATTTTTGTGAATTCCACCTCTCAATTTTACCCAATTTTTTGTTATTATACTCGTTTACCTTTTCACTCCTTCGAAAATCCTTACCTCCATTGCTTTTATGAGCTGTCCGACAAATTAAAGCTAGTTGAGTCACTATGTTGATGTCAATGTCAAATTCTAACTCTATACAAGCACACGTACTGTTAAATGAGACAAGAAAAACGTCGTTATAAGTTTCCTTCGTTTACCCTTTTAAACCCCGAAGAAAGAAGATTCTTCCAAGCTTAGGTTTTTAAGAGAATAAAAATAATATTCCAATAAAAATGTTTTTTATAATATTTGGAATTTGTACTTTTCATTATCCTTGGACAGCCTTTCTATCACTTCTCCATTGAATTCGTACTATTAGTCCATCTCCAAACGAAAATAGGTACTACTAATTAATTAGTTAAAAAGATGTGAACCCTATAACAAAGGAAGAATTTCAATTACAAACAAAATGCCTTTTGTAATCGAAATCCGTCCCTTGTTAGGAACCACGTTTTTAATTTATTTTCCGAATCCAGGTGTCAATTTACATTCACAATCTAAGTCAAGGATCCTTTTAATTTAAATCTCATCATTATGTTACACCCCCGCTTAATAGAGAATGATTTGAAGAATAAAAGAGTTAACTGTATCACATAGATCATTGTAATTTTAACAGATAAAAGTAGAAGAAGGAAATTACAAAGCAACGCTCTTTGTCTCCTTTTCAGTTTTAATCAGCTACTCGAGTTTCTTGCGTGATGAGGGGGATTATTTTCGGAAAAGAACATAAAAATCACCCTTCAATTTTAGACTCACTTTTCCAAACAATAAACCCAAGTATGGTATTAATAAGCTTCCAATTGTAAAAACTATAATTCTTTTAGCAAGGTTAACTACAAATGGGGTCTTTTTGATTAAAGTGGTCCAGTATTAGAGAAGAGGGAGGCGGATTAGAGTCCTGTCAAAACCTCCCCCGGGTTTAGATTGTTATTACGGTCGATGAACTCGACTCAGGCCCAGAAGACAACATCCACTTAGCGCAAATAGACCTGCTGAAATTTACCACCAGGAAGCTTGACAGAATGAGTTCGCCATAAAAGACAACCAGCTTAAGAATCCACAAGAGTTAGCCAGGCTATTTTAGTTAGAAGGGGTTGAATTGAAGGCAATTTTGTGATGTGCTAAACCTCAAAATTAGTTTTATGTTCCTGACAGAATCTATCTTAGACACCGAAAATGGAAGCCATTTTAAGCCTAAATTACACTATGAAATGTTCAGCCAAGTTAGATTGTAAGTTCAATTTGTTTTATAGACAAATCCTTTATAGTTCGTGGCGTTAGCGACAAAAAACACCAAAATATTTCACTTCCGGCAACCAGTATGAAATTTTGTACAGTACTTATATACATGTCAAAGAACAATAAACCGCTGGGAGACAATTGATCTGACCTTTGGATCTCCTGTGATGACGTCTCCCAGCATTTTCCGGACAGGATATGATCCTAATACTCAAAAGTGTCATGGAAAATACTGGATATCTATAAATTTAAGAGTTTTATCAAAAAAGTGGTCCAAATAAACGTTCAAGTCAATAAAATTTCCTAGAAAATGAAAATGAAATCAAGTTTCTAGGATGAGTGATTTTCATTTTATGAAGAAAAAACTGCGATTTTTTGAAAAAATTGCAGTTTTTCAAAACTTCAACCTCATTGCGGTACTGGTTACCATTATCCAATTAAGATGAAACTTTGTTTGAATTATAGAAAATTTAATTTAGTTTAAAAATGTATAGAGCAGTCTTTGTTGAAAACGTGCTGCTTCATGGTCAAAATGGGAAAGAATTGAAAAAGGTCGACTTTTGGGGATATTCAAAAGTGATCCGGGGGGCTGTTATTTGGATCTCCATAAAAAATCGAACTACTGGACCAATTTTCTTTTTTTTTTAATCGACGCGAAATTTTGTCCTCTTTAATTTACTATAGGACTGTTATTTACAAAATATGGACCGTTTTCGAGTTATAAGCCGAGGCCATTTTGATGACGTCATCAGAAGAGATTCAAAGGTCAGATCAATTGTCTCCGCAGGTTTATTGTTCTTTGATATATATAATAAGTACTGTACAAAATTTCATACTGGTTGCCGGAAGTGAAATATTTTTACGCTAACGCCACGGACTATTAGCTATATTTGCCGATACTTTTATTTAACGGAGGCTTCCCTTACCAAAATAAGGAGTGAGAAAACTATATAATAAATTAAAAATAATGGACATTCGATGGTGAGGCTTTCGGGCCTCGAGGTCGAAGTTTTTTTTTGTAATTGTAAAACATTTGTTGTATTTTTGTATTGGATAATAAAGGTCGTTATTTATTTATTTATTTTAACAGAGACTAATAAGAGGTTCGTTTATTTTATTTATTTAATTATTATTTTAATTCCCTTGTTCGCTCTAGCCAGTAGATTATTTTAATTAAATTTTTGAACCACCTATATGAGATTTAGTGATTTATGAGGAATTGTAATCTGGACACCTTGGTATAAATAAATATGTATAAATATGATCTTGCTCAGAGTTATAAACATTTCTAAATAAGCAAAAAAGAATCTCAAATATATCTATTAATGAATTCAATACTACGGTCTATTTACAGGCGAACCACGCCTGCCGGAGGAGGGTACAAAGTGATTCAGGCTTTAGACAAGACTCTTGTCCAAGTTTTGACAATATTCCTAGTATTGTTCAATTTTAAAGGATGTATATATTCATTTCTCGATTTTCGTCTTTCTAAGGATTTCATCCTCGAGAATGAGCCGAGAATATGAAATCCGAGTGAATAGAGAAGGCTTTGAAATTGATCCATATCTCATTCAGTCTTTTCAATTATCGCTACCTAAACTGCTTACCAAGAGATAATGAACTTGTCAACTATGTTATATAAAATAGCTTGAAATTTTTCCTCTGTTCATTTATATTACAAACACCGGCCGACATTCAAGTGATTAATAGCCTCTCTTTTCTATGTTGCTTGAAATTTAGTTATAATCCTGACGTCAAATCAATATTGCAAATAATTAGAAAGTAGGTTGAGGCTCTATATTCTCTCTATATCGAAAAGGAAAACAAAACAATTTAATTTAAATTTCGAAATTCAAACAAAAAGCATTCATTGGTCAAAAGGTGAAGTTAAAATATTTAACTTCGAGTGGTAATTCGGACCATAACCCCTTGTAATACCTACAGGGTGTTTCAAAAAGATTTTTAAATATAAGGTTGGCAACTAAGTAATTGCGGATTTCACTCATAGATGGCTTCAGTTGAATTTTTAGGTTTGCTGGCGTAGTCCAAATGTAAAACATATTTTGTTATTTGATAGTTGGCAACGGAATGGATTAGCAACTAAGTAATTGCGGATTTTTTTTTAGAAAATCAAAGACAATTTTTTCATGGAACTAAATAACTTTATTCTGTAATGTATTGCCCATTTTGATCAATGACCTTTTGCCATCTTTCAGGCAGCATCATAATCCCACGTTCATAAAACTTCTGGTTTTTATTAGCAAAAAACTGAATCAGGTACGATTTGACATCATCATCATTATTGAAATTTTTACCATTCAAGGAGTTTTGTAAAGATCGAAATAAAAAGTAATCAGATGGTGCAAGGTCAGGACTATATGGTGGATGTGGCAAAACATCCCAACCAAGCTCCAATAATTTTTGCCGAGTGACCAAAGATGTGTGTGGCCTTGCATTGTCATGATGGAATACAACACCTTTTCGATTTGTCAATTCGGCCCGCTTTTCTTCAAATGCATTGTTTAATTTCGTTAGTTGTTCAATGTAGACAACAGAATTGATCGTTCGGTTGTGTGGTAAAAGTAGACAATTCCTTTGTAATCCCACCAAACTGATAACAAAACCTTCTTTTGATGAATACCAGCTTTTGATGTTGTTTGAGCTGGTTCACCTGGCCTGCTCCACGATCTTTTCCGCTTGATATTGTTGTAAACAACCCATTTTTCATCGCCAGTTATCAGTCGTTTTAAAAATGGATCATTTTCATTACGCTTCTTTAGCAAATCGCAGCTGTTAATGCGTTGCATTAAATGCGTTTCTTTCAGTTCGTGAGGAACCCATGTATCGAGTTTTTGAACATAGCCAAGTTGTTTTAAGTAATTTTCAATGCATGTATGTGGTACATGAAGCTTCTCTGCAATCTCACGTGTTGTACTGTGACGATCCGAATCGATTATTCCTTTGATTAGGTCGCCATCAACTTCAACTGGACGACCAGAGCATTTTTCATCTTTGAGTGAAAATCACCAGAACGAAATTTGGCAAACCAATTTTGACACTGCCGTACATAACTATAAAACAACATAATTAGTAGAGATTGTGGTGTTGGTGCAAGGTGAAACATCTTTAATAAAGATAAGAGTAAATAAATATGATATGTAATATTCATTTACTATGAGTTAAGGATTCTTGATCACTTGTTTCAAATTAAATTTTAATGTGAAACAAGTGACCAAGGATCCTTAACTAATAGTAAATGAATATTACATATAATATTTATTTACTCTTATCTTTAGAAAACAACATTTAAAGAATATAGAATTCGAAAACCAAATTAGTACTACAGTAGAACTTCGTTTATCCGAACTAACTAGGACCAAATGCAAATCGGATAATCCGAATATATCGGTAATAAAAACAAGACAAATCCTCGAATAAGCGAATTTGTATTTATTACGATAAAAAAACATGTTTATATCAAAATTACATAAGAATGTTTTTAAAAAATACATAGGTACGATAAAAAAATAAAATCACTTGCTATCCGAGTTAAAAATTATTATCTATGTGAGCATTTATTAAAATAAAAATGTCTACAAATCCGATCCGAATAAATCAAGGTCGGATAAACGAGGTTTTATTGTACTTCGAAAACCAATTTAGCACTAAAATTTCAATCTTAATTTCACCCAGATTAAAAATATAAAAAACAAAACAAGGAACTCTTTTCAACGCAAATGAATATCAAGAGTTGGTTTTTGATATTTTATACCGGATTTTATGATTCAATTATTTAAAAAACAAAAAATAATTACCTCTGTTTCAATTATTATTTTACTCGCCATGTTTTGAATACAGAAACAGTAATTTAAATAAAATTCCAGGAGATTAGAGAAAGAGACAGGCTTTAGTGAGATCTTTGGTCATTTCCCTGTGGACATTTTGAATGATGACAAGAAATAATAGAATCGTCATTTCCTCACTGGGGAGGTTCAACTTAATGAACTAAGTAAATGAAGTTATCTTATTAATTAATTGCTTACGAAAAACAGAAAGAACTTTTCTGAAATAAGACGGTCTGGAAATATCCCTAATAAAATTTTATTTTTTTCATTCTATCACACTTGGGATTTGTAATATCTTTATGATTTATTAGGTTAAATTTATTACGCAGAAGCGTCTCTGTTTATCTACAACCCGGATCACGGGATTTATTTTAGTTTCGGGGATTCCGTTAAGATCGCTGCAATCGATATCTAAATAAATTTATAAAAGAGCGAATAAAATAAATATTCAAATGAAAAGAATTTTGTTATCTGAGAAGCAAAATAACTTGGAAAGAGAAAAGTCAAAAAGAAATGAAGACTAGAGTCAAAATAAACATTATCATGCTACACACTGAAAATATACTTATGGGGGTTTGCGCTAAATGGGTGTAAACACTGGGCGAGAGTAAAAGAGTTTGGAGACCTTCCAAATGTAATGCTATTGAAGAACGTTGAAAATTAAATAATAAAATCGGATTAGTAATCAGGAGGTTTTCTTTAGGATTAGAGAGAGAGCAACTTAGTGGAAGAATTTGCTGAGCAAGAGCTCAGATGAATAGACACTCCATTAGGCATGGAGGATTACTGTAGAATATTCTGTAGGATGAGTTTTGAAAGATAAGGAATACCTAAGATATATAGATTTTTTTACCCAATGAAAAAGTCTTTAAAGTTTAAATTATACTAAGCAAATTTTTACTCAAGTCTACTTTCGTCCAAATACACAAAATAAAGCCCGACTAAAATTTCTATGCAAACTTTGTTGAGAGTTTTGAAATTTGGACGAATTTTGAAATTTCATTAAATATATTAAATAGAAACAAATAAATGAAGAAACATTATTTTTTTTTTATATATCAATATTTTTGGCTTGTGTTTAGAAAATTTTTGTGAGGCATCTAGGGTCAGACCAAAGAGGATTAGATAGAGATGAAGGCTGCGCTTAGACCATGAAATATATAGACACGCCCTCTGCTACTCTCCACACAGAGTGAGGCCAACATCGCCTACAGATGACGTCATGTTCTCGCATAAATATTTTGGTATATTAATTAAATATTAATTTGCGATTATTGGAATCCAAAATAAATAATCTAAACTACGATAAATTTATCTCAATGTATTGATATAATAATTCCTATAGTGGCCATTCTATTTCTGGATGCTGCTACCTACAGATTACGTCACGTTCTCTAGTTGACGTTGGCCTCACCAAATCGACACCAGGGCGTGTCTATATATTTCATGGTCTAAGAGGCTGCGTATCGACAAAAGTGCCATCTGGTGATCGTGACCGCGTAATCAAAATTATTCATTCTTTTTTATGGCCAAAGAATGATTTAATGTAAGTAAATTATATTTTAAATTAAGTATTATCTCTCAAAATATATTGTTGGCTATTGATTATCGATCATTTTGTACAATTTGTATATATTTATACTCCATAAATCTTTTCATGATCGGTCATGGTCATTAGAGGCGCTAAAACTCTGATACTCTTTTTTAACATAGTCTCTTATGGGAGCCTTCCCCTCTATCTTATCCTCGTTGGGTCAGACTAGAAAACTATTTCTGTCTGATGAATTTTGCATAGATTTTAAAGTAAATAATAAACGATAAGACCGACGATACTATTAAAAATTAAAACAAACTTTTATATGGAAGTGTTTACACTTGCAGAATGTTATTTATGCCTTAGAGAGGTGCCTTGGGATAGAATCAAATGAAGAGAAGCAGTTATATCAAACCAGTCTTTGAAGTTATTACCTAATGATGATTATGTATTTTGCTTACCCAAGATATTAGGGTCGTTTTAGAAGATTTGAAAAGCCATCACAGATGTTAAAATGAATCGGAATGAATTGCAAGCCAAGGTCGCTTTCTGAGGGTTCCGTATTTACACTTTCGAAAATATATACTTGAAATATCAAGGGAATTCTTATTTTTCGCTCATAAGGCGATAATAAACCAATTAGTCTAATTTTTTCACAATTTTAGGTCAAGGTAATTCGAACATCTAAAAATGGTCACTTTGGGCCTCTCCCTCATCGTCATTTTAATGAGAATTAAGTTTTTAAATTTAAAGTTTATTCTAATTCTAAATAATGAGATCTGTATATGGAAATCTACCCTAAACGATAAAAAAGTGTATTTTAGATCATACAAAAATTCGACACCAATTCCGAAATACTCATCAGATTAAAATTTTAATATGATACAATAAATACATATAACTTGGAATTTAATGTTTGTGTCTTCTTTAGTTTAAGGGCTAACAATGCTCTGGCAGGCGGACAGGCAGACATTATGGTCACACGATTAGGGTTCCGTTTTACTTTTTACTGAACCCTAAAAAGCTGTTTTTGTTCATATTTTAAATAATTCTCGGTGACAATTTTTATTTTCATATTGTATTTTTCACAGTTAAAATTAATATAAACCAATGAAAAGGAAAGTATGTAACATGTTATAATGTGTCTAGCTAGAATAGAATACTATATTTAATTTCATAAAATTAATTATGAAAAAAATAAAAGTCGAGTTTGATCTGAAATCTAATGGTGAAATGACATGCAAAGTCAAGAGTCATTAGGTGATTATTATTAAAAGAATTATTATTCATATTTGCATTTAATATTTAAAAATTTCACTAATTAAAAGGCTATAATTTGTGACCTTAACATTGACATAAATATATATGTGTCATTGATTTTTAATAAAAATACAAATCGTGGGCTTAGAGTGTAAACCTGCTAACTCACAACAAGGAAATTTTACAGGGCATAGAAAAAACAAACAAAATTTAATATTGTTGTTATGGAAAGAAACTAGTTTTCACATTTTTTTTTGACAATTTTCGATCGTAGTAGATTTTTAAGTAACAGTTTTACTTGGACGATGCTGCAGGTCATATATGATAAAAAATGGATTTAGCCGGTTTATACTCTAAGGCGACGATATACAAAAAGGTGTAATACACAGAGAGTTTCATCAAAGTTCCTAATGAATCTAATTGAATTTTATTCGAAAATTTCGGTTCTTTTATACATAATTCCATTCTATTTACAACTATATTTAAAGACCTTCCGGAATTAAACACACCACCCAAAACTAGAAAACTATTTTTTCATAAGCCCTATGGCTTAATCACGATCTAAAGAAAGTTTCGAACACCGGCTGATTCTTTTGTGTAGAATAATATTTTTTTTTCATTCTCTAATTAAAACTTATTTTCATAACTTTTTACCTCCGGCTATAGCAAAAATTATTTTAAATTGAACATCCTACTATTTTTTTCTTTTTTTTTAATAAATTGCTGGTTGATTAATTGGTTTACCCATTCTAAACTGTTTTTAGTAAATTGATTATAAAATTATTGAAGACTATAACGACACGAAGTTCCAATAGATATACCACCTGTCTTGATAGTTTGAATATAGCATGATGCTATTTTTTTTCATATTGTAAAAATACACTTTGGGTGGTCTGGTTCCACGTCCCACCACTCAAATGGTCTGGGGTGAATATATTATGTTTATAATTGACTATAAATTATAATTTTTATAATTTCATTGTGGGTCAAAAAATATTTTTTAACACATATGTATTTTTTACCGCACTCACACCATGCGCACGCAGTACCTGGTCCACCTGCTTAGGCGAGCCAGACTGGCCATTCCTTGTACAAATATCATAGACTGTACTATTACGCATTATTTCTAGTTGGGTCAAATCCGTACTCAAAAATGTGTCACCAGCTCTTGGACTATATGTATAAGTTTTCCCGATAACATTGTTATACTAATATCTAATATACAAACTTAGTATCTACTAATAATTAAATAAGAAATATTTAATTACTTGCTAGTTTCTGCGTAGATATGAATAATTTTCACTTACCTGGAAAAAAATAAAAAAAAAAAAATTAGTAAAAAAAAAGTATTTATAAGATAATATTAAATTAAGGCATTTTCTTCAAAATTAATTTTTCATTGATATATTAATTTATAGAATTTGTAGAAAAAATGAAAACATCTTCAAGACGATATACTCTTTTATCAAATTTGCGTAATTTGGTAATTGCTTATTATTACAATGTTTTATGTCAAACAACTTCAAATGATCAGTTACAATCATTCAAGTGTTTCCTTTAGTTTTATTTACAATTTTAGGACTCCGTTTTTAAAAGTAAAATGGGAGCTTATTTGTCCTTGCAGTGTCTATTTGTCTGTAGCACCAGTATTTCACAGAGCACTGTTTGAGAACCATATATATGTTGCAGTAAAAACCCGTTTTTAGTAAGAACGGCTTCTTACTAGTTAAAACGCGTTTCACTGAATACCTTTGTGGCAACTAGAGTTTACTGATGTTGGTTGAGTTTGGTTCAAAGGTTTAGAATCTTCATTTTTGACCTTCAGCGCCTCATTTTTGGGTGTTTATTTTCAAAACTTTTTAAACGAAAATGTCAAAAATTTAGAAGCAAAGTTTTAGAGGATGTAAATAATTTTTGACATTTTCATTTAAAAAATTTTTGAAAATAAATACCCAAATTGAGGTGGAAAGTCAAAAATGAAGATTCTAGACCAGTGATTCTCAACCACTGTGCCGCGGAACTTTAGTGTGCCGCCACTGCTAGGTGTGGTTCCACCAAAATTGGGAATTATTTTTTTTTACATTTCTTTATCAATTGACACTACATTTAATCCAAATATTTATTTGATCATTTAAACTGAAGAGATAGTAACATTTTACAAGATGTAGAATGTCCTATGATAATTTTATCGGTACAACAATCAATAAACCAAATAAAATTCTATTATTTTATTTTATTGTTAGTGTGACGTCAAATTTTTAAATTATTAAAAGTGTGCCGTGACAAAAAAAAGGTTGAGAATAACTGATCTAGACCTTTGAACCAAACTCAACTAACATCAGTAAACTCTAGTTGCCTCAAAGGTATTCAGTGAAAGGCGTTTCAACTAGTAAGAATACGTTCTTAATAAAAAACGGGTTTTACACTGCAACATATATATGTAGGTATATTGTATATGTTTATTTGCATCAAGCAGAGGTTATCCTCATTGATTTCTCTTTATGAATCAACAACTAACGGCTTAACTTCTGAAATCTATAGAATTCTGTGTTTTCTACGTGCATGCCACACCACCATATTAAATGTCAATACAATTATAAAAAGAACGAGATAAAAAAGCTGACGATTAATTTTTTCATTATCTTTTAGAGTTATAATTAAAATGAATGAATATATATACTATTTAATTATAATTATATATCTCGAAACAATTCAAGAATGAAACTAAAATGGATTTAAATTGGGGCGGATTTTTTTTGCAACCACGCTATTTATATTCTCTCTTTCACTCATTATAAAAATGCAAAAAAAGATTCAGTGATTTGTCAAGTGAAAAATATGGAAATTGAAAAATTAAATTAAATATTTCGTTTATTAAATACGCCACTCACGCATACATAGGCCAGAATCAGAGGGCAGCGAATAAGAGGAACAATAATTGCATTCATCAATCTAATAGAAATCCGAAATAAAAGCAAATATTTTTTTAATATGTGAAATATGAAATAGAGGCTTGCTTGATCAACGTTCTATATGGAATAGCATTTCTGCTTTCCATAACAAAGACTCAAGTTCAAGTTATACTGTACACAAATTTTACATTCTATAAGTTCTGGTGCAATCATAATATGTCCAGCAGTGGCGGTTGGTGACTTTTCAACCAGGAGATGCTGTCCAAAAATGTACCCTTCATTTTTTTGAAATTTTATTTTAATCTTCGCTTTTTTTTTGCAGATTTCATCGAATACAGCATCATTTTTGTTATTTTTCAAATTAACATTAGATTTTTTTAATATATTTTCAGAACTGATGCTGCTTTGTGTGAGTGAGGGCAGGAGTCAAAAATTAAATCTTGTGACAAACTCCACACTCCTTGAGATGGAAATCAACCATCTTTCACAATGAGTCAGCTTATCCTATAAAAAAATCTTAAATTTCTCCTAATTCTATTGCTATAATCAAGTGATTAAATCAAAAAAGGGGATTTATAAGGGTTGGTGTTAGTGGACTGTAGACAATAGGGGCTGTGCCGGATAGAATGGGTAGAATTGTAGTTAAACCGGGCGTATGTGAAAACACTCAAATAAATACACTTCATATATAAAATCAATTTGCCTTTATTATAAAGGGATAAATAAATACAATGAATGATTCTATTCAAGCCAATGGTGGTATTGAGAACGCGGGGTCGGTTTCGGGAGAAAAGTAGATGGTACGTGGCAAGGTTTTTGTAAGGAAAGAAAGAAAAGATAAGAAGCACGTTCGGGTGTCGAGAGAGAATTGTCCAGGAGAGTAACAGGAGTCAGATCAGGGAGAGTAGGGCATTAAGAGTGAGCAAGGGTTGTCGTATGTAAATCAAGGTTAAATAAAGGGTAAGCAAGCAAGTAAGAAAAGAAAGTGAGTAAGCTCAATGACGAATCAGGACGACCACAAACGTCCCATCACCTCCAGAGAGGCGGGGGACAGAAGGGAGGAGGAGGAGAAGCTTCGCAGACCGCCAAGGGTGAATTTAACCAGCAAGCTATGACTTGTCTATAGAACTCGTAAGCCTAGTACACAGTGGTAGACATACTGCGCGATTTTGGTCTCTGAGACATGTCTCAGGTTGTCTACGTAGACATGTCTATAGACAAATCCCGTCTTGTTGCGAGACCAAAAATCGCAGGTCTAAAGTCTCCCGATCGGGATGGGAGACAGCATGCAACGTTAGACATTTTTCGCAACATTTTGACAGTGTGGGTGTCACTCGACAAGACACGTCCCAGTCTGTCTTTAGCTATCGAATGGTGGTCGAAATATTTGAAATAACGGATGATAATTTGAAAATTTAAAGATCCTCCTAAATTTATGAAAATACTCTAAATGTTTGAAATTTTACGGATACATCCCCTCCACAGCATCCATGGACCGCACCCCACTGATGAGGAGTTTAAAAAATCGAGATTATCAGAAAATAATCGAATTGAGGGTGATTCACAATGAGTGTTGAAATTTTTAGAAAATTATTGGTGACGTCATTTTTTTTATGATACATAATTAAATTCCTTACAGAACTTGGGCTGATTAAAATTGTATTTAGAATTATGTATCAATTCATATTGTATTTAGATTTATTATCTATTTAACAATGAAAACAACACACATTTAATATTAATTATTATTTTGAATTAATATCAACAAGAACTGCTCAATAACTGTGCTACTTGAGATCGTATTCAATCTTGACAACTGTCAATCAATGAGTCATTAATCAGTTTCCATCCCATCATTGCGAATTTGAGTGGCAGCAACCATATTTTTTATAAAAAGAAATTAATGAGGTTGTTCTCTGCATGATACAAATAAATATAGATATGTAAGTATATAAATAAATACAAATCTTTTATAAAGAAAAAATAATCTTCAAACTTTTATTAGAATAGTTTTTAAGGAATTTGGTGTTGGTACTTGGTGAAACATTTTTTAAAATTATTGGATAAAAAGTACTTGGTAGGTTTTACATTAAGATATAAAAAACTAAAACGAATTTATTTTTGGAGAATCTTTAATCTCGATATATACTATATTTCGGGTGACTAACCGATCTTCAGAAGAAACAGAAAGTAACTGACCTGGATAAGTCGAATTTGAATACAAGTCAATGATAAAATTTATTTTTAAGATAACAAAAGGGTAAATATTTAAAATTAGTGGAGGGAGAAAGGTAGGAAGTCTATTGTGTTTAATTTTGAATGGCCTTCTGAGAAATGAGGATTTACACTCAGGTAGGTGTAGGGGGGGGGGGGAGGAAAAATTAATGAAAACAAATTTGCAAATATTTAAAGAATGTAATCAATGATTGTACTTTTCTTAACATCTAATTGATTATTTAGTATAATAGTTTTATTGTTTTATTATCTTAAAAATAAATTTTACCATTGACTTATATTCAAATTCGACTTATCCAGGTCAGTTACTTTCTGTTTCTCCTGAAGATCCGTTAGTCACCCGAAATATATATATCGAAATTAAAGATTCTTCAAAAATAAATTCGTTTTATTTTTTATATCTTAATGTGAAACCTACCAAGTATTTTTTATCCAATAAGTTTATTAGAATACCAAACATTTCGAGAGAAATTCTCTTGCTTTAAGAATATATACCTATATATTTTCTTTGTTAGAGACTATATTTTCTATGGTTTGACCATAATCATAAGTATTTTTAATTATGAAGGTCAAACCTTATATATTATATATGTGTGTGTTTATTCGCATCAAGCAGAGGAAAACCTAAATGATTTCTTCTTATGAATCATCAACTCTGCTACTCTCTCCAAACTCTTTTCAATTATTTTTGGACAAATGTTCGCGAGCATATAATTTATTTCAACACTGTAAACAAGGTTCATTGATTGAGCCCAAGGGTGCTATGTTCTTTTTTTAAAACCCAATTAATATTAATAGTGAGTTGTTTTCGTTGTTAAATTTAAACGAGTATTTCCAAATAAATGTTCATTGTTCTGTAAGAAATTGAAATAGGACTTTTAAATAACATTTTTTTGCTAAAAATCAACTCCCAATAATTGTCCAGCTGTGTTTTTCTCCTGGTGAGTCACTCTGTATATAAGGGATTAGACACCTGTCGTTTAATTTTGACATGAAAATTTCTTCTAACCTGGCTATACTATTAATTTTTTGTCAATTTTTAGTCAGTGAAAAATAGATTGTGTAATATAATTTTTTTACTTATTTATCTACCAGTGCATGGAGCACCGAGCGATGCTCGGTAACTTTTTGCCTCTAAATAGCTTAACAACTCATGACACTTGATAAGTACACCAATTAAAAAAAAAAATCGTTAGTGCGGTTTTTGAAAAAATAAAAAAAAAAAAAAACGAAAAATCTTTCATGTAAATGTCAACTTTCGGTGTTCCGATTTCAACCAAAAACTTGATGTAACCCTTCTAGTCTATATCGGGCTTAAGTTTCGAATTTCTTAGCTCTAAGATTTATGGTTGAGAAACGCAGGGGGTGCATTTTTACGTACGTAATCTTCAACTATCGTTAGTTCTATTTTAGCAAAAAAATCTTCTGGTATTTCTTGTAGCCTCTAGGTAGCTTAAATTTCAAATTTTAAGGCTCTGCGACTTACCGAAGACGGGATATGAACTATTAAAATATTTATTTTGAGACATGACTAATTTACACCCCCTTCCTTTATTTCAATCGAATTAAAATTTATACACGACTGACTTGATAAGTACACCAGTTTTCAGTGAAATCATTTGAGCCGTTTTCGAGAAACCGATTCTATTTATATACTAGCTGCAAGACCAGCCTTCGGCGGCCCTCTTTGGTTGAGTTTGCTCCAAGGGCAAGAATTTACATTTTTTCACCCCCCCCCCTTTTTTGGGTGGTTTTTTGGGGAAATTTTTTTAAACAAAAGTTGTCAAAAATCACATCCCCTACAACTTTGCTCTTCATAAAATTTGCCGTAGGGTTAATAGTTTAGGAGTTATTTGATAATTTTTACTCGTAAGCGCCCCCACAAACCCCCTTCTGGGGTCAAAATATCAAAACGTTATATAGCTAAAAACGTAAGTTAGAAGACATCTGAGGTAAATATGAAATTTAATAATAATTTCTTCAGCCATTTTTACGTGAATCGTGAGCAACTATTCGGAAACCACTGAAACAGACAGACAGACATACAGACAGGCAGAAATTTTGTTGAGGGTGTTTTCGTTCATAACTTTGCTTGAAACATGTGCAACCAAAATTTGGCGTGATTTGGACCAATGTACAGACAAAACCTTAATTTTATATACTAGTATATAGATACAAGAATTGCTCATTTAATAATATAAGATATCTTCTTCTTCAAGTGTCATACTCGATTCCGAGTATCGGCGATTAGTATGGAGAGTATTCTCTCTATTGTAATTTTCGTGAGGAAATTTTTCACAGGGGTGGTTTCCCGTTGCTTTCCTCTGATTTACAGTAAAATATATTTATTTGTTTTGTAATAGAAATGCAATTATATAAATATGGTATATAAGCAGGAGGGGAAGTGTAATAAAATAAAGTCATATGGTGAGTTTAATCACGACATATATATTTTATATTAGAATTCAATATTTTATTGCAATAGATAAAATTATTCATAATTGAGAAATTATTGTTATCTGATAATCATTTAATAAATTTAGTAGGTTCCTCCTAACGACTTACAGTTAGTATTAGTATTAAATTAAACTAACACTATGAAATTGGAATATTTCTTCATTATCGTTTGTGTGGGATTCTCTTATTTTAGTAATAACTTTAAATCAACCATGTGTGTGCGCCCTTCCCTTAAGAACTAACTATCATTGGAATGTAGATTACTATATGGGTAGAGGAAGGAGGGTCGGAGGTATTTCTATGGAATGTTCGTGCCAAATGGTGATGGGTTGGCGGAAGGATTTCCACCCCCGGGCGGGTTCCAATGTCTTGGTGAATTTTGTTCTGCCTCCCTGGTTTTATTGAGTCCCGAAAGGCGAAATCTCAGAAATCGAGCCACTGCCCAAGTGGCGTGGAACAAGTGGGGGAATCCCCCCTGAATGAGCGAGAGCAAAACGGAAAAGTTTGCTCGAATATAAAAGGGTCAAATCTATTCAACTACTTTTCATATGAAATAATCTACGCTGACTGGCAGACCTCTTGGATTTTATAACCGGAGTTTTGGGTATTCTTTCGATTTTGTGGAGGTAACAAATGGAATGAAAAGAGAAGAAAGCCAATGGAAAATCTTCTAGTCAAGATTAACTTCTTGGATAATAAAAAAGTGTAGACCCCTAGGAGGGGAATCCTCTTGCAGGAACGAAGGGTCAATTATTTTATAAATAATCTTTAAAGAAATTGGTGTAGGTTCTAGGTGAAACATTTTAATAGATAATAAGTAAATATATATTTTTCTAGGTGCGTTTCACAAATAAAACAAATATGTTTTGAGTTTTTATATCGATATATATTTCGGGTTATGAGCCCAGTTACAAAAGAAAATATATATTTGTTTTATTTGTGAAACCCACCTAGAAAAATATATTTTTACTTTTTTTAAGAGAGAAGGTTTTTTTCCCCCTACCTGGCTTTTGGTCAGAACCATATTTTTACTTTTTATCTATTTTAATAATATTTTGTATAAATAGATGTATTTGTATTTCTGAATACGCACACACATGTTGGTGTTTTTTACTTTCACATATATATTCTCTATATCATGTATATAGGATATAATGTGAAATATTGCTAGTCGCCTGCTGGAATCTAGGCACTTTGAGAACTTCTATCTCAGAGATGACAAAAGTTAATTTCATTTTGTGACTTACTACTGGTATATGTGGAAGGAATCAATGCCCTTAATTGTTTGAAACTAGATTTAAAACATAAAACAGGATATTGTGGTCCCCAGAAGCCAAAAAGTTAGCAAAAATCCATTTTTTTAGTGCGTATGTACATATGTATGTATGTACCCACCTGCGTTTGGCAACTATAAGTGTCAGAGCTACGAAAATCGAAACTTAAGCTCGATGTAGGCTAGAAAGAGTACAGCAAATTTTTGGTTGATTTGGAATACCGGAAATTGATATTTACATGAAAGATTTTTCGTTTTTTGTGATTTTCTCAAAAACGACTCCAACGATTTTCATTTAAATTGGCGTACTTATCAAGTGTCATAAGTAATTAGTCGTGTTTATAAAATTCGACCTTTTTACCTGAACTCAAAGTCTAAAATTATATTAATATACTACTTTTAACTAAAGCCACGTAATACCTAAAGAATAGTCTAGGAATGCTGTCCGCCTGTATTTATGCAACCAAAATACGCGTCGGGATTTTAATAGTCTACCCTACAGGCGTCCTTGTTAAATGAATATTTTTCATGTCATGAGCTCATTTCCTATTTTTTGCAAACCATAATCTCAGAACTACAAAATTCAAAATGTATGCTTGCTATAGAGGCTATAAGGAGTACAGCAAGATTTGGATTGAAATCGGAAAACCGGAAGCTGACATTTATTTGAAAGATTTTTTTGTTTTTCGTGATTTTCTCAAAAATCGTTCTAACGATTTTTTTTAATTGGTGTACTTATCAAGGATCGTAAGCTATGCGTCTTTTATAAATTTAAATCCAATTGAAATAAAGGAAAAGGGTTTAAATTAGAAGTATAGCAAAATAAATAATTTAATTGATATTATCTCGTCTACGCTAAGTCGCATAGCTTTAGGATTTTAAATTTAAGCTATCTAAGAGATTAAAAGAAGTACCTCAAAATCGTGGATAAAATGGAAAAACCGGAAGTTGATGTTTACTTGAAGATTTTTGGTATTTGGCAATTTCGACTTTTTTCTGTTTTCTCAAAACGGCTTGAAGGAAACCCAAATTAAATAAATTTCAATTAAGAAAATTGGTATGATGATTTCTAATAAGGGAGAAACCTAGGGGTGAACCGCGATTGGAATTAGGTCTTTGGAATTATGTTGAATTATTTTGGAATTCATTAGATAATGCCCCTTCATCTATTGTATTTTACTTGGAAATGAAAGTGGAAATCGATGTAGGTGTACACGATATTAGGTCGCGGTTCACTCCCCGGGAGAAACTTGTGAAAGTCGCGTAGTGTCCACACCAGTTGATTATATATACATTATTAATTATTTTTATTTCATATATTAATTATATATGTATATTATTTATAAATTAGCCTCTGACCTTTTTAAACTCAACCATTGAGATTAATACATAGCTAAAGTGAAAGATTATTAGTTGAAAACAGGTATACTTAATTTCAACAATTTATTAAACAAATACATATACGAGTATTCATCCATTAGCTCTTATCTATCTGAATATTCGGTTTGTAAATGTCGAATTAATTTTTTTCCCAAAATAAATTTAAAGATATAACTACTAGTAAAAAAATGGGCAATATAAATTATCATATTAATTTTCATAAAATGTAAAAAAATCCAATCCAGAGAAGGAGGCGGCAAATGTATCCAATGTATAATAGTTAGGCCAGGGGAGATAGAGATATATTGTAGGATTAGATTTTTCTGGACTCGAGTACTAAGTCCATATAGCTATATTGTATCATTTTTAACTAAACTTTTTCTCAAACCTGTCGTTCAAGAATTTTCTTAATTTTAAAACTTTTCTAGCTCAAACCGTTTGTTGATAAATGATTTGAAAATCAACAAAATTTGAAAGGAGTGTACCGAGTTTTGAAAAAATTATCACTTTTTCTTTTAATTAAAAGTTATAAAACATCTTGATTACGATTACGTATTAATAAAAAGTGAGTTGAAAGTCAGTCATGTAATGTGTTCAATTAATTTAATTTAATTTCCTAACTCTTTTTTATTTAGAAATTCCAACTGAGTTTTTATGTTATGTTTCAATCATTTTTTATTTTTTTAATATAAAAGTAATATTCAAGAGTGATTCTAAATTGCATAAAGTTCAACTAGGGATTTATTTGAAGGATCATCTCAGCTGATAGTATTTGAATCAAGGTTAAATTTCGGCCCCTTGTATAGTGAAAGTGGCGGTTGTGTGGGTGTGAAATATTGCCCGGACCTGAAAAGAAAGCCAAATTCCCTGGGGGTAGATTTAGAGTCTCACAGGAAATATGGTCATTCCAAGAAAGGCCTCGGGGGTTGATATATGAAGGGATATTTTGAATGGATATGACCACAAACCAAGTCAGAGACTTTATGTAAGGATATATATGTATATATAAAAGTACTATGTAAATTTCTTATACCTCGCTATTGATTGAAAAATTTATTTCAGTTTTCCCTCGATATTTAAGCAGTGTTAAACAAAAGTTAAAAGTCTTTTGTTTTTGCTTTTGTTAAAAGATTCTACTTTTATTTTTACCTACGTAGATTCTCTTTCAATTAATCCATTAAAATTATTAGAAGTTGTCATTGAAATTCGAAAAACTTTTTATTCAAAGAAATTTCTTAAGGTGTAAGATTAAAAAAAACTCATTTCTCATAATAAGCTTTTTTTGTTTGTTTTGGTCCATCATATCTTTCAATTTCGTAACATTTCTTTTGATTTAAGAGTTTTTTTTTTTCACTTCACTAAATTAAACAAAATATTAAAAAAAAATTTTAAAACTAAATGATTGGTTGATAAAAAGCCTCGTGTGCAGCGGGCTTAAGATATAGAATATTTGATATAAATTGCTAGTGCTTTAAATAGAAAATTATTGAATTTTTAATCAGATGGATTTATAATTTAAGAGAGTAATTTTCCAAATTATCTTTTACAGAATAAATTAATTAAAATTGAGTATTTTACCATTCCTATGAAATCCATCGCTTTCGTGGTCTCAATACACTATTTTATTTAAAATAAATTTTTTACTACTATTTCATTTGGGGGTTGTGGTCAGTTTCTGGCCTATTCTCTTATATCATCTGCTTCCCCAAGACTCACATTCTATCCACTCCATATATTTTATTAACGTCTTTTCCTTTAGATAGATAAGAGTCTCCGAGAAAACTGTTCGGCACAGGTTAAGACTCTGTCAGCATAAAAATTCGAAAATATCCAAAATAAAGACCACCCTAATGTACATATTTATTTTCCCTGAAATCCAAAATCGTATCCGAATTTCAAACGAACGATTATTTTGAAAGATTGTGTCTGTTTATTTTACGATTTTTTTTCACCTTCACTTTTTATGGGTAATCTCGCTAAAATTTACGACTTTAAAAATAAAAATATTGAAAATTTCCTAACGAGTAAACTAAATACTTCGGACTGCCTGCCGAGTGACTAATAAAAGATATAAAGTATTTTGACATAAATTGCGTATGCTTTAAATAGAAAATTGTTGAACTATTTATCAGATTGATATATAATTCAGGGGTGCCCCAGGGTGGAAGGGTTGAAAATTGTTTCCTAATTAGCTTTATATACTAAAAATAAAAGTCTCAGGTTAATAACTTCAACAAAAAGTAAAATTAATTTCTTCTCATTATTTAGGAGTGAATAAAATATCATGTCCAAGGGGAGGGGGGGATATTTTTCATGAAAATAGAGGGGTGAGTCATTATCATGAAGCTAGGGAGTACCCCTTTTTAATTTAATATAGTAATTTATCAAATTATCTTTTACAGAACAAATTAATTAAAATTGAGTATATATAAATATATATATATATATAAAATTAAAAGTTTCGTCTGTACATTGATCCAAATCACGCCAAATTTTGGTTGCACATGTTTCAAGCAAAGTTATGAACAAAAACACCCTTAACAAAATTCCTGTCTGTCTTTCTGTATGTCTGTCTGCCTGTCTGTATGTTTCAGTGGTTTCCGCGAATAGTTGTTCACGATTCATGTAAAAAAGGCTGAAGGGATTATTATGAAATTTCATATTTGGATGTCTTCTAACTTACATTTTTAGCTATATAACGTTTTGATATTTTAACCCCAAAGGTTTGGGGGGGCGGACGAATGAAAATTATTAAATAACTCCTAAACTATTAACCCTACGTCAAATTTTATTATAAGCAAAGTTGTAGGGGATGTGATTTCTGTCAACTTTTGTTTAAAAAAATTCCCCCCAAAACCACCCAAAAAGGAGGGGGGGGGGGTCAAAATATGAAAATTCTTGCCCTTGGAGCAAACTCAACCAAATTTTGTATACATAATCTGTGGGCTTCTAGAGAGCTAGAAATACAAAAACTAACCACCCAAAATGGGGGGAGGTCAAAAAATGAAAATTCTTGCTCTTGGACCAAACTCAACCAAATTTTTTATTCATAATCTATGAGTCACTAGAAGGCTAGAAATGCAAAAACTGGGTGCGGAGGGTGAGTGTGGGGGGTGGAATAGAGTGGGGTGGGTTAGGGTATGGGGGGGTAGAATGGGCGAGTGAGGCGGAGCAGAGTGCAGGGGGTAGGAATCCAGGGGGCTATGCGAGGGTGGAGGGCACGGGGTGGGGTGTGAGGTAGGTGGGGTTCGGGGTGGTGGTGTGGGGGCGGAGGCTGGGTGCATACTGCGGGTTGGGGATATTGGGTGGGTTTCGGGGAGTGTGGTGGGTGTGAGTGGGGTGAGAGTGGGGTGTGAGGGTGGGGTTCGTGGATTGGGGGGTCCAGGGGGCGTGCCCCTGGTCAGTAATAGGGCCGCCGAAGGCGGGCCTTGCAGCTAGTTAACTATAAAATTCATCTCTTTGGATGTCTCAATCCACTGTTTTATTTAAAATTAATTTTCTACTAGTATTTCATTTGTCGGTTGTGGTCAGTTTCTGGCCTATTCTCTTATATCATCTGCTTCTCCAAGACACTTTCTGTCCACTCCATATATTTTATTAACGTCTTTTTCTTTAGATAGATAAGAGTCTCCGAGAGAGCTCGGCGAGTTCAAGTTCAATCGATTTGTCATTTCCGATGTCCTTCTCCTTTTCTTAAAATTTCTCTCTAGAATGAGTCTCAACGAAATAAAAAACGTGTTCGGTTTCATCTTTCGAAAATTATCTTAAAGTGCTCTCACCTTTTCTTTCGAAAATGAAGCTACTTTCTGTTTCGCCTTTCAATCGCTGTAGCCCTCATCTTGGTTGTCTTCAGAGGTTGACAAGTTTCCTGATAAGGACCTTGTCTGTCCGAGTCCCTGTTTCATGCCCTGCCGAACATCAAGCCCTTTCTCCCTTTACTTCAATTACAACGCGAGCGAGAGCAATCCAGAAGTTATTTGACCTGTCAGATGTCATAACAATGACAATACATCCGATTAAAATATTAGATAGGTAGTTCAACAGAAATATTCCATTCAATATCTATATACATTTTCAATTTTATTTATTTATTTTTTAAATAAATCTCTCCATTACAGTTGTGGCGGGTTAGAATGAAAAGGAATAAAAAATCAAATACAACTGAAAAATAAAACCTTAGGACAAGGGTGTCCAATCCGTGGCCCGCGGGACCCATGCCCAGCGCTAATATCAATGCGGCCCAACACAAAATCGTAAACTTATGAAAAACTTAGAAATTGTTTTAATACTTTTTTTTAATTATCACAAAATGCCATTAATGTACCTACACATATAAAGAGTCTTTAAAAATAGCCAATTTATTTCCTAGTTGCCCAATTTAAATCCATAATATACTGTCACACTTTCAGCTTCAGAACAATTTAATTCAGATTCAGAGCGGGTGGCTGAGAGAGCCAGAATTAATCCTGACTCACATTTTTTTTTTGTATTTACAAAAAATAATCATACGCCACCCGCTCTATATGTTCTTCTGCTGAAAGTGTAAAAATTAAGGAGAGATCCCCTCAGGGACCTATATGTCAAATTGTTTATTGTTTTTTGGGATATACCCAGGGCGATGAGGGACTCCACTACTTTATGCCACCACACTCCCTTCCACGAGAGTGTGATGGTCTCGACCCTGATCGAGCCCGCCCCCCCTCCAAATCGCTCCGCAATATTATCCACCAGACTGGAGTTGCCCCTTTTTTAGTTGATTATAATATCTTGTTTTTTCTGTGTATTAATAATAATAATTAAAGAATACGAACTCTTGTTTATTATTATTTTCTTGTGTATTGTTTAATTTTAAATGTAGTATGACTTCCACAAATACATCAGTCATTCTATGATATTTGTTAAAGCGGATATCATTATTGGACATTATTAACTATTTTTTCTTAAAAACTATTTTTAGAATCAGTATATTTTATGTGCAGCCGTAGACAATTTAATTTCTTCAAATATGGCCTCAGGATGCCAAAAAGTTGGACACCCCTGTCCTAGGATATCTAAAATGGTAGTTTTAGAACCCGTTTCACGTCCTCTATTAAAAATATACTTTTTTTAGAACTGGCTAATTCCACCGATATGTTGACTAATTGAAAACAACGCGTTTACTAACACAATAGAAAGCGATTACAAGCACATCGATACGTCAGATCGCATTCGCCTTAGTCTGCAAGTACTGACATGTTTCGCTGCAAGTCGAAACAGGTTGCCGAGGTCAGGCGTACACGAAATTTAATTTACAATTGTTTGGACATCAAAACAAAAAAATTAAGAAGGTGTGCGTTAAAAAAAGATTGATTTTTTGGGACACCCTAATATTATATATATTATGGTATTATATATACCAAATTTCGTTATCTATTTATATAATTTATTTGTTTGAGACTATATTTTCGAAGGTTTGAACTTAATCATTAGTCTTTTTAATTAGAAATATTTTAATGTTATTTTTCATATGGTCAATTGGATATAGAAAAATTCGTTTTGTTGTTATAGCAAGCTAGACACACAAACGATTAACTAGCTTGCTATAACAACAAAACGAATTTTTCTATATCCATTCGGGTAAGTGACCCAATGAGAAAAAACAAATAAAATATTTATAATTGAAAATACTGATGATGAAGTTCAAATCTTCGAAACTATAGTCTAAAACAAATAAAATATTTATTATACTCCTATTTGGTATTTATATAATTGTGTATAAGTATGTTTATTTGCATCAAGAAAAGAACAACCTCATTATTTTTTCTTCGTGGCAAAGAATCTTCTCTTATTGAACAGAAAATAAACTCTTGGCTTGGATAAGTAGATCAGTTTTTAACATATTTTAAATAAAATGAAAAAGTGACAGTTTTTTCAAGACTCGTTATTTGTTGCCTTGACAAAGGGAACAAACAGGTGTTACTAGAAACAAATTTAGAATAGTTAACTACCATATATTTAAATTTATTCCTAGGAAAACTCTATCCTATACTCCTAAGTGACTGTGACATCCTTTTCCTACCTTCAAATGTTTACTTTTCAATTTTTCATTTTTAAAAAAGCTAGGTGTTAAATATGAAAGACATGTGGCGTATACACCATTTGTTTTTGTTGTAGTGATTAAATTGGTATTAAGAAACGAAACATGAGAAAATTATATGAGTCTTGTTAAAAATGAAATAGCAATTAGCAGTAATAAACCTACATATTTACATATTTATAATTTGCATGTATATAGGGTATACATACCTATGTATATCAAATACACAAATGTAAAACGTTCTTTTGGCAAATTAATACAGCAATAAATGAAGAGTAAAATATAAATTATACACCTAATGGAAACATTTGGGCTCTACGCATTTCGTGTTATTCGGTTGTAGCTACATATGCTTTTGTGTTTAGGGATATGCCTGGTTACTCTAGATTGAACAACCGAGGTAAAGCCTTTTTTTCACGCTCTCGATTTTCAAGTCACGCACAGGGTATAAACTCAACGATCAACTTTCCATGGTTTTCCGGGAACGAATACTTGCTAAATTTTCCTTTCCTGCCTCCATTTTTCAATCCTTTTGAAGCCATAATCAACAAAAGGCGGATTAAGATCATTAGAGCAGCTAAGCATCAAGATCGGTATATGTATATCTTAATTCTCTCTCTATAAGTCGACCCTATAGAAAGCAATTTTGTTGAATCTCGAAAATATACGAATATTACTTTTATACTAGTATCCCTAGTAGCACAATGTTTAAAAGTATATAGTAACTACATAGTGCATATATAGATTCTCAAAATCTATTTAGGCACTATCTAGTTACTATATAGTTTGAAACATTGTGCTACTAGGGATAGGTATCATTAGAATCAGAAAAAAATACGTTGAGTGACTTGGTCTCGTTTTCGCAAGATAAATTCCTACAAAGGGTCCCCCTTACCTCTCATTTTAGGATTTTTTTAAGTAAATAAAGCTTTACTTTTAAAGAAATTTTAATTTATTCTAATATTAGGTATATTATATACTGAGCTCAAATATAATATTTATTTTTATATCTCTCTTAAAAATTAAATTTATAAACCCTTCTAAAAATGGTGAAGTAATACAAAGGGTCCCCCCTTACCTCTCATTTTAGGATTTTTTTAAGTAAATAAAGCTTTACTTTTAAAGAAATTTTAATTTATTCTAATATTAGGTATATTATATACTGAGCTCAAATATAATATTTATTTTTATATCTCTCTTAAAAATTAAATTTATAAACCCTTCCAAAAATGGTGTAATACAAATGGTCCCCCCTTACCTCTCATTTTAGGATTTTTTTAAGTAAATAAAGCTTTACTTTTAAAGAAATTTTAATTTATTCTCATATTAGGTATATTATATACTGAGCTCAAATATAATATTTATTTTTATATCTCTCTTAAAAATTAAATTTATAAACCCTTCTAAAAATGGTGAAGTAATACAAAGGGTCCCCCCTTACCTCTCATTTTAGGATTTTTTTAAGTAAATAAAGCTTTACTTTTAAAGAAATTTTAATTTATTCTAATATTAGGTATATTATATACTGAGCTCAAATATAATATTTATTTTTATATCTCTCTTAAAAATTAAATTTATAAACCCTTCTAAAAATGGTGAAGTAATACAAAGGGTCCCCCCTTACCTCTCATTTTAGGATTTTTTTTAAGTAAATAAAGCTTTACTTTTAAAGAAATTTTAATTTATTCTAATATTAGGTATATTATATACTGAGCTCAAATATAATATTTATTTTTATATCTCTCTTAAAAATTAAATTTATAAACCCTTCTAAAAATGGTGAAGTAATACAAAGGGTCCCCCCTTACCTCTCATTTTAGGATTTTTTTAAGTAAATAAAGCTTTACTTTTAAAGAAATTTTAATTTATTCTAATATTAGGTATATTATATACTGAGCTCAAATATAATATTTATTTTTATATCTCTCTTAAAAATTAAATTTATAAACCCTTCTAAAAATGGTGAAGTAATACAAAGGGTCCCCCCTTACCTCTCATTTTAGGATTTTTTTAAGTAAATAAAGCTTTACTTTTAAAGAAATTTTAATTTATTCTAATATTAGGTATATTATATACTGAGCTCAAATATAATATTTATTTTTATATCTCTCTTAAAAATTAAATTTATAAACCCTTCCAAAAATGGTGTAATACAAATGGTCCCCCTTACCTCTCATTTTAGGATTTTTTTAAGTAAATAAAGCTTTACTTTTAAAGAAATTTTAATTTATTCTAATATTAGGTATATTATATACTGAGCTCAAATATAATATTTATTTTTATATCTCTCTTAAAAATTAAATTTATAAACCCTTCTAAAAATGGTGAAGTAATACAAAGGGTCCCCCTTACCTCTCATTTTAGGATTTTTTTAAGTAAATAAAGCTTTACTTTTAAAGAAATTTTAATTTATTCTAATATTAGGTATATTATATACTGAGCTCAAATATAATATTTATTTTTATATCTCTCTTAAAAATTAAATTTATAAACCCTTCTAAAAATGGTGAAGTAATACAAAGGGTCCCCCCTTACCTCTCATTTTAGGATTTTTTTAAGTAAATAAAGCTTTACTTTTAAAGAAATTTTAATTTATTCTAATATTAGGTATATTATATACTGAGCTCAAATATAATATTTATTTTTATATCTCTCTTAAAAATTAAATTTATAAACCCTTCCAAAAATGGTGTAATACAAATGGTCCCCCTTACCCCCCTCATTTTAGGATTTTTTTAAGTAAATAAAGCTTTACTTTTAAAGAAATTTTAATTTATTCTAATATTAGGTATATTATATACTGAGCTCAAATATAATATTTATTTTTATATCTCTCTTAAAAATTAAATTTATAAACCCTTCTAAAAATGGTGAAGTAATACAAAGGGTCCCCCTTACCTCTCATTTTAGGATTTTTTTAAGTAAATAAAGCTTTACTTTTAAAGAAATTTTAATTTATTCTAATATTAGGTATATTATATACTGAGCTCAAATATAATATTTATTTTTATATCTCTCTTAAAAATTAAATTTATAAACCCTTCCAAAAATGGTGTAATACAAATGGTCCCCCCTTACCTCTCATTTTAGGATTTTTTTAAGTAAATAAAGCTTTACTTTTAAAGAAATTTTAATTTATTCTCATATTAGGTATATTATATACTGAGCTCAAATATAATATTTATTTTTATATCTCTCTTAAAAATTAAATTTATAAACCCTTCCAAAAATGGTGAAGTGATACAAAGGGTCCCCCCTTACCTCTCATTTTCGTATTTTTTAAGTAAATAAAGTTTTACTTTTAAAGAAATTTTAATTTATTCTAATATTAGGTAAGTATATTAAATGCAGAGCTCGGATATAATATTTATTTCTATATCTCTCCTGAAAATTAAATTTATAAAACCATCCAAAAATGGTGAAGTGAAACAGAAGGGTCCCCCCATATCTTTCAATTTCGGATTTTTTTTAAGAAAATAAAGTTTTACTTTTAAAGAAATTTTAATTTATTCTAATAGTATATTTTTTAGAGAGCTCGAATATAATATTTATTTTTATATCTCTCTTAAAAATTAAATTTATAAACCCTTCTAAAAATGGTGAAATGATACAAAGGGTCCCCCCATACCTCACATTTTCGGATTTTTTTAAGTAAATAAAAGTTTTACTTTTAAAATTTTTATAATTTATTCAAATATTAGGTAAGTATATTATATACTGAGCTCGAATATTTTATTTTTATATCTCTCTTAAAAATTAAATTTATAAACCTTTCCAAAAAATGGTGAAGTGATACAAAAGGCCCCCTTACCTCTCATTTTCGAATTTTTTTAAAAAAGGCATTCAAAAAATTTTTTACTAAATGTATGATAAATGTCAAAATCATCCTTCTTACTTCTTTTCAGAATAAATAAATACGTTTGAATAATTGTAAATTTAAGTTTTATTTTCAAATTGACGGGGTTCCAAAACTCAGGGTTCTACTACTTTTAGTTTAAAAATTATTTAAGTCGGTTTTTGACTTTGCTGTGGGTACAGGAATCCAAAAAATTAACAGTTGAAAATGCTTTTTTCTTTACGTTTCAGACATTTTTAAGTAGGTACAATGAGCCAAAAAATAAAAATAAAAATGGAGTTAATTTAATAATGGGCACGCCTCTCAGCAAACCAGGCTTAAAGTTTGTATAAAATAACACAATAAAGAAAGAACAAATCAATATATTTAATTTATCATATGTATACAGAATCTATTATTGAATATATTATTTTGGAGTTTTTTCTTAGTTAATTCTAATTAACAAATTTAATAATATCATGACGAAAGAAACTGGAGAAATTTAAGTTCAATAAAACAGGTGATCGTTTGTGTTTAATGTATATTTAATTAGTTAAAAATTGCCCCCATAAGAAAATCCTAGACATTTTGGATCATTTTATATTAGAGAAGATATGCGCAATTACAGTGTTTAGTTTTTTCGAACATGCCACGACACACGTTTTGTTTCTTATCTTATAATTAGAGACCGGATTCCTATGCAATTGCGTATTTTGTTTGCCGCCACATACGACCCAGAGGATCAATTATCTATCCGAATAATCCATCTAGGATACTGTGGGCTAAATTTTATACTGCATATTTTTGCATATTTGAGTAATATTGCATGAAATTGCATATTTGAAGGATTTTTTGTCAAATATTGCCTATTTCGCGCCAAATACAAATTTTTTAAAAGTAAATTTTCAGAGAAAGAATGAAAAAAAATGAAGAAATTATAAATAAAGTTCCAAAAAACATTTTTCAAAAAAATTTTCTTTACTTTATTTAATATGTTTCACCAAGAACCTACACCATTCTCCCTTAACAAAATATATAAAGTTGTTTTAAATTTCCCCCCATTATATCTAAAGATGTAGAGCGCTCCTTTTCATCGTATTAATCAATTTTAAGTGACCGTAGACATAATAACCTGAAGATAATTTAGAAAAATACTTGGAAACATAAATTATTCACAATTACAATCAAATTTTAATTATTTTTGAGATCCTTTGTTAATTATTTCTTTATCATTTAGTCGACAGATCATGCGAAAAAACCTGTGGATTTAATGTTTGGGTTTGAATAATTTTTATGAATTTTAATGGTAAATCATAAATATAGAAGAATGCGATTAAATATGATGAATGTTTGTTTGTCGCCTGTCGTGAATGATTTGTTGGCCTAACCCTAGTAGGTATTAATTATTTGTTTTAATATTTGTTTTTTATTCAAGTACCATAATATGAGGAGAATTGTTTGTCAAATATATATATATTATATTCTCCACTGAATTTAACTTGTTGAAAGAATGTCATGTGTTATCCTTCTATTTAATAAATCTCCACCTGTTTGTACATCATTGTTTTTTTCTATTGTAAGCCAAATAAATTCCTACCAGTTGAAAACTAACTTCTGGCTTTTCTTTATACGTATATCTATCTATATAATAGAGTAGAGTTTATTAACTTTATACTTTCTTTTGTAAAGAATTCGCCTTGGCAAGAGGGCTCTGGTTTTTTGGCCAGATCCCATATTAATAAAATTATATTACGAACAACAAACTGAGAAAATAAATAAATAAATAAGAAAACAAAAAATATTCAAAAATAAACAATTTTTTTGAAAATTGAGTATTCTTTTAGGATATTAAATTAACAGAATGTTGTTTTTTTATAAAGAGAAACAAAGAGGTTGTCCTCTGCTTTTGATGGAAATAAACATACACACATATATATCGAAATTATATATCTGTATATATATTATTTATTTATTTGAGACTATAGTTTCGAAGGCTCATCATCAGTCTTTTTAATTATAAATATTATTTTTCATGGGATCAGTATCGCGTGGATATTGAAAAAATTTTCTTCGTTCTCTACTGGTTAGTCAGGTAGAATAAGTTGAAAATCCAGAGCGTGTTTATCTTTCTTACCGCGAACATTTAACCATTAATTCCTAACCCTTTGACGTACTCAAATTAGCTTTATTAATGTACGTTAAATTCTTACCAAATTATATGAATGAAATCTCTAAAATTAATGGTTTACGAGTTATGCGAATTTAAAAATTTTTAATTTAAAGAAGCCCAGTGAATTGTCCAAATAATTTTTTGAATCACAAAATATTGAATTTGGTTGATGACTCAGATTTCGATAAAAATTTTCATATTCATAGTGAAAAGTCCCCTTTATATAAAAGAGCTAATAATTTCATAAAATGTTTAGTTTCACCTCAAAAAATTCTTAAATATTAAAATTAAAATCCTTTCTAGCTACTAGAATATTGATCTAAACTAATTATATACAGTATAATGACCATTCTTTTAAGATAATAAATTATCAAAATGACACTTCATGAGAGTTTTATTATAGGTCGAATATCTAGACCAATAAGTCAGTGTTTATCTTTCTTATCACGTACATTTAACCATGAATGCCTAACCCTTTGACGTACACAAATTAGTATATAAGCTTTATTAAAGTACATTAAATTCTTAACGGTTTTTAAGTAAGACCAGAATGCGCCAAAGTTTTATTATAAATATACGCAAAAAATAATAACGATAGATTGAGGGTATTATTCTTTTTCATGTGTTTTTATTTTGCAATTTTTTTTAACACATTTCAACTCTATATAATTGACTTTGCATACAATTTTATTATTAGTATTAAAATAATTAGCTTGTATTAAGGAGAAGTAGACGCTTTTGAAAAAAAAACCCTTGCTATACGATTGATTAATAGAAAATTCTTTATTTCGGGTCTGAGCTTGTTTCAATTTCTCCAATGTATCTGGACTTGTCTCGACATGTATCCGGGATTATTATAAAAGTGCCCAAGCTTATATTTCACACCCCTTTCTTTCTATACCAGAGTCAGACATTCTACCCCAATTTCAGAGAATTTATTATTTTTTAAAATTTTTATCATTAATTGTTTTTTAAAATATGTCCAATGAAATAAGGGAATTATTTTTTCCAAATTTCGGTAGATTCTTTTCATTTGATTAATAGAGTAAAGGTGTGTAGTTTCACAGTGAATACAAATACACCTACACCTCTTTTCATTTTGCTTTTAAGGAAAGAAAAAATTTATCGAATACATTTTTTTCATTAAAAAATTAGGTATATACAAAGGAATTTATTTTTATAAGGTTGAATTTTTAATCAAAAAAATAAGAATTAACAAATATTTTTTATGGGGTGTTCATTTTAGAAAATCAATTCATACGAAATTTGTTTTTAATATAATTAATAATTTATTTTTTTAATAAAATTTCTTCGATAGGCTTGCAAGCTAAAGCCTGCTGGGCGTGTTTAATTTGATAATAAAATTTCCAAATCAAAACGTAAAAAAATTCGAATTCCATTTTTTTCCCAATTTTTCAGGTACCTTAAATTCAAAAAATTGAAAATCTCTCTCTATATATGTATATCTGCGTGTGTGATCAAATAAAATACAAATTTTTTGCGACTAGAACGAACTGAACGATTCTTCGTTCTTGATTAGTGATAAGAATGGGGAATCCGGACCGCCAAATTTTTTTTTTATGACTTTAAGTTTTTGAGTTATCGTGGATTATGGGAATCTAGACAGATCGACATTAGTATTATTATGGGACCTGAATGAACTTTCTACGACATTTCTTCAGACATTTCTTAAAGCAAAACACAAACATTAAGGGCTAGTTGTATGACGGTTTGTAGTCTTTGTTAAAGTTAACAAAGGGTAGAACCTTAGAATTCACATTGTGCCCGGCGAAATGGCCAATCAGATGAGAGTACAAGTCATCTGATTGGCCATCCGGCCAGGCACAGGGTGAATTCTAAAAATTTTACTCGCTGTTAACTATAACAAAAACTTTACAATCCGACATACAACTGGCCCTAAAGAAAGCAGAATATTAATTACTACTTAAAAAAAAAATACTACTTAAAAAAAAATAATAACTTTTACACATAATAATAAAAATTGCGTAAAATTGCGAAGTAGGTTTCACAAAAAAAGGAAATAAAACAAAATTGAGTTTTGAATTTGTACTCCTACACATATTTATTTTTATTTCAAATTATTTATTTCCAGTTATGAAGCTGTTGGAGCTTTTACTTTTGTGATTAATTTTATTAAAATTCAAATCTTATTTATTTATTGACTAACTAGACAAAAAATCAAAGTAAGAAGCTAAACATGTATTTATTATTTATTTTTATCTCATTACTTTTACTACATACATTACTTTTAAATACATACTTTACTAAGTTAGGGCGCCATGGAAAAATTTTAATTGAAAAAAGGCGCCGTGACTCGGAAAAGTTTGGGAGTCCCCTGGCTAACATTATAATTTTTACTTTACCATACAGTGTATTATAATCGTGCATGAAAAAAGTGTTTTTTTTTTTGCTTCTTTTTTCCGAAATATCTCAAAAACGGCTGAAACTATTTTGATTAAAAAAAAATTGGGCGAAACCATTGCATTTTGGTCTAAAATAAAGCTCTAATAAGTGAACATCGAAAAAATTATATTTTTCGAGATAATAACTGTTTTATCAAAATGTAAAAATAAATATATAAAATATAGTATAAAATGAACCAAGCTATAAAGAAAATATTTTTACTTTATCCAATGCAAAGCATGGGTAAAGTATTGTAATCGCTCTCGGGGCAAGCGTGGCTTCAAAGGGTCCTCAGGTAAAGACTACGGAACCCATGGACTCAATTAAAGTCACAAATTGTAGTATTCAATTAGGTTGAATTTTAGCACGTGACGGTTTTGCCAAAAATTACATGGGGTCTCGTCGAGAGGCCAAAAAGTGCGATTTTTTCATTTAGTGCGTGCGGATGGATGGATGTATGTATGGATGGATGGTATGTATGTTATCGTTTTTTTGGCCCACGATTTTTTCCACACCGTTGCACGGATTGAAATGAAATTGAAAACCTAGCATTCTTTTAACAAAATGAAGCGCTGATTAGTTTTTGGTACATATCGACCCACAAACATTAGTACTTTATTTCAGTACTTTTTTAGTTTTTTCTAAATATCTTGAAAATGACTTAACCAATTTTGATGAAATTTAATATCCTAATTAAGTACCTTGGGGACCACAAAAAAGGATAAATAAAGTTTTTAGTAAAATTATATTTTAAAGTACTTTACTCTAGAGTAAGAGAGTACTTTTTTAATTTTTTAAATTCTTTAGAATTTATTCATTTGAACCTTTTAATATAGCTCATTTAGCCGTGCTTAAATAAGAATGGATAGGCTTCTCTCTGTGAAATGCTAAAAATTTGGGAGGAAATTTTATAAGTAACCATAGCAACTGCGTTGTTTTCTTATCCCTTACCTTTGCAGAAGACATAGAGGAATCGACTTTAAACCAAAAATAGCGATTGATTCTCATCAAATACTTGAGGAATAACCATTCTATATTGGATTTTTGACGTTTCGGTTTTTATTGGTGACCATTTCTGAAGACATAGAGGAATCGACTTTAAACCAAAAATAGCGATTGATTCTCATCAAATACTTGAGGAATAACCATTCTATATTGGATTTTTGACGTTTCGGTTTTTATTGGTGACCATTTCTGAAGACATAGAGGAATCGACTTTAAACCAAAAATAGCGATTGATTCTCATCAAATACTTGAGGAATAACCATTCTATATTGGATTTTTGACGTTTCGGTTTTTATTGGTGACCATTTCTGAAGAAATAGAGGAATCGACTTTAAACCAAAAATAGAGATTGATTCTCATCAAATACTTGAGGAATAACAATTCTATATTGGATTTTTGACGTTTCGGTTTTTATTGGTAACCATTGCTGAAGACATAGAGGTATCGACTTTAAACCAAAAATAGCGATTGATTCTCATCTAATACTTGAGGAATAACCATTCTATATTGGATTTTTGACGTTTCGGTTTTTATTGGTAACCATTGCTGAAGTCATGGAGTAATCGACTTAAAATCAAAAATAGCCATCGATTCTCATCTAATACTTGAGGAATAACAATTCTACATTAGGTTTTTGACGTTTAGATTATTATTGGATAACCATTGCTGTAGACAAGGAGGAATCGACTTAAAATCAAAAATAACGATCGATTCTCATCTAATACTAGAGGAATAACCTTATTGCATTCCATTTTTGATGTTTTGACTATTAATGGCAACCTCTACTGAAAACGTGGAAGAATAGACTTAAAATCTAAAAGGCTAAATTCTTTTTATGGCAAACAACTCAAGTTTGAAGTTGTTTACCAAAAAAGAATTTAGCCTTTTAGATTTTAAGTCTATTCTTCCACGTTTTCAGTAGAGGTTGCCATTAATAGTCAAAACATCAAAAATGGAATGCAATAAGGTTATTCCTCTAGTATTAGATGAGAATCGATCGTTATTTTTGATTTTAAGTCGATTCCTCCTTGTCTTCAGCAATGGTTACCAATAATAATCGAAACGTCAAAAACCTAATGTAGAATTGTTATTCCTCAAGTATTAGATGAGAATCGATGGCTATTTTTGATTTTAAGTCGATTCCTCCATGTCTTCAGCAATGGTTACAATAATAACCGAAATGTCAAAAATCCAATGTGGAATGGTTATTCCTCGACTATTAAATGAGAATTATTTTTGAATTAATGTCAATATGAACTACAAATTGCAAAGTGATATCTGATTAATAATAAAGGAACAAACATATAATATTTCAAATGAATTTGGATAAAGTTTAGCAACGATCCGTTGCAGTTTATTTTTTCTGGAGCCAAAATTAGTGGGGGGGGGGGGGGGCAAAAAATAAAAATCGGCAGTTGAGCAAACTCAACCATATTTTGTATACATAATCAGTGGGGCCCCCAGAACACTAAAAATGCAAAAACTAACCGCCCTAAATGGGTGGAGGGTCAAAAAATTAAAATCTAGGCCCTTGTACCAAACTTAACCAGAAGTGTATTGTAAAGTCAAATGGATGGCCACATCAGAACGTGTCAATTTATTAAAGCGTATAAATATTATTTCTCTATTAATTTCTGGAATTGATACACTATACATTGTCATCAAAAATGAGTATGTATGCATAATTAAAAACAAAATCGATTAGGTAGAATTGGATTAAAATGTGATTATAAGATTCTACTTATAGAGGCAGAAATCCAGGTTAAATAAACAATTCCATGCTAATGTAATTGATTTTACATCTCTTGATTACACAAATACAATTTTTGCTAATTAATCACCTCGTTATATTCTGAGAATTGCTTATTATCTACATATTTAATCATTTGAGCCAATGAGCCTGATAAATTGTATTTTATTTTTTAATCCAATACATAGGAACGATTTTTCCCTTTAATTCGAGTAATTTTTCACAGGATTTAATATCGCAGAATTATTAATTTGTTGAATGTTAAAAAATTAATTGTGTGAAAGTTAGAATTAATTGGGGGTTGTTTGGAAATTCAGATTTGATTTTTCTATCCCTCTCTCGGTCGTTTCGCCTCTTGACTGTAATAAGTCACCAGCTGTGAATTCCATATGAAACCAACTGGCAATTGCATATTTATAGAATTTCGCAAATAGTTACGACCAGAGTAAAGAACATTTCTCCTTTAATATGAAATAAGACTCTGAGGCTGGTAATTTATTTTATAATAAGTGACAAAAATAAAAATATATTAGCAAGAGTGGAGAAATTAAATTGAATCCATTTGAATATACTTTTCTTTTTTGCAAAAAAATTCTTTTAAAAAGAACATTTTCACTTTTAAATACCTACTTGTTAGGCAATTAGTAAGCTTTTGTCATAGTAAATAGCTTTAACCATTATTTAATATCTATTTACCTAGACATTTTTTACTTTATTTTATATTGATATTGATAGTACAAGAAGAAGTTGCACCAAAAAGATACAACCTCTGTAGTCCGTGCTTGGCCCCTTGCATCGTGAAAACAAGAAGAGATTTAGGGATTCAATCTTAAACGTTTTCCCTTTAAAAATTAAAAAATCAAAAAATTATAAAATTTTTATCTTGTTTTTAAACAGACATGGCAATTTTTATATTTTTTTATTGTTAAAAAAAGGGAAAAAAAGTTCAAGATATTTTTGAGATAAAGAATATATTGTAGAAATTATAATAAACTGCATCGTATCGTTGATAAACTTTATCCAAAGTCATTTGAAATATTAATATGTTCATTCCTTTATTATTAATCAGATATCACTTGCTATTTTTGGTTCATGTTGACTTAAATTCAAAAATATTTTTTTTTTTAATGATATTGATGTGAGAAGGAGATACACCAGAAGGTGGATCCCCTAAAGGCCTGTATGGGCTGGCCCCTCCATCATGAAAAGAACAGAGTAGAAGGAAAAGGAGCCGGGATCACGAGCCAATCTCAAAAACTTAGATACAATTCTATATCCAATTTACTAAGGTTTTAGGGGCTTCGAGCTGTGGTAAATTCTCCGCGCTATTAATTCGGTTAAATTTATCTCCCACTTAAAAATAATTCCTAATACTTGAGGAATAATCATTCTACATTGGGTTTTTGACCATGAGTTGTTTTCCAAAGAACAATTTATTCTATTTGGTTTTAAGTCGATTCTTCCATGTTTACAGTAGAGGTTACCATTAATAGTCAAAATATCAAAAATGGAATTCAATAAGGTTATTCCTCAAGTATTAGATGAGAATCAATCGCCATTTTTGATTTTAATTCGATTCCTCTATGTCTTCAGCAGTGGTTACCAATAATAACCGAAACGTCAAAAATCCAATGTACAATGGTTATTCCCAAGTATTAGATGAGAATCGATGACTATTTTTTATTTTAAGTCGATTTCTCTATGTCTTCAGCAAAGGTAACTGATTCAGAAAACAACGCAGTTGCTATGGTAACTATAAAATTTCCTCCCAAATTTTTAGCATTTCACAGAGAGAAGCCTATCCATTTTTACTAACGTTATGTTAAATGAGCTATATTAAAACGATCAAATGAATAAATTTAAAGAATTTTTAAAAAGTACTATTTTACTCTAAGGAAAAGTACTTTAAAATATAATTTTACTAAAAAATTTATTTAACCTTTTTGTGGTCCCCAAATACTTAATTAGGATATTAAATTTCATAAAAATTGGTTAATTCATTTTCAAGATATTTAGAAAAAACTAAAAAAGTACTGAAATAAAGTACTAATGTTTGTGGGCCGATATGTACCAAAAACTAATGAGCGCTTCATTTTGTTAAAATAATGGTATGTTTTCAATTTCATTTCAATTGGTTTGCATTGGATAAAGTAAAAAGGCAAATGAAAAAAAAAATATTTGCAAGACTCGATCTGAGCTTGTTTTCAACGACGGGATAAGGAGAAAATACAAGTTTGCGCAACTCCTATTGATAATTTTTATATTGAGAAAAAGAGCATCGTTGGAATAATTCACTCCCAAGCTTGACCTAAATTAATTTTCATTAAGATTTCGCATTGGATAACGTAAAAAAAATTAAAGGATATTTCGTCGCATAGTGGAATTGACTTTTAACAAAGAGTGATAAAATGGGCCACTGAGAAAGTAGAAATAAATGGACGAAACGTCTGGCCCATTTAATAAAAACTGTGTTTTTAATTATTGTCAAATTCTCTACTATTTCTCTTTATAATATAAATATTTTCTCATGTTCATATATTTATTTACTCTACTATATTATTTGTTTAAGAATTCTAATACTAATAAATACATTAATGGAATTTTTCAGAAAGCTTTAGTAACCAAATGTTAGACCTATATATTATTAAAAAATGATTTCTGGGCTATCTAGCTTCGAAAAATGTAGAAAATTAGAAAATAAAAATCGAAATTTAATTTGAAGAGCTTTTGAATAGATGTAGCTAAAAACATATGTTGAACACTAAAGTATGCATTAATAAAGTACAATTGAGTGATAAGTTTCAACTTTCTTACTCGAAATGTTCACTGATAAAAACAATTGATAAACCATTAAAGCTGTAAAGAGTCCGTGCCGGTTTCGAAAGTGTTTATGATTTTTCCTACGATTTCAAAATTCACACACGAATAATAGAATTTTTATTGAACTCAAAGAGTCCTGTTACCCGCCAAGCTCAGCTCGCTGAGCTGTGTGCAAAATTTTCATAAATACATTGGTTTTAACAGTAAAAATTCATTTCACTTATAATAAATTATTAAAATGCTTGGTTAGATATAAATTAGTGTATTTGTATATCTCACCTTGTCTTTAAGGGTGCAGGAGGGGTTGAAAAATCCCTCATAAGGGAGAGACCTCGTGTCCCCCGCGGAGAAAGAGAACAACTGGCCTGCTTGGCTTTGGCCCGGCTGGCTTCGTTTCTTATCATCGAAACACCGTTACTCAAGGCTTGCGCGTAAACAACTCGATTCCCAAATTTCTTAATCTTATTACTGCCCAAAAATATTCTGCAGTACCACCTGCAAGCTCCGCATGCCGGGCGGTCAGAAATATTCACATTCACTCTTGAATTTGCAATTTTTTTTAGCATATAGGTACTATAACAGGAATGGCCAACTTTTTTGAAGGCGCAAGGAAGTACTTTCATAAGCGGTCCGGGAGATAAGATATCTATATATATAAAATTAAGGTTTTTTCTGTACATTGGTCCAAATCACGCCAGATTTTGGTTGCACACGTTTCAAGCAAAGTTATGAACGAAGACACCCTCAACAAAGTTCACTGTCTGTCTGTATGTATGTCTGTATGTAACTCTGTTTCAGTGGTTTCCGAAAAGTTGCTCACGATTCACAAAAAAACGGCTGAAGGGATTATTATGAAATTTCATATTTACAACAGATGTCTTATAACTACGTTTTTAGCTATATAACGTTTTGATATTTTGGCCCCAGAAGGGGGTTTGGGGGTGCGGACGAATGGAAATTATCAAATAACTCCTAAACTGTTAACTCTACGGCAAATTTTATGATAAACAAAGTTGTAGGGAATGTGATTTCTGACAACTTTTGTTAAAAAAATTTTCCCAAAAACCCACCCAAAAAGGAGGGAGGGTGAAAAAATGTAAATTCATTGCCCTTGGAGCAAACTCAACCAAATTTGGTATACATAATCTCTGGGCCTCTAGAGAGCTAGAAATGCAAAAACTAACCACCCAAAATGGGGGGGTCAAAAAATGAAAATTATTTTTCTGAGGCCAAACTCAACCAAATTTTGTATACATAATCTGTGGGTCACTAGAAGGCTAGAAATGCAAAAACTGGGTGCGGGGGTGGAATGGGGGTGGGGTGAGGAGTGAAGCGGAGTAGGGGTGGGGGTCCAGGGGGCGGTTCGGGGGTGGAGTCCAGGGGGCATAGCGGGGGTGTGGTCCAGGGGCTAAGCGGGGGGTGGTGCGCAGGGTTGGAGGGCACGAGGCGGATGGGGTGCGGGGTCCGAGGGTGGGTGGGGTGCGGTTTGTGGTGTGGGGACGGGAGTTGGGGGGGGGTGCTGGGGGGGGGGGTGCGGAATGGAGTGTTGGGGGTTCGGGGGGTCTAGGGTGCGTGCTCCCTGGCTAGCAGAGAGGGCCGCCGAGGGCGGGCCTTGCAGCTGGTTTATTATAAAATTAATAAAAAATATATTTTTCTATAAATTACACTGTTCGACAAAAAATTTCTCCCCGTAAATCCAACAATGGATTCCGGTAGAGTTTTATATGCTGATTACCATGCAATTTCCCAATTTTTTACAACACGTCCGAGTTTTGAGATATTATCGGTCAAATTGTTGAAAAAGTCCATTTTGACCTATTTTCGAGTGCCATTAAATATTAAACAGCAATATTTGAAATCAAAATATTTTGTTGACGTAATGAAAACAGCTTCCTCTTTGATTTTCGAATTACCATTTGTTTTTAGTTCAATTATAACTTGAGTTATATCTAAAAACTAAAACTACGTAATTATAAAGGATAATAAACATAGATAAAAACATAACTTTTTTAGTCTTTTAGCTATAACTAGAGTTCTAATTGGGCTAAAAAGTGGTAATTTGAAACTCAAAGAGGAAGCTGTTTTCTATTATGTCACCAAAATATTTTGATTTCAAATATTGCTGTTCGCTAACGGGACTCGAAAATAGGTCAAAATGGCCTTTTTCGTCATTTTGATCTCGATAATATCTCAAAACTCTGACATTATTACTAAAAATAAAAGTACATGATTGAGTATACATTATGTTTCACAGAAATCCCCCACATCTACGTACTATCTCATTCAGCACTAAGTCGAGTCGTTCTCGTTAACGCTACGTTTTGTATGATGGAAAAATAAAAAGTAAACACATCCATCAATTATTATTATACCCTTCAAATGTTATTAAATGTAATTTCATCATTAATTCACTAACGTGAAAATCAAGCTAAAAAATGTAGCCACCTTTCTCAATCTTATAGAAATAACTTGCATCCTACTATATTTCTCTTTTTCCTTTGAACTTAGTCTGAATTTCGAAAATGTAGGTGTGATCGTTTTTCGTGATGATGTAAGAAATAAATATATTGCAAATAACAAATAATCAAAATTAAATTAAAATACTGACAATGTCCTTTTTTGTATAAAAACCAAGTATCAGGTCAATTTTCTATTAGGGCCGGTTGTATGTCGCAAAGTAAATGCTTTTTACCACTAACACAGGGTAGATGGTAAATGGAGAGACTGGGATGGCCAATCAGATGAAAGGCACTTTCAGTACCTGGCATCTGATTGGCCATCGCAGTCCCTCCATTTACCATCTACCCTGTGTTAGTGGTAAAGCATTACTTGCGACACTCAACCGGCCTTATATGTGTGTGTGTGTGTGTATTTGAATTCATATCCACAGAAACAGAAGTTCGTAGAATGTTTGTTATAATGCCACTATGTTTGAGTGTAAGAACTGATTGGATTTTGGCTTTCTAGCTTCTGAAATTCCAACTTAAAAACTCAGAAATAAATCGAATTGTTTTAGAGGATATATTCAATTTTTGAGGCTAATAAGTTGAAATTTTTGGCTAAATGGGCATCTATGTTCCCGAGACCAATAAAAGAAAAGAAAAAAAAATAGTTGAAATTTGGCAGACGAATTTAAATTAATAAACAATACCTTTTTTATGTTAATTTTCAACTTGCTACCTCAAACAGCGTTTAGTTACAATAAAATTGAGTTTTGAAAAAGTTTTCGCTTTTTAATTTAGGTATATTATAAATAATAATAACATATAAACATTCTTGTCTTAAAAATGCCGAAATTCTTAATATGTAGAATCGATTGGAAGCTTTCATTCCCTTTATTTACTTTCCAAGTCAATTGGAGGCTCAATGAGTTTTTTTCTTCGTTTGCTGTCTCTGAAGGAACAAACAACATGACTAATAAGAAGAGACATGTCTCTTGCCGAGGATCACCTTTGAGTGGAGGGGCTCTTTTGTCCCGGGACTCAGTCTTCTTGGCGTCTTTTAGGACCAAAATGCCGTGGCCAATCAGTCACAACCGGTAGCCGCCCTAAAAGTGACTTAATTGGCCAAAATTATACATTTTTTGACTAGTGATGGTTTAGTCCCGTTGATGGGGACCCAGAAACTGAAGTGCCCGACCAAAAGAGCTCACTCAATGTTTGCAAATAATTAGCGTTGAATGTAGAATGTAGCCACTCAACAAAGTTTGAAGTTTGCAAGAACAAACAAACCAAGCCAACCACACAGCGCTGACCGCCGTTCTCTCTTTATCTCCCTATTTAATTTTCTCTGTCACTCTTTCTCATCGACGGGAAAAGCAGCGGAACATCGTTGGTTATTTGTGTGATAGGAATCTACAATCTATCACCGACAGGGTTAATGAGAAAACAAACTATTTCATTTCTAATCTCTAAATATTTATTATTATCATTATTAACGAGAGTTTCGAGGGCGTGCTGTGATGGGCCTGGCGGGCAGCGTCTCGTGCCAAAAAGTTTATCCCGCTTAAAAAATCACACTCCAGTAACATATCAACTAAGCTTAAATTTTTTTATGTAGACTTTTAATTATTTTTTTTTGGAAATCTTAGATGATATATATTTATGTCATGTTATTTTTAAATATATTATTATTATATTTATTTTTTATATTTTTATTTTTATTCATTATTTTGGACTTAAGTCATTTTTATATGCTTTATATTAGATTCACTTGTATCTATCTATCTATCTATGTATCAATGTGACTTTTGTTCTGTTAAATTCCACAAACATTTCTCTATAAAAATATTTATATACCTACTCATACTCAATTTAAATGAAATTATATAAAAATTAATAATACATTTCATTCTGTTAATTTCTGCAAACTTTCTCTATAAAAATAATTAAGACTAAAAAGTAAAAAAATAAATTATATTAAAAAAAAAAAAAAAAAATTATTTTTTTTTAATTTAGTTTTGAGATATTTCGAAAAAACGAAGCAAAAAAACACTTTTTTCATGCACGATTACAATACTTGACCAATGTATGTTAAAGTCAAATTATAAGTCACATTTTTATAATTATTTTCATTATTTTGATTAAAATGACCTTCTGATGTAAAGAATAATTTGAATTTCAAGATATGTTCATTGATATTTCAAATTCCGTTTATTTCAAATGTTGAAATATTTTCCTTTAATAGTTGTGGTTCGGTAATAAAGCTCTGTGTATCTACGTATTTTGACACTTTTAGATAAATCTTGATAAAAAATTATTATTTATTACAAGTAATAAATCATAGTATCATAGTATATTGAATATGATTTCTCTCTTAACTTCGAATGATTAATATTGAATTCAGATATCAAAAAATTGGCTGTCTAAAAGTCTTAAATTAGACAATAAAATCGTGGGGATGGGACGCGTTTCGAGTTATAAGCAGTGGAATGTCATTTTCAGAGCGCATTTGAATTCTCCATGAGCCCTTTTCCTCTCTCGATCCAATATATTTCATTTTATTTGGAATTTTTATATTGGATATAGAAGTCTTTAGAGCTATTTTTGTCATTTTATTCGTTTCTCTTTTTGATTGACACCATCACGACTGATCGACGATCTTTCTGTAAGACATTGCTAGTGAATTTTAATCTCAGCTTTTGAAAAGTAATGTAATGGAATTTTATATTTATAAAATATTTGATAATAATAATCAAACCATTATACTTGCACTGAAAGTTGAGGATTGAAATAAAGAAATAAAATATTTTTTATAGGTTATAATTTCTGAAAGAATAAAAATAATTTTTAAGAAAAAAATAAAAACCGACTTCAAAAAAATTAAATGCAACAAATAAAATACACTAAAAGGTATAAAATAATTATTATCGTATTTAGTTACAACTAAACGAGGAAATATTAACATGAAATTACTTTTTGAAGTCGGTGCCAAACAAACCATACCTATAAGCGAGCGTACCCACCAAACGTACTAAGTAAGATCCGTCGAGTGCGATTCATAAAAGATATGTTTGGCACCGTCTTCAAAAAGTAATTTCATGTTAATATTTCGTAGTTTACTTGTAACTAAATAAGATAATAATTATTTTATACCTTTTAGTGTATTTTATTTGTTGCATTTAATTTTTTTGAAGTCGGTTTTATTTTTTTTTATTTTTCTCTTTTTAGTATGTTATTAATAGTGATCATATCATCAGAACTTGACCAAATTAATATGGCACCATCCCTAAGATATCCCCTTTCCAATAAAAAAAGAATCATCGAAATCGGTTCTTAGGCCTGAACAAACCTAACAAAAAAGGTCTAATACCTATGAAAAAAATGGGATCAATCGGAAAGTAGACTGAACCCAATGCAATTTTTTTTTCAAAATCGGTTCACAATTGGCGGAGATATGAGGTAATATAGGCACACAAAAAAAAAAAAAAAATCAGTCGAATAGAGAACCTCCTCCTTTTTTGAAGTTGGTTAAAAATAGTTTTTACTACCACGAAAGAAAATATTCGAGAAATTTTACAAAGTTCAATGTTTGTTGGATTGTAATCCTAGGGATTATCTATATAATACAAGATGGGGTATAAAGATATACCACATTTTGAAGAGGTATAAAAAATGAAAAAATTTAATTAGAAAAAAAATGAATATATTTTTGAAAATAACATAAATACATTTTTTTTGATGTTTTAAACATTATCAGACAAAAAAGGTGTGTGTGTGGGGGGGGGGGGGGTCAAAAATGAAAATTCTAGCCCTTTTAACTAAACTCAACCAAATTTTGTATACATATTCTGTGGACCCCCAAGACTAGAAATGAAAAAAACTAACAACTTAAAATGGGGGGGGGGGTAAAAATGAAAATTCTAGCCCTTTCGACCAAACTATGTATACAAAATATGGTTAGTTTTTGCATTCCTAGCCTTCTGGGGGTCCACAGAATATGTATACAAAATTTGGTTGAGTTTGGTCAAAAGGACTAGAATTTTGATTTTTGACCCCCCCCTTTGGGTGGTTAGTTTTTGCATTTCTATTCTTTTTGGAGCCCACAGAATATGTATACAAAATTTGGTTGAGTTTGGTCGAAAGGGCTAGAATTTTCTTTTGACCCCCCCCACCCTTTTTTGTCTGATTATGTATAAAACACATTTAAAAAAAATTATTTTTATGTTCTTTTCTAAAATATATTCAGTTTTTTTCTAGTTAAATTTTTTCATTTTTTATACCTCTTCAAAATATGGTAGATCTTTATCCCCCATCCTGTATATTTGTTATGTTTATAAATGCTCAAGCTAAAATAGTGTTTAATAAAAAGATGAATTTTTCTAATACTCAATGAGTTTAGAACAGTGGTTCCCAACCGTCAGAAGTCTGTGGACCACTCAGTCAGAAATTGAATCAGTCCCGAGTAAAAATGAAAATTGATTTAAAAAAACTAAAATCGCTGGACCATAGCTGCACGACGCCCGCACTACCGCCGCACCACAGCCGTTTGCAGGACAAAACCGCCGCACGCTAAAAGCCGCACTACGGCCGCAACACAGCTGCACGCTATCTAATTTTTATTGAAATCCCTTGCTGCAACACCGCCGCAACACAGCTGCACACTTTCTAATTTTTATTGAAATCCCTTGCTGCAACACCGCCGCAACACAGCTGCACCCTATCTAATTTTTATTGAAATCCCTTGCTGCAACACCGCCGCACCACAGCCGTTTGCAGGACAAAACCGCCGCACGCTAAAAGCCGCACCACCGCTGCAACACAACTCCACACTATATAAATAAACTGCAACGGATCGTTGCTAAACTTTATCCAAATTCATTTGAAATATTAATATGTTTGTTCCTTTATTATTAATCAGATATCACTTGCAATTTGTAGTTCATATTGACATTAATTCAAAAATAATTCTCATTTAATAGTCGAGGAATAACCATTCTACATTGGATTTTTGACATTTCGGTTATTATTGTAACCATTGCTGAAGAAACCAATAAAAACCGAAACGTCAAAAATTCAATATAGAATGGTTATTCCTCAAGTATCAGATGAGAATCAATCGCTACTTTTGATTTTAACTCGATTCCTCTATGTCTTCAGCAATGGTTACCAATAAAAACCGAAACGTCAAAAATCCAATATAGAATGGTTATTCCTCAAGTACTAGATGAGAATCAATCGCTATTTTTGGTTTAAAGTCGATTCCTCTATGTCTTCAGCAATGGTTATCAATAAAAACCGAAATGTCAAAAATTCAATATAGAATGGTTATTCCTCAAGTACTAGATGAGAATCAATCGATATTTTTGGTTTAAAGTCGATTTCTCTATGTCTTCAGCAATGGTTACCAATAAAAACCGAAACGTCAAAATTCCAATATAGAATGATTATTCCTCAAGTACTAGATGAGAATCAATAGCTATTTTTGGTTTAAAGTCGATTTCTCTATGTCTTCAGCAATGGTTACTAATAAAAACCGAAACGTCAAAAATCCAATATAGAATGATTATTCCTCAAGTACGAGATGAGAATCAATCGCTATTTTTGGTTTAAAGTCGATTTCTCTATGTCTTAAGCAAAGGTAACGGATAAGAAAACAACGCAGTTGCTATGGTTACTTATAAAAATTTCTCCCAAATTTTTAGCATTTTACAGAGAGAAGCCTATCCATTCTTACTTAATCAAGGCTAAATGAGCTATATTAAAACTTTCAAATGAATAAATTTTAAATAATTTAAAAAATTAAAAATGTACTCTCTTACTCTAGAGTAAAGTACTTTAAAATATAATTTTACTAAAAACTTTATTTAACCTTTTTTGTGGTCCCCAAGGTACTTAATTAGGATATTAAATTTCATCAAAATTGGTTAAGTCATTTTCAAGATATTTCGAAAAAACTAAAAAGTACTGTAATAAAGTACTAATGTTTGTGGGCCGATATGTACCAAAAACTAATCAGCGCTTCATTTTGTTAAAAGAATGCCATGTTTTCAATTTCATTTCAATCGGTTCAGCGGTGTGGAAAAAATCGTGGGCCAAATAAACGATAACATACATCCATCCATCCATACATACATACATACATCCGCACGCACTAAATGAAAAAATCGCACTTTTTGGCCTCTCGACGAGACCCCATGTAATTTTTGGCAAAACCGTCACGTGCTAAAATTCAACCTAATTGAATACTACAATTTGTGACTTTAATTGAGTCCATGGGTTCCGTAGTCTTTACCTGAGGACCCTTTGAAGCCACGCTTGCCCCGAGAGCGATTACAATACTTTACCCATGCTTTGCATTGGATAAAGTAAAAAGATTTATGTGAATAAATAATTAATTAAAAAAGCGAATTAACTTTCAATTTTAATAGTAAATTTTATTAAAGATTCTGTAGTTTATAATGGCCATGTTCTTCATTCGGTATGTTATTACTAGGAGGAGTCTGATAATTTGTGTTATGATGAGAATGATAATTCTGATCTTCCAGCAAGGTTCGTCCTTTTATTAGTTATGTGTCAGTAGCAGCTACAAAGAAGAATTACAATTTAATGTCAAAATTTATGAAAATAATTGATTTGCACTATAAATTTAATTTGTCTGAGATTACAAATATCATGAGTATAAAGAATTATATGTAAGCTAACCTTGGTTTTTTTTATTGAATCGCCGGTTTTTTATGGGTGGTTCACTGGAGACTTTTTGGAATAATTATTTTTATCATCGAATAATGAGCATTTGTTAAAATAATATCGTTGACTTGTTTGATAGATTCCAATGATAGATATAATAACTCACATAGACATTAGATGAAGTTCTTCAGCGTCACTTTTAGAGTTAGAATCTATAATAAGTAAGAATTCAATATAATATTTGAATAATATTGAAGTTAATTTCTAAATAATTTTATTCTAATATAAAGTAGATTTGCCTGACTCATAATCACTCCATCATCAATGTCCATTCTATTTTCGTAGTAATTCAAGTTACCTCCAGGAACTTTATAATTATTTATTGGATAACACTGTTGCCTATATCTGTTGAGATTACTGATTTCTCCAGGAAACTTATCTTAATTACTGTTCGTGAGAACACCCGCACAAATGGAGAAATAAAAAGATTATTTGGAGGAAAAGTTTTATTAATATGATCATATGTTTACATAAAAATGATAAAAAAGGAACATAAACAAAAACAAAAGAGTCTCTTTGGTAACTAAGTGAGCGCAAATAATATAGATGTTCATATAAATATAAATGTATTACGGGATTCAAGAGGACAATAGTTGGTCTTAATTTTTAATATCGGACTTAGGGGTTCAAAGTAAGTACCTCACAGTAAATGGTAGGATCTCGGGGTTCAATGTAGGAGCTTGGCGGTGTTACAGTGCTCTAAATCGGTTCTATTTCGGGCCTGAAGGATAAAGAAGTACATAAATTTCTACTCGGGTTTCTGGGTGTAGCAACTTCCGTTTATTCCGACTCTTTTGAGCTCTTTTAATACTCTTATTTTTTGCTTTCTGTATTTTTTCTTTTCTGATAATATTCAATGCATTTCTATCGTTAAAAGAAATATCAGTAAACAATAGTCAATAAAGAAGAAAATGATTCCGAAAATAACAACGTTGTATTATTTTCTCTCAATATAAATAAATTTTATAAATATAAATAATTCAAAAAATTCACTGCCTAGATTTTTTAAATATATAAAAAATCTATGATTATTTTGTCGAGTGATGCAGCTACAGTGCAGCGCTTGGTACGTTTCTCATATATTTTTTATTACGGTGCGATCATGTTGCGGCGGTGTTGCGGCTATTTAATTTTTTTTCTACCGTCACAGGCAGGTTGCAGCGGTATTGCGGGCATGAAAAGCCCGTGCGGCGCTGTTGCAGCGCCAGTGCGGCCAAATTCATTTTTACTCGGGGTACAGATATGGATCCCGCCATGCCTACCCCCCATCAGTTGAAACCAAATTCAAAGATGATTAAATAAAACAGTTTTTTACAACACATTATTCATTATGACTATTAATTATCATACAGTACAACTTAATTAAAAATTATTTAATAAATAACAATTACTATTTTATAACGTACAGCGTACTATATACCTACTCGTAATATAAAAAGTCTGAATGACAAATTTATTTGTTTGAAAAGGAAATTGAAATAAAATTTTTTTCTTAGCGTTTTATTTTATTTTATTTATTAATAATTTGAGAGAAAATATTTTTTTTAATCTTTTAATCATTTATTTTTTTGAGGACCACCCTCAAGACTCTCAATGACCACCTATGGTCCTCGGACCACCGGTTTGGAACCACTGGTTTAGAAAATATGATATTTCTGAAGATATATGTATGAAGAGTGTATTGTATGTATATAATTTAATTTTTAGTTCTATTTCAACCACAATCTATCCTCAAGTCACTGTAGCCAAGAAAATAATAGATTATAAACTTTTTTTAGGAAATTAAAATATTAAATTAATTCTTTATTAGAGTTTTTTAATATGTAGAATATCTACGGCGATAGAGCAGTATTTTTCTAACTTTCTAAATAAATTTGACCATTACTGCCTAACCCTTTGAGGTACACAAATTAATATGATGAGCATTGTTAAAGGAGATTCAATTTCCAAAAGAAAAGTTGAGATGAGTGAAATGTCTAAACTCAATAGTTTAAGAGTAAACAGATATTTCATGTGTGTCTTGTTAAACCAACAAATAATGTTTCTCATGGCAAGCGTTGCTTTCGATATAATAGTCAAAAAGAATTATGAATGAAAAAGAAATCGATCTTATATCGATTTCATTTATCTGGATGTTCACTGTTTAATATAAAAACTTTTTAATATAAGAAAATGGCATTTTAATTAAGAATTTTGTAGCTTAAAAGAAATTGTATGAAAAGATTCAATTTCTTCTCTCTGATCACGCTAATCAACTAGAAATGGCAAAAAGTTTTATTTTTTTTCTCATTAGATATTTATTCAAATCTATTGAAATTTCATATCTCTGTGTTATTTTTATTTACCTTTTATATCAAATAATTAGTATTAGGAAATTTTTGTATTAAAGGGTAGTTTATTTGAAGTCTAATTTGAAAAAATGCTAATAACTTCGTTGAAATTTTTTTAAAAAATATGAAATAAATATATGTTATAAAAGAATCAATTATTAATAATATAATTCAATTTTGAACGAAATCGTTTCAGAACTTTTTGTGAAAATGGTCAAAAACCATCTGAGCCGTCAAAAAACAACGTTTTTTGAAAGCATGAGATGCCTTTGAGAAAAGTTAGAAAAGTCATATGAAACGAAACATTGACTTGTGACATGGAGGTGAATTTTAAAATGTTTCTAAAACGGCCTTTCATAGATGCTTTTCAAGGTTTTTGACGATTTTCTCAAAAACTACTGAATGGATTTCGTTCAAAATTGAATTAAATTATTAATAATTAATTATTTTATAAGCTCTATTAATTTCAAATTTTTAAAAATAAATTGAACAAAGTTATTAGCACTTTTTCAAATTGGACTTCAAATAAACTACCATTTAAAATAAAAAGTTTCAATTAATATTTATTTTCTATAAAATATAAATGAAAATAACTCACAGATATGAAATTTCAATAGATTTGAATAAGTATCTAATGAGAAAAAAAAATAAAACTTTTTTCCATTTCTAGTTGATTCGCTCCCAGAGAGAAGAAATTGTATCTTTTCATAGGATTTCTTTTAAACTCAAAATTCTTAATCAAAATGCTATTTTCTTATATAATAAACATACTGTGAACCTTCAGATAGATGAAATCGATTAAAAAAGATCTATTTCTATCTCATTTATAATTATTTTGGTCCGTTATATCCAGAGGATGTCTCGCCAAAAGACACCTTATTTGTCATTGATTCAAGTCCATCCACTCTACAATATTGGAATATTTTTTAACGCGTAAATTATTGATTTTAGACATTTCAGTCATATTAAATTTTCTGTTTTTAATAAAGGTCAGTATATAAATTTGTGTAGCTCAAAGGGTTAGGCAATGATGGTGAAATTTATGTGGAAAGTTAGATAAAATCCTGCTCTAGAGGCTTAGATATAATAAATTTTTTATTGAAATCCCTGTCATCAACCAAATTCTATATTTTTTGATTCAAAAACGTTCTTAGGCAAATCATTGGTCTTGAATTTTTATATTAAAAAATATTTACATTTACATAACTCTTAAACTATTGATTTTAGACATTTCTCTCATATAAACTTTTCTGATAGAAATTAAATGAACTTTTATAAAAGTCCTTATATGAATTTCTTTACCTCAAATTGTTAGGCAGTAATGGTGAAATTCAATTGGAAATTGAGATAAATACTCCCTATAAAACTCATTGCTACCCTTAAAAAAATCGAAACTCCATTATTACGAGTCATCACTTATGTATTTCTTATTAAATTATTTCGTTATTTCCAAAATTTATCAATTACCGAAATTGTAACCTTATGGTGCTAATCAGCGAGTTGACCCCTCCCCCCCCTTGGAAAACTCCCTAACTATTCCAATGGTCGCGACCACCCCATTTTGAGTCATGTAACTTAATTTTGGGGTCGAAAAACATAAATCGACAATGACAATAAAGAAATTATATTGGGCAGCGACCAAAAATAAATTCAAAATGTGCCATCCACATGACTTTACCATGCATCTGGGGTCCCTCTCCTATTTTTGAACCTCTCCTCTTCTGGGCCACTATCACTTTCACATAATGACACATTTTCATAACGTCATATAGGTTGCATAGGAGAAATTTCGTACATATCGATCATAGGATATAGTACTTATATTGAGAGTTCCACTTTTTGAGATCT